>CM031238.1:823181617-823724117 GCA_018340775.1 Taxus wallichiana var. yunnanensis
GTCATAAACCAAGTCAACAACGTCTATCACACTAAGGAGGAACATCTTATCCCGTACAATGCTTTTGTAAAAGACCTTTTAGTTACCTTTGAATCTTATTCCATTTCCACTATTCCTCGCAAAGATAATCACTAATCACCATGGCCAGTGCAACCTCGCGTATCCCATAAGATGTCACTGAAGACCAAAACACCTTCATCATTACTCACTTACGAAAACCTTCTATCTCCATCATACCTATCACACTACGCCATCACCCGTAGTCACGACACCATTGAATGGTTCACGCCTATTTATAACTACATATATAAACAAACTATTCCTGACACTCTACAACCTCATGAAGCCCGCCACTTACGTCACGAAGCCACTCGTTATGTTATCATCAACTCTGAATTGTTCAAACATGCTCTTGATGGTCATCTTCTCCATTTTCTTCCCCTCACAGATATCCCTACAACCATATCTAACATTCATGATAGTATCTGTGGTGGCCATTTTTCGGGTAAAGCCATGGCACAAAAACTCCTACGCCAAGGGTATTATTAACCGACAATGGAGCAGATTTCCTTGACTATGCTAAGCGTTACGACAAGTGTTAAAAACATGGTAACCTCCACCATGCACCCGCATATGATATTCAACCCATTGCACCCACATGGCCTTTCTCCTTTGGGGATTTGAATTAGTTGGCCTTATCAACCTAGAATCCGTCCGATGGCCACAAATTCATAATTACCGCCACATGAAATACTTCACCAAATGTTTTGAAGCAACACCCTTACGTATAACCACTGACACCAACATTTGTAACTTTCTTACCACACATACATTATCACTCACTTCGGTGTATGCCATCTACCATTATCACCGATAATGGATCCTCCTTCAAAAATAAAGACGTCAAGAAATTTTGTGCTAAGTTTAAGATAAAACAATCATTTTCCACACCTTATTATCCATGAAAATGACCAAGCGGAAGCTACTAATAAAACAATCATCAAAATTTTACGTAAGACTATTGACTCTAGTGGCGCTAATTAGCATAATAAAATTTTCTACGTGATATGGGATTTATCGCACTAGCGTTCGTACTCCTACTAATGCCACCCCCTTCTCCCTAGTTTATGGCGCTAAGGCGGTCATTCCATTAGAACTTGAAATACCAACCCTATGGATCTCTCTTAAGGGCATCCTTAAAGACAATGAATATCACAAAATCATTTACATGAATTAGAAATGTTAGACTCACGTCATGTCCAAGCATTGGAAAACCTCCGCGCATACCAAACCCACATTTCACACGCTTACAACCACAAGACACGTTCTAGGGAATTCAATATCGGTGACCTCGTCTTAAAAGAAAACCAAAAAAATACAAAGGCCGAAGTAGCCCTAAAAGGAAAATTTAAGCCTAATTGGCTTGGCCCTTACATTTTCACAAATCCGCTTTTCCAATACCATTCTCAGGTAAACCTCTTAAGAACCCGTTAAATGTCATGCACCTCAAAAAATACTACACTTAACTTGATGCGCTGCACTCACCACCCTATGATGCACTCTAGTTCCTCGGTCCATACTTGAATGCCAAGGGTTTACCAATAAAATGGACCTTACATTCACCAATGCGACATTTTCCTCATCCACATTTCCATTTTCTATGTTAGTGACATACACCTTAGGTTAAATTGTCACCCCTTCCTATCATTTTATATAGTGGTATACCCTTTAGACTAAATCGCCACCCCTATTTTATCATCTTGTAGTGGTATACACCTTACGTTACATCACCATTATTTTCATCCATTTCTCATTTATCCTCTTACATCCTATCATCACACATTCTATTATCCTATCCTACGTCATCATTCTATACATCATCATTTATCCTACTCATCACTTAGTGGTATACGCTTTAGGCTAAATCACCACCTCATTCTTATTCATCACGTAGTGGTCCATGCTTAGTGTTAAACCACCACCTTCCATTATCCACTATATACTCATTTACGCTCCATCCGACTTCATCACCCATCTCGTAGTGACATACGCTATAGGATAAATCATGTCACCTTCTTCTTCCATCATGTAGTGATATACACTTAGGGATAAATCATCACTCACCCATTCAACAAGTCATGATATATGCCTCAGCTATAGGGTTCACACACATTCGCTATACAATCACATACTTCATCACCACTTACTACCACTCATCCCATAGTGATATATGCTTAGGGCTAAATCATCACTCCTCTATTCAACCAAGTCATGGTATACACTTACACTATAGGGTCCACACACATCTCCCCACATGTCGCATTTCATCACCACTACACATACACACTCATCACAACACGCTAGACACAACCTACACTACTCGACCATTTCCCATGACGTACTCTTGTTTACGGTTCATTCTTGACTGAGGGGGGAAAAAAATGAACCTCACTACATACACTTCCATACACTCGGGGGCACATTGCTCCTATCATTCCATCTTGCATTCCATTCCATCCATCCACAACATATTGCATTGTCTTGGTAGCATTTACTCTTTCTTACTAGTGTTTTGCATGATCACTTTACTACACATGTTAGATTTCTTTCTTATATGTCATTATCATACACACATGCGTGTTCACGCCTTTGTTTAGTGTGATCGTAGATATAGGACATTTACACGTGGCATGGATGCTCACCTTCTACCCTTACCATATTGGTCACTGGGGGCATCCACATTCATCTCATACAGTGTTATTGTTTCATTTTGTACTTAACATCTTATACTACATTGTTCATACACGCTTTGACATATTGGTTATCACTCTAACATGCTAACAGTGTTCCATGTGCAACACTTGTTTTGCAGGATTACATGTTTCCATGACTACCTCTTTGTTTCTACTTTTCTCTACTTTGTTTTCCTATTGTATGTGGGCTTTTCCCTTTGCTTGTGTGCACACTTGTCTATTGTTTGTGGCCATGATGGCCTTGCATGTCTTGCGACATCGTGAGTGATGTCCCATGTTTATAACCCACTTTTGTGGTCTTTTTGTTATTTCTTGCATGTTTACACTACTTGTGCTTGGTAGTTTTTCTACATTGTATGTATTTTACACTTATTACATGCATGTGTTTTTGGACTAACACTTGTATTGGCTAGTCATCCCCTTTTGTGCGTGCCTTGGTATCTACCAAGCATTTTCCCTTTCCCCTGTAGGGGAGTTTATACAGGTCAGAGTGCGGTTGGTCCTCTTTTGGGGCCACATTCTCCTTCCAAGGTCATCGCATGCCCCCAAAGAGGGGGGCATCATTGAGGTTTTCTACTAACACAACGTATTTACACCGGTTCAACACAACGAGTGAGTTTAGAAATGTCTACGAACTCCATACACAAAGTGGCCTTAACAGGACATGGTGTCCTTTGAAAATTCTGCTGGAGCGGTTATAGGCTCAGGGGTTACAGTGGGTGTGCCTCTCTACACTTCTCCGTCTAGTGGCATCGGATCACCCAAAAACTAGGATAGTACAAAGATCTCTTCAACAAATTTCAGCAGAAGTAGTTAGAGTTGGAGGACACAGAGCATTTCCTCCCTACACTTCTTCAACCAGGGTGGCGTGAGATCTCCCAAAAACTCATGACAGTACAAGATATCCTTCTACACCCTTTTTCTCGACATGGATCAGGTGCACATGTTCCATTTACATTTTTTCTAGCATATTTTACATTTGCGTACTTTACACATGCGTATTTTACACAACATTTTTACATACATACATATTTGACTACTTGATCATTTTCTCCTTGTAGGTCCGCCGTATGAGAAACAAATAGTCAAATTGGGGGCAAAAAAAACAACAATGATGACAACACACACACCACGATGGTACTTTCCATACTAACCATGTAGGTACATTACACACCGCAACAACTACACACATGTTCTACCCTAGGTTCACTCTCATCACTTTTTATGCACATTTTCATCTTTAGAATCCACGCTCCTCCACATTTTTTTTTTGTCATTCCACGCTTGAGTCTAGTCCATCGACACATCTTCTTCTACACTCTACATGGATATCAGTACGCATCTCTATCTACTTTATATTACCGAGCTTTTCCTCACCAACATAAAGTGGGGGAAAATGTAGACACAAAATTATGCACTTTACACATAATTTGGCCTGGTCTTATACTACTATTTAGAAGGTTCTCAAGTGTACAAAGTACTAATTAATCCCACCTTTTGGCCATCTTTATTTTATATTTTATTTCATAGTTCCCATGTATTTTCTAGCACTTATCCACCCATTTCACAACTGCCCCGACATTCTAGCCCTAAATCAAGGCACCCAGCCTATACTTGGGGCACCCTAGAGCCCACTCCCCACTCTGGGTGCACCTTGATCTATGAAAATCCCCTTTCACTCCTTTTTGGGTCATTTCTAGTTGTTGGTCATCTTTATCTTTTTCTCAGTTGGCCTGTGAGATTAATTATGAAATTAAGCTTGAGATCCTATAAATATAAAGTTATAAGACCATAATGAGGGTCCTAGGTCATAACATTACACACTACTATCACTCCATCTAGGGTTGCATCCATTGCATCACTTGCATCCACATAGTGCATGCATCAAGGCTAGGAGATCTGCATCACACACACTTCATAGGGGGGGATTCTATTCTATTCCATACACACATGTTATTTACATTTTCTATAGTTACTATTGCTTGTTACTTCACAAAGTGCGACTAGCATGAGAGCACCTAGGGCACAACATGCACACACACACACACAAACTACATCCGGTCTGAAATGTAGTGCAACGCTTAGTGATAAGTCCACTAGTTTGGTGGCTGAGGTCAGTCTGACCCATTCATATGCATCTTTTATTTTTCTAGGGTTTGATACTTCTCTTTGCATTGCAGGTCATTTTCCAGCTCATCCGAAGATCCAACTATGACAAACAAGGAAGGTTTAGAACCAACTTGCGACCATACTAGTTGCATGTTTTGAGCATTTACAAGTGTTTAGAGCACCCAAATTGCAGACTAGGGCACCCCGGGGTGCCCTAATACACTCTAGGCACCCCAGTCACTTCAGATCTGTCTTTGCAGGTCCCCGAGTATTAAATGCACTTTCGATTTTATTCTCAGACCTATGACAACCTGTGACAGTCTCTTCTAATCAACTAAGCTATTTCTCTCCCTTCTCTTACACATTTAGGGTTTTATTTCACTTAGAATAGTTTACTTGCATTTATTTCATATTGTTTTAGTCTTTTATTACAATGTTTTAGTCCTCCTAATTAGATTAACTAGGATTACCACTTTCCTTACACTTAGTCTAATTTTAGTTAATCAATAAATTACTCTCAACCACAATTAACATAGAGGTTGAGCTCCCACATTAAAAACAGGAACTTGGGGGATCTTAACTACCCCAAAGTTAACCGAATAGGGTTCTAAACTAGGCAAAGGAAGAGATTGACCTTCCATGATAGGGTTACATAAGAATATATTTCTTTAGTAAAAATGGCTTCTTTTATTTCAATGTCGAGAAGACTAGTAACAATGTGATAAGAGATCTTACAAAGGAAGAGGAGGAAAAATTAATCGTAGAGTTAGAAAGATAGGAAACTAAAGTTGAGGCCAAATCAGTTCTTTTATACAAGGGAAGAAAAGGAAAAAAACCATGAATTTTAGAAAGAAAGAAAAGGAAGAAAATTATAATCACATGTCACCACCACCTATAAATTAGGAAATGCAATACGTCATCCTCATTCTAGATAAGAGAAAAATTATAAAAACATTTTCAAATATGTTTCATGTGCAAGGAAGTATAACTAAGTGGATTGAGGAGGTTACATAGGTCCAAGGTAGAACATCTCTCTCCGAAGGCATAAAAGGGATATTTTTAGCCATTTTAGAGTCAAGGAATAACATCCGAAAGGTGATATCAAGGGAACAACCCATCTAGAGGTTGTGCAGAGAGGAGTATTAAATGCATCCTAGGTAGTTTGAAGGAATTTTGTGGATCCATATGATGTCGGAGTCAATCAAGAAAAACAAGGACATTGTTGGTACAGGGAAAGTCATGCCTCAACGAAGAAAGTAGGCTTGTCACAAGGTTATGGGATTTCTGGGAATATTTGGAAGCTAAAAATTAGGAAATGGAAATATCTTTGAATTATTCACATGTTGGAAATATCAATTTTGTCCCAATACTTTAAAATCTTCCATGATAACCTCGAGTTACTATAATCGCCCCTTTGAGCCAAAAGAGTGACTCAACCTAAAATTTCAAATTTTAGGTATAATTAGCTCTTGAAATGGTTTTAATGGTCTCAACATGTTTTTGGATTTAAAAACATATAATGTTTCCCCTAAAATCTATTCACGGTACTTACACTAAAAGGAATTTCTCAATGTATGCGGGTTGCCCGTTAATAACATGGTTATCATCACCATGGATTTTGTTTCACAGAATGGGTAAGGACAAAATCATACTTGCAGGGCATGGAAATTTGATTGTGGCTTAAATAAGGAAGGAATCCCTCTAGGTGGTTAACGAAAGGAAACCAAATGGTGGGCTTGTGGGAAAATCATAAGTAACACCTTCATTGCAATCATTATAGTTTCCTACCTCTAAGAAGTTCACAATGACTTCTTATCTGGTGTACACCATCACTTTCACAAGACCCTTCCAAGGCCTATCCACTACTCCTATGTTCCAAATAAGTCATCAGCCTATGAGAATTATCCACAACTCACATATCAGAAGAGCAACTCTCAAAATTCTAGGGTGAATGATGCACTCACCATGTGTATCATAAGGTTACTTAAAGGAGATCCTGAGTGGATAATTTCTCCCAAAAAACTACATTGATTGAGAAGTATGGAAGTCACTTCATCCAATTTTCCACCTTCACCTACATAAGGGTCATAGGATTTGACCTTTCTCCTTACAGGTTACCGAGGTACCCGAGTGATGATGTCATCATGTTTGAATTGTGAAAACATTGTCCCATGTCCATACTAGGTGCAATAATGCTAAGAAAAAAGGTGTGTCATTTTTTATCTCTCTAGGAATCTACTCATGCAAGAATATCACGGATGCGAAAAACATCAAAACATCCTTTGTTGATCTCGATTGTATTCCTACATATACGTTTGAGTTTTATATTAGGAAGAATCTAGAGACTTTCATCTTGTCAGGATTGCATCATGTTCCACAAATTGAGGATTATTATAACAACTGCACAAATGAATTTGAGGTTAGGAAATAATATTATATGCAAATGACAATGGATCAAATGAGAGACTTCAAGTGTGACTAGTTTGTGGATGGAATAAAAGATGATGGGTCGACATTTTTGATCCCGAATATCATGTAGTGAAATATTCCTCTATTCCTCCCACTCCATGGAACATATGAGAGTCGGTGACATTAAAGAAAGAACCATGGTATTGGAAGCACAATGAATGCGAGGGGGTGAATCGGTATTCTAAAACTTTCATTTACACAACCATGCACAATTATAAACCTTTAAGCATTAAGAACATGAAACAATGCATACACCATCAACCATATGAAAAATTAAGACATAGACACAAGATATATGTGGGAAACCCTCAAGGGGAAGAAAACCCATTGAAACTTGTGCATATATTTCTCTATACAAAATATTTTTTTAATGAAGCACCCACTTCACAAGGAGCACCAACCCTATAAATTTAGTGAGGCGCCAACCCCACAAGGAGCACCAACCCCATTTATCGAGTACCCACTCTGCAAGGAGGATACAAACCCCCAAGATGACCAAGCATCCTATTAACCTTTAAATCTTTTTGAAATCTTTTGCCACCCGGAAGTGTTTTTAAAAAATGTGTTAAAGTTCTCCGAAAATCCCAAGTCTGAAATTTTGAACTTTGGATTTTGGAGGTTTTCCTTTTCGGGAGGAAACTACCAAATAAAAATATTTGACTTTAAAGTTCCGAACTGAAAAGCCTGAAAGTTCAAACATTTAGAGTTTCGAACTTTCAGATTTAGAAGTCTCCTTTAGAGTTTTCATAATTTCTGCCTCGAGTTCCGAAGTCCGAAACTTCAAATTTTGAAATTTCAGAACTTTAGACTTTCGGTTTCGAAGTCTATGTTGCCTTTTTGAGAAATTTCTTGCCGGAGTTCTAAAATTCGAAACTCCAAAGTTTTGAAATTTTGAAACTTCGGGCTTTTCGGTTTCGGATTCTTCCATCATCTTTTCATAACTTCGTCTCTCAAGTTCCAAAGTCCAAAACTCTGAAGTTCCAAATTTTGGAACTTCAGACTTCGGGGTTTCTATGGGCATTTAATTTAATTCTCACCTACCCCCACATGTCAGCTTCTGGGCATTAATTTTGAATTTTTCTATATAAACTCAAGTTTTTATCTGTCATTTTCACTTGACTTTTTGCTCTGACACTCTAATTTTTACCAAATTTTTTTGTACTTTCAAGGCGTCATTTTCAAGGTAATTTTGTTTTTGGGTTATTTCTTCTTGGTTTATGATCATTTTGGTTTTTCTTCCTTGTTTATTTTCTTTTGTTCTTCCTTTTCTTATTTGAAAATGGAACCCTCATCATCCGCCATTTTTTCCTTAAAAATGTTGCCTGATTTACACAGCTACAAAATCCAATATGTGCAGGCATCCAATCCAGATTGCATGATAATTTCTTCTAGATCTCCACAAGTATTTGATTTTCATTCCATGCCCTTCGGATTTCGCACTTCGTATATTAATTTCGGAGGTTCTGAGTTTTAGAGTTTCGAGGTTCCGCTTTCAAAGTTTCTTTGAGCTTCCAGCTTTCTTAGTTTTGGAGGTTTGCCCCTTTTCAAAGTTTCAAAGTTTTTAAGTTTCAGAGGTTTTGATTTCAGAGATTCTAGTTTTGGAGTTTCAGAGGTCTGCCCCTTTTCAGAGTATCGAGGATTCTTGATTTTGGAGTTTCGAGGTCTCGCTAGTTTCGGTTTTTAGAGGTTTATACTTCAGAGCTAGAACTACTTCGACTTTCAGGGGTTTTGGACATGGACATTTCGAGAGCTTTTATAGTGTTTATTACAAAATTTCCAAAGGCCATTCGGATTCCAAATTCCGAACTTAATGTCAACCTCCTCATCAAAAGGAAAAGAAAATATGAAGTACACATTTTTAGGAGTTGCTCCTCACTCGTGTCTTTCTTTAGACTTGGGAAATATTGGAGATACCGATCTTGGGCAAGTATATTTTCTAGAATTTTGGGCAAGGTTGAAATATCCTAACAAGAAGTCTTGGATGCAGCTATATATGATAGTGGGCTTGCTCTCACTGCCGGTTTTCCTGCATCCATGCATTGTCCCAAATTTATCTTGGCCATAACAACCCATTTTGACAAAGATTCCAGATCGGTGAAGAATGATGATGAAAAGGTCATAATTAGATTGGACTCTGACTTCTTTGAAGATTTGTTTAAACTCCCAGATGTTGAGGACTATGCCACAATTTCACCTAAGTCTGTAATTGAACATTGGGACAAGGAAACCAAATTGTGTGTGAAAGGTCATGATGAAGAGCTACTTGGCTAAGAGTGTCACCAAGTTGCCTAAGACAATGTTCCGATCGGATTTCATCCAGAAGTAAATGATCTCATTGTGTTGTTGAGTAGAGTTTTAGGTCTTTCTTCTAGCAAAAGAGTTTTAGGAATGGATGTTCCTGTATATTTCCACTATTAAAAAGAACAAAGAATTCATATGATGGGGAGAGCATATCAGCAACTCTATCTATTTTCAATTGAGTAAAGTTTTGTCTTCCAAATTTTTTACATGACTTCTTTCTTGGTCTATGTTGCAGCTGCCATGGGGGAATTCAATGGGTTAAATACCAAAGGTGTTAGAAGTGCATCAAATATTTTTGAGTTTTATCCTCAAATCACGATGGACGAGGGAAGCAGACATTTTCAAAATTCAATGATGCCTTTTTCATTGTTCTCCTTTATCATTTTGACAAGAATTTGTATAATCGAAGGATTTCTAATGAGGCTTTCAAAGAAGTACGAGAGTGGGGAGCCATTTATCTTCAGTTTCCAACATTTACGTACATCAAGATTCCCGGTTTCATAGGTGCCCCGAGCAAGTTACCAAGGTGCCCTACTGATAAATGGGTTTTTTTAGAGTTGGTTTGATAATTATTGGATTATCACAAAATCTAGAATAAACAAACGGCATAAGGCGGAGTCCAATTTCCCATTTCAATCGGAAGGTATACTTGTGCCAGTATTTATAAAGCAAAGAATGTGGATGCAGAGATGTCTGAAGTTACCTTGTGAACCTTTCATCCTAGAACCAATTTTGACTACTGGGGTAAGTTTAGTGAAACAGGTTTATCCAGTTCTCACATGCCTCAACTAGAGGATATTTGGATTCACTTTGTGGGATGAGGTTATTATCAGAAATGAGAATACAAAAGATTGACTTTGGATGAGGTTAGACAATTTGGTCTTGCATGGAGATTCCAAAGGAGATGGAGGATGAAGATGAAGTGTTGGATCCAATATACAAGGATAACAATGTTGCCAATCAACCATTTCCATGGATTGATTGGTATCAAGAGGAAAGTTACAATACTAAGGAAAGGGTGGGGCCCATTTTACAAAGAACATATGATTGGTTGGCTACCTTGGGAATTTCACCCAAGGGGTTGGAGCAATCCATAAGAATAGAAGCCCAACCAACAATGAGTCTTCCTACACCCACAAGAGGGAAAATGTCTACCCAAAAGGCCAATATAATTCCTAAGAAGATTTCATTTGTTGTTGGAAGTTCCTCTCTTCCCAAGGCTCCTACTTCCAAGGTTGTGTCCTCTGTAATACCAATACCAGAAGTTTTCAAGTTATTGATTTTCCAATTAGTATCACAAAATATGCCACCCCCTCCTTCCCTATCATTATCACTTTCTCCATCATTACCTTATGCTCCTACACTCATTTCTTATTTTCCATCCCCATCCATGGCCCAAGTATTTTCATCCCTTCTTGTCCTCTCAGTAGGGGAAATGATTGGGTCTCTGTTTCCACTTCACTCCCTCTGCAGCTTTCATTTCCTTCCATTTCAACTTCTAGCCTCATTGTATCCACTCCTGAGGCTATTCTCACATCCACCCCATCCATCATTACCACCTCCACTTCATTTCCAACTAATGTTACCAGTGCTATTGTGTTATCTAGTGCTCTAGGTGTTGAATCGGTCATGCCACTTCCGTCTGCATCCGCTATACCAGAATGGCTATATCACCAAACTCCAAAAAAAAATAAGAAGGTGCCTCTAGTAGACATAATAGATCTAAGTGTGTTAGAACCTACTCTGAGGAGACAAGCCAAATGGCCAAAGATCATCTCCATTTTATCTATAAACCAATCAAGAGAGAGAGTCATGGAAATTGTTACTCCCGTTGAGGGAAAGACGAAAGAGACTATCACGGTAGCAAATTATCAAATCTCTAGATTTTCACTAGGGAAGGTAACACATGAAGGTGCCAAACAAGATGTGAAAATGGCTCTTGGGAATTTGTTAGAAAATTATGATAAAGATAAAGATTCCAAGGATGAACTAAAAGCGAAGGTTGAACAACTCACTACTTTGCTTTGAGGAAAGTAACTCAACCCACTTCAACCACTCGGTCCTTTAAATACAACACTGCTCTATAATTTCTTCCACTTGGAGACAATATCTCATATCATGAGATTGAGAAGATAGGTTAAGGGAAGATCAATGAATGGATGGATAGAACACATGCTTCAGGAAGCTAATCCTTTGATTAAAGAAGTTGTTGAGTTATATAATGATTTACAAACCAAAAGAGCCTCCATTCGTAGGATGGATGAAGTCTTCTCTAAAGATAATAATAATTTGAATTTGAATTTGACCACATGGGGCGAGATTAGAGATGAGGATCCAGATCTACTTCTTCAAGAAGAAGTAATTGATGATATTTCCAAGTTGTTTGAGTTTTAGAAGGCTATGGAATTTATATCCCAGGTGTTACAAGATTTGATCAAGAAGTTAGATGACAAAACGTGGAAATAATGGATGCTCTAAATGATATCTTAGAAGAGTTTGATAATATCAACTACAAATTTTTCAATGAGAATATTGATGCCCTTCCAGTAGATCAAATTAAGTCAAATTTCAAAGTTTTGGTAAAGAAAGATGATGAGGTAACTAGGACTTTCAATAGTGATTCAATTGATAAGTTGGTCTCATGTCAAAATTTCATAAGTCGATTAAAGAAAGTGGTGAGTAAACTCAAAAGGATTCTAGCTAAAGTGGCAAGAGAGATTGAAACAACATGATGTGGTGAGTCATTACACATGTGGACTAAAAGAAGAGGAAGTACAAGGAATCATCAAACATTTCATTGATTACAAGCATCGATGATTGTATGGGAGAAAGAGTAGGAGAAAACCAAGAAGGGAAAGATGTTGCAGACCAAGCTAAGCTAGGTGGCCATGAGAGGACAATTCCAAGCTCTGGATCAGTCCAAGTTGCAGGGTTGACTGAGTCAAACCTTTGCAACTACTTTGCTATTTTTATGGGAGCTTGTTCCTGGAACTTAATTACATTCTATTTTTAGTAACTTGTTAGTTAAGGTTCAGCTGTAATGGCTCAACCTAAAAACTTATAAATAGTTAAGTGCATAAAGTTTTAGATATATATCATTGGGGAAGTTACTCTTCAAGCTTGGAAGAGTGCTTTGAATACTTTGGAGCCTTTCAATTATATTTAGAACAATATTTTTCCGTGAAATGTCTGATTTATTGTGTTAATAGTTGATCAATGTATGCTTTGTGAATGTGCAATTCCTTAGTATAAGTGATTAACTCACCTTTATTTCAGAGTATCTTATTTCAATCTATGGGAGAATGATGTGGTTATCTTGAATATCAATTGTGGAAATATTATATTCCTTCATTATAAAGTTACATTATCATTAATTTTCATAAAGAGAAAGGGATGTATGACATGTGCATATCATATATTGTCATGATTTGTTGATTGTGTATTCAAATAGATTTGATCTATCTATTAGGTATGTTTGGGGTCTTACAAGGAAATGCATGATATTTTGTCTGTGGTCATTATTTTCCCGTATAAATAGCATAAGGTGAATTAGATTGTGATGGTTGCTTTATCCTTTCTAAGTTAACCCTTTCCGGTGTAAAGATAAAAATTATCTAATTATACTCTCTTGGTGTATCACCGTATTTTCATTATTTGTTATTTCTAACTCGAACCCCGTGAATTGAGTAGATTAGAGTCATTTTAAATTGTTTTTATCCTTACACATCGATCTTAAATTGAGTATCCCAAGTTCCAAATGAAGTTGACATTCTTCAAAGGTTCATCCCAAGGCAACAAGGTCCCACACCTTGGGGATGTTCCAACATTACACGTGATCTTTCAAAGAATTTAACGTGTGCACGATCTACGTGACAACACACCCAATTAGCCACCTTAATATGGAGATCAATTGATAACCATTTTTCTCATCCAATTGATTGTGATCACTCTTTCATCCCTCTTCACTCAAAACTCTCTCAAATTACTCTCTCTCCTTCTTTGCTCATGTATGCACCAAAGTGTGTTGATTAGGTCATATGACCTTGAAGCTCTACTCCTCTTCTCTTCTCAAATTCTCATGCCTCTTATCTATTTTTCTATAGATCCCTTTGACATCTTCACACACTTCCTCTTTCTCGCTCACATCTCCATCCCCTTCACTAGCTCAAATGAGTTTTACACTTTGCTTTATATACATGACTCATGCCACAAACCACTCTAGGTTGGAAAATACCATTAGACCATGCAAGGTTGGTCATAAAAAACATGAATACACACTTTAAAAACATTAACAAGTTACATAAGAGGACCATATAGGTCGGCATAAGCCTTACAAACACAAACATGCTCAAAGAAGGCCTAAAACACTAGTCATCTCTTCCAATGGTCATAATTTGAACTTCAAGGCTGCAAGACAGCTCCACTAAGACTCCATTAGCTCTTGACATGTCATCAAAAACCTTTCAACACCATGTAAAATCATAAGAAACTATGTAACCTCCATCTTCAACATGGATCACACCATTGGGCAAGCACCACCTATTAGGTCTATGCACCTAATATGCCACTCTTAAAAAGTGAACAATTTTTCATATCAAATCATGTTGTTAAGACTTCTTGAGCACTTTCACTGAAGAAAAATGATCCTATCTCACTCTCTAGATCCATGAGACACTATCAAACAGGCATAAGGCCTCAAATCCTCCATCTCTCTTACCTCGCTTAAGCATGTTGATAATGCTCAAGAATAGGTCTTTAAGAACAAGTTGGTTCATACATAAAATCACCTCTTCAAGACACATGTGGCACATCACTAGAAAGGTATTGACCTTAGGTAACTTATTCAACTCATATCAATCATTAGTTCAAGGCATAAAGCTATAAAATTATTGCATCTCGTAGACAACTCAAACTCAGTATATAGGACACAAGAACCGGTCTTGAGCTTATCAAGCTCTAACACCTCAAACTTCATTTCCAAACTCAATAAATACATGGAACACTTCACTAAGGACCTGAAAAACATATTCAAGCACTCATATGCATATGTCACACTTATAATTTCACACTTACATACATGTTTCACAAGCCTTCTTGGAAATCCTAATAGAGTTGATTAAGTAATTAGGGATTTAACATGAAAAAATCTCATCTGATCAAACTATGAACTCAAACAAATCATATGGGACCTAAAAAAACTATCCATGCTCATATTTCACTTCTAAACCATGCAAACCATCATAAACCTCTTGGACCTATAAGACTAGTTTTTTCCTCTTTAGGCCATTATCGGTAGTAAAACTTGGGAGAAAGGTTTCACTCATTTCTTGCACATAACCTATCCAAATATATTCATGGAAATTTATAAAATATCTCATAATTACTCCCACAACTAGTCTTTAACAATGACACCTACAACACATGTCTATACATGCATATCTTCACAAAACAAAAGTTTTGTTGCAGCTTCTCATCACACATGGAATATGATACACCACCAAAATGAGCTCTAATGAATTATATACATGCTTGAACCATCATACTATCCTTCCCATGCCATTTGGAGACCAAAACCTTCATATTTTGTCCTATTTATCTCAAACTAGGGTTTTAGGAGGGTTTATACACACTTAGCTTAATAAAGTATGATGACTAAATGAACCCATTCCAATTAGAAACTATTCTAAGCTTAATTTCCTAACTTTCAAAAAAAGGTTGGGTCCCCATGTAGATTACATACGTGTGGGTGAGGATTCAAATATTTCCATCAACTTATAAAATAGTGTTTTGAGAGCTCGGTAGAGCCTAAAACAAGTTTTCATGCATTTCCTTTAGATTCCTGACCTAAAAATTTGCACACACCTCTATAATGACATCCTCCATTATTTCTAATGCTCATCCATGCTCAACTTCATCTAGAACTCATCATGCTACCTAGTTAGCCCATGCTTTCTTGCCTTGTCTTCTTGCACATGCCTCCATGGACCTTGAATATGCAATATACACATGAACCATGACCTTTTTCACCTTCCACAAATGTTATGCAATGTCAAAACACTCCTCACATGCTTATATAGGTATGTTTTGATTCATATCCCATGTAACTATACAATCTGCTTACACTAGGTTAAGGACTAGGCCTAGTTAGTCTTGCTTCACCACATGTCTCATGTAAACTAACTTGTTCTCCATCTTACAGACAATCATACACCTTTGAAATATCTCTCTAAATATGTTAGACACCATAAAAACCTTTTATTACCTCTGGAGCTCATACACAACACCTTTCTTGCTTGAACCATGCATCAAGAACATGCACTCACTCCTAGACACCATGCCACTTCACCAATACAACACTTCATGACACCAAAACAGAGAACTACCAATCAACCTTCATGCTTCTTGATTATTGACACCTCATGCTGATATTAATGAACATCAATGACAACATCATGGTCTCTCCTATGCACACTAAGGCTCCCTTTGACATCAATGACAATAAAAATGACCTATGTCCAACACATGGTAGTAATTCAAAGGTCAAAGGATTGGTTCAAACATAATTTGAATTCTTTTATTGAGTCCAGTGATCGCTTTATCTCCATCTAGGAAAGTTTCTCACACTTTTTCTCTCAAGTCATCTAAGAAATCCGTGGGATCTACTCATTCAAAGGAATCTTCTAAGAGAAAACTTGTGAAAAAGAGTACACTTTGAAGTTTATCCCCTAAGAGGCTTCACAAGAGGGAAAAGATAATTGAAAATACCATTGAGCCCCTTGAATTAGGAGAAATTGATCCATCACAAGATCTTTTCCATTCCTATAATCCAAGTGCTTCCTCCTCGGCACATGAATCACCTCATCTTTGTGCAAGCTATGATTCTTTATTGATTAACTAAAAATATAATGAAGAGTGCTAGTTAATCTAATCTAGGAGGACATATAAATACAATAAAGAAGTATGCAAATGAATTAAGAAACTAATATAATAAAAGTAAAACCCTAATGTGCAAGGAGAAGAGGAAACAACTCAATCAATAACAAACACTCGCAGGATCGTGTTGCGGTGGAAAATAAGGAAGCAGGAACGACTGTGTGAGGAGCCTCATAAAGGATGGATTTAATAAATGTGGTTGGAGTGGAGTGCCTAGAGAGGGACTAGGGAACCCACAGATGCTCTGGTCTACAAACCGGCACCCTTGTTTTTCCAAAATATCCAAACCGATCTTCATAGGCTCGGTAGATGCTCAGAAAAACTCCCTATCTCTGTAGCACTACTTCAGATGTCACTAATATTCCAAGATGATAAAAAGACCTATAAAAGACCAAGGAGTATCAAAACCCTAAAAAAAAGAATGTAAATGAAAGGGTCGAATTGACCTTAGCTGCCACAACAGTGGGCTTACTAACTGAGCCCTGCACTACATTTCGGACCCAAATGTAGTTCTAGTAAGTGTGTGCATAATGCGCCTTAGGTGCTCTTGTGCTAGTCGCACTTTGTGAAGTAGCAAACAATAGCTAGATGTAGAAAATGTAATAGAATGTGTGCATGGAATAGAATAGAATCCCTCCCCCTATGAAGTGTGATGTAGATGTCCTAGACTTGTGCCTTGATGATGGAGCTATGTGGATGCAAGTGATCTCCAATGCAATAGATGGATGCAACTCTAGATGGATGATAATAATGACTAGTGCTAGGTCCCTCATCATGGTCTCATAACTTTATATTTATAGGGTTGTCTTGATCTAATTTCATAATTAGCCAACCACCAAAAATATAAAGACCTCAAACAACTAGAAAGAGCCCAAAAAGTGGCGGGAAAGTGTGAAAAGGACCGAATCGCCCGATGGGACCAGGGCACCCATGGCTGCCCAAGATTAACTCCTGGGCACTCCGGTGGAGGCTAAAATAATGGAAAATGAACGAAAAGACTGGGCATGTAGGTGTAAAAGGTTGGGATTGAAGAAATAAAATAAAATAATATGGCCAAAAGACAAGGGTTAAGTAGTAATTTTTTCACTCAAGAACCTTCGAAATAGTAGTATGAGACCGAGACTAAATAATGTCTAAAGTGGATGATTTTGTGTCTGCATTTGCCCCCACTTTATGTTTGTGAGCGGAAAGCTCGATAACATAAAGTAGATAGAGATGTGTACCTGATGCCGATGTAGAGTAACAAATAAGGCATGCCGAAGGACTAGACAAACCATGGAATGAAAAAAGATGATGGAGCATGGAAACTAAAGATGAAAAATGCAAAAAAGTGATGAGAGAGAACCTAGGGTGGAAATACATGTGTAAATGCTGTGATGTGTGTACCGCATGGTTAGTATGGTGTGTGTTGTCGTGAAGTGTCATTGTTGTTGCCCCCATTTGATCACAAGCGTGTTTCTCATACTTCGGGCCTAGAAGGAGAAAATGATCAAGTACTCAAATATATATGTATGTATGTGTAAAAACGTAATGTAAAAGATGCATGTAAATCTAAAGTTCACAAAAGAAAAGTGTAAATGGAACATGTGCACCTGATCCATATCGAGAGAAAGAGTGTAGAAAGGATATCCTGTATTGCTTTGGGGTTTTTGGGTGATCTCGACATCATAGGTAGAAGAAGTGTAGGGAGAAAATGCTTTGTGTCCTCTAACCTTTAATTGTTTCCTTGAACCGTGTGTGAAGAGATCTCTATACCTCATGGTTTTTGGGTGATCTCGACGCCACCGATCAAAGTAATGTAGGGAGGAACACCCACTTAACCTCTAAGTCTCGTAATTGCTTCCTAGAATGCTAAGGACTACATGTCCTGTAAAAATTTTTGTATATGGAGTTCATAAACTATTCGAACCACTACGTGTATGTAAATCCACAATTCCAAGGGCGAGAAGTGCACTCAACTAAACCAATGTAAACACATTGTGTAGACTAGAAAACCCCATATGATGCCCCCTCTTTGGGGGTGCATGTGATGTCGTTGATAAGAGAATGCGACCCCAAAAGAGGACCAATAACATGAACCCTTAAACTCACCTTGCAAAGGGAAGGGAAATGTGTTTGGTAGAAGCCAAGGTGTGCACAAAATGTAGACACAAATATTGCACATTAGACAATATTTAGCCCGGTCTTATACTACTATTTAGAAGGTTATCAAGTGTACAAAGTACTATTTAATCCCACCTTTTCCATCTTTGTTTTATATTTTACTTCGTCTTTCCCGCATATTTACCGATACCTATCCACCCATTTCACAACTTCCCTGATATTCTAGCCCTATTCCAGGTGCCCTAACCTATACTAGGGTGCCCTCGGGGCACCCTGGTCCCACCCTAGGTGCCCCTCTCTATGTTTAACCTCTTTCTCTTCTTTGGGTCACTTCTAGCCATTGGTCTCCCTTATATTTTCCTCAATTAACATTATCGAGATTAATTATGAAATCAAACTTGAGAGCCCTATAAATATAAAGCTTATAAGACCATAATGAGGGTCCTAGGTCATTGCATCCTATCACTACTATCACTCCATCTAGGGCTGCATCCATTGCACCATCTCCATCCACATAGCTCCATGCATCATAGCTAGCAAAGTCTGCATCACATCCACTCACACATTCTTAGAGGAGGGATTCTATCTATTCTATTCTACATTCTACATATTCTATAGCTATCATAGCTCGCTACTACACAAAGTGTGACTAGCACGAGAGCACCTAGGGCACGACATACACACACTCACCAAAACTACATCAAGGTCCGTAATGTAGTGCAACACTCAATGATAAGTCCACCGGTTTGGCAATTGAGGTCATTCCGACCCCTTCTTCTTCTTCATGTGTAGGGCATCATCTAGTTCATCTAAAAAATCTAGTAAGAATGATGATGGGGAGGGTTTCAGACCTAGTTGCGACACTTCTGAACATAGTTCCTAAGTTCTTGCACAGTTCACACCACCTAGAATCTAGACTAGAGCACCCTAGGCACCCCTCACTCCCAGTACTGTGTCACTTTAAATAGTCCAGATCTACCCTTTGCAGGGTCCCTGAGTGATCATCTCACAACCAAGCTTCTAGTTTCAGATCTGTGACAACCTGTGATCTACCTTAATCAACTAAGTCATTTTCCTACTCCCCTCTTGCATATTAGGGTTTCTCTTTCACTTAGAGTAATTATTTGTAGTTATTACATATTGCTTTACTTTATTTACTACATTTATACAATGTTTTAGTCCTCCTATTTAGATTAACACTAGAACCCTAAATCCCCCTTTAGGTCCTTTAGGTAGTTATTTTTGTTAATCATTTTGGTGAACCCAATCTCTCTCTCTCTATCTTCCATCCCCCCATTTTAGGGTTTCGAATCCACACTTTCCACCATGGGTAAGCATTCTAGAAAGTCCTCTTCTCCTAAGTCTCTAGTTACTTTGAAATTTGATAGTCGTGGTCACGCTTTCACAATACCCCCACTTGCTTCTTCTAGTTTTAACCCTTTTCCTTCATTTATTGACCTTCCATCTTCTGGGATGGATCCTCGGGTAATATTACGGATGTTTTACCTCTTACTTATGCACTATTAATCCTACTACCTTAGCCCAACTCATTTCTAAGTTCAAGCTCTTCCTCCTACTCCTATCGCTCTCTCCCCCACCTTGGACATAACTGACTCTAACCTTACACCTCCTTTTCCACCCACCATCGAGTCTCCTCCCTTACCAACTCCACCTACCTTAGTCCTATTATTTTTGCATGGTTGAGTTAGTCCCTTCCACTTCTATTGTTACTTTCACCACCATCCACTAAACCCACCCCACACTATTTGATTTCTTTTATATTCCTCCCCTATCACCCTTTCTATACAAGATGCCATTTTACTCTACTATCTGGATGCTTAACCCTTGCACCATCTCTTCCCCACCATTTGATCCTACAACCACTATTGTACCATATTGAGGCCTTGTACCCTCTCTGGATCTCATCTCAACCACTCCATCACTATCACCTTCCTCTGTGCATCTTCCATTCACTTGCACCCTCTTCATTAATAATTCTTATTGGGAACACATACCACTTGACACATCTTGCACTACTATTGTATGTTCCCACGAGGGCCTCCTTCACTAGGGTTTAACTCTAGTGATCTCCATTCTCCTTTATGTGATCCACATCTATATCATGGTTCATCATCCTTACTACTGCTTGCATATGGCCCGTGTTTTCCATCTTGTAGTTCACCTTGCACGTACTCCCATTACTGCCCCACTCACTCTTGGACAATCTTGGCTAGATTATATCGAGAGGGCACTTGATCCTGCTCACATTGATATCACTTTTCCCATGCCATTTGGTGATGTCCGCATTTTTAGTAGCTCCTTTCTTTTCCATTCACCTAACTACACTATTTGGTACGCCTTAGGATGCCCATTTCCTCCCTTCACCGATGAACAATATGTCATGGTGATGCATATTTTGTGCATGCATTCATGGTTATTTAGACAACCAACCACATACCCTTACTTATCAAGTCTCTCATGTTATCCAGTATAATTTTGATACCTATGTTTCATTAATTCTCTAGAAGACCTTCCCTCACCATTACCCTCATGTGTTGACACCCATTCACCTTCTCCTACCATCCATTCTTCCTCCTTTGAGACAATTTTTGACTTTCACTCATGCGCATTCTTCTCCTAATGCACCCTTATGGGAGGCTATACATGTGCTACAAGTTCAATGTCAGTCCATGGCATCCACAATTGCATCCCTTCATGCTATGATTATGCAACTTCAACATGCTTCCTACTCCTCCTACAACTCCTACCCCACCCACCTCCCCTACTGGTCCCCTCCCTGATCCACCAATTATACCATTACATTCACCCATTATCCTTCCCTCTCATGTCATGCACCAAACACATTTTGGGTCACCTTCTTCACCACCAACTTCTTACATTTCCACCCACACTCTTCTCCTCACTCGTAGCTAACCCACATTCATGACCACCATTTTTTCATTATCACCTCCTTCCCGGGACATCATACATGATTCTTTCCACACACTCGCCATTATTATCATGTCCAATGATTAGGCCTCCTATCATTTAGCACCCCACCTTCTCTTATCCTATGTGCAGCCCCTCGAGCTCACCCAATTCATGTGCATCAAACTTGGCCTCTCCGCAAACCCTCTCATCACCAATCTATAACACTATCTTCCCAACCTCCCCCTCCAAGTCTCATACCACAATCTTCTTCACTTCACCATTATTCATAGGTATATCAATCTCACTCACCGGAACCGACCCTCTACCATATCCCCACTGGTAGATCGTGGTCCTCCATTTGCATCATCTCACACTTCGGCCACAAGACCTTCCTCTTTTGACCTTATCGGTGATTTCTTCTTTCACACACTTGGGGGCATCACACATTATATCCTCCCCCCTCTCTATCCTCTCACACTTTCATAGCCTTACCTTACATTTCATATTTTCTCTACATCTTCATCCTTTCCATAGACATCCTATCTCATCATCATAACACCCTCATTACTCGATGACACACCCTAGTGCTTCGGTTCACACTAGACTTTGTTGAGGGATCATTATTACACTTGAACCCCACACACTACACTACTAGACCTATACATATACATCATACATCATCCTATACATACCTCCTCTATTATTCATTTCAACATCATCTCTCTCATACACACTACACTAGTCATCATCCTATATGAGCCTAGTTTCCTATGTCATCCATACATCCTATACATTCTACATGCTACACTAGATTTCCTTATACTTGGGTCTAGTTTTATCTATTATCATTACACATTATATTCCTATCTACACACTTCTTGCATTTACACACTTACCCACCCACATTGCATTCATACACCCTACCTATCCTACACCCTACACTATATTTCCTTATACTTGGGTCTAGTTTCATCTCTCATCCATACACATTCTATTTCTACCTACCTACACATGCTACATTACATTTCCTACAACACACATTCACCTACCTTGGTCATCTACACTACATTGTTCTACGCACTACACTCACCACCCTATGATGCACTTTAGTTCCTCGGTCCATACTCGAATGCCGAGGGTTTACCAATCAAATGGACCTTACCTACATGCGACATGTCCTCATACCACATTCCTTGGACTAGTGACCAATGCTCTAGGCTATATCATCACCTATATTTGTCCATCATCATCATAGTGGTATACACCTTAGGTTAAATCACCACTCCTTCCATATCCATTCTACATCATTATCCTCTTTCATCTTATCATCATCCTCTTTTTCATCCTATTCCAAACTTATTCCATTACATCGTCATTTATTCTACTCATCACTTATAGTGTATA
Source organism: Taxus wallichiana var. yunnanensis (assembly GCA_018340775.1). Lineage (NCBI taxonomy): Eukaryota > Viridiplantae > Streptophyta > Pinopsida > Cupressales > Taxaceae > Taxus > Taxus wallichiana. Next base: position 823,204,621 of record CM031238.1, read on the forward strand.
TGCTTTTAGGTTAAATCACCTCACTTCCTTTATCCATTCACATTATCATCTATACATCCATCATCACTTATTTATCATCCTATTCTTATCACCTACCCATCATTATTCATTCTACTCATCACATTCATGGTATACGCTTAGGTAAATCACCACCCTCGCTATTCATCATCACTACCTTTATGCTTATTCATCACTACTTTGGTATATCTACTTATCTATACACCCTCATCTTCATACACCCTCATCCCCCATCTCATAGTAGTGACATACGTTATAGGATAAATCGTCACCTTCTTCCACCATCATGTAGTGATATACACTTAGGGATAAATCATCACTCCTCTATTCAACCAAGTCGTGGTATACGCTTAGGCTATAGGTCACACACATCTTTTTCATATGTCACATTCTCATCCCTTCATCTTATAGTGATATATGCTTAGGGATAAATCATCACTCACCCATTCAAAAATCATGGTATATGCTTAGGCTATAGGGTCCACACACATCTTTCTATACATCTTATCACCATCCTCTCATCTTCTATAGTGATATACACTTAGGGATAAATCATCACTCCTCTAATCAACAAAGTCATGATATACGCTTTGGCTATAGGGTTCACACACATCATTTCTCCTCATGTCGCATTACATCACCACTACACATACACACTCATCAATGTGCTAGACACAACCAACACTACTCAACCATTTCCCAATGACACACTCTCATTTACGGTTCATTCTTAATTACTGAGGGGGAAAAAAATGAACCTCACTACATACACTTCCATACACTTGGGGGCACATTGCTCCTATCATTCCATTTTGCATTCCATTCCATCCATCCACAACATACTACATTGTCTTGGTAGCATTTACTTTTGCTTACTAGTGTTTTACATGTTCATTCTATTACACATGTTAGCTTTCTTTCCTATATGTCATTATCATACACACATGTCACATTCACACCTTTGTCTAGTGTGATCACGCAGATACATGAGACTCTACACGTGGCATGGATGCTCACCTTCTACCCTTACTATATTGGTCATTGGGGGAATCCACATTCGACTTATACAGGTGTATTGTTTCATTTTGTACTTAGCATCTTATACTTTGCTTTATACACATGCTTTGACATATTGGTTTTCACTCTAACATGCTAATGGGTGTTCCATGTGTAACACTTTTTTATAGGACTACATGTTCCCATGACTACTTGTATTTCTACTTGTATGCTTTTTTTTCCATTATATGTGATTTTCCCTTTGCTTTGTGTGCACACTTGTCTATTGTTTGTGGCCATGATGGCCTTTGCGTGTCTTGCAACATCGTGAGTGATGTCCCATGTTTGAAACCTACTTTGTGTGGTCTCCTTGTTTTCTTATGTGTTTGCACTACTGTACTTAGTAGTTTTTCTATACTATTTATGTTTTTACACTTATTTACATGCATGTGTTTAAACTAACACTTGTATTGGCTAGCCATCCCCTTTTGTGCACACTTGGTATCTACCAAGTGTTTTCCCTTCCCCCTTTAGGGTTGAGTTGGTTACAAGGTCAGAGTGTGGTTGGTCCTCTTTTGGGGCCACATTCTCCTTCTAGGGTCATCATCATGCACCCCCAAAGAGGGGGCATCATTATGGGTTTTCTACTAACACAACATATCTACACCGGTTCACGTACACAGTGAGTTCAAATCGAGTGAGTGAGTTCAAATCAGACCAAACTCCATACATAACGAGTGAGTTCAAATCAGATCAAAATCCATACACAATGGCCTCAATAGGACATGGTGTCCTTCAAAATTCTGCGAGCAGTCACAAGCTCGGGGTTACAGTGGGTGGCCTCTCAACACTTCTCCATCTAGTGGCGTAGGATCACCCAAAAACCAACACAATACAAAGATCTCTTCAACAAATTACAACAGAAGTAATTAGAGTTGGAGGACACCAAGCATTTCCTCCCTACACTTCTTCATCTAGGGTGGCATGAGATCACCCAAAAACTCACGACATCACAGGATATCCTTCTACACCCTTTCTCTTGACATGGATCAGGTGCACATGTTCCATTTTTCCATTTACACTTTCTATTCTAGCGTACTTTACATTTACATGTACTTTACACAACATTTTTACATACATACATATTTGACTACTTGAGTGTTTTCTCCTTGCAGGTCCATCGTATGAGAAACAAGTAAAATTGGGGGCAAAAAAACAAACAACAAATGATGACAATGACAACACACCACAACGGTACTTTCCATACTAACCATGCAAGTACACCACACACATGCAAACTACTACACACACATTCCACCCTAGGTTCACTCTCATCACTTTTACTTACATTTTTCATCTTTAGAATCCACACTCCTCCACATTCGAGTCTAGTCCATCGACCATCGCATGCTTTCTTCTACACTCTGCATGGATTTTAGGTATGCTTTCTTTGACTACTTTATGTTACCGAGTTGTTCACTCACCAACATAAAGTGGGGAAAATGTAGACACAAATATTACACATTAGACAATATTTAGCCCAGTCTTATACTACTATTTAGAAGGTTCTCAAGTGTACAAAGTACCAATTAATCCCACCTTTTTCCATCTTTGTTTTATATTTTACTTCATCTTTCCCACGTATTTCCCGATACCTATCCACCCATTTCACAACTTCCCGAGATTATAGCCTTGATTCCGGGCACCCTAACCTGTACTGGGGCACCTCGGGTGCCCTAGTCCCACCCTGGGTGCCCCTCTTTATGTTTAAACTCTTTATTTCTTCTTTGGGTCACTTTTAGCCGTTAGTCTCCCTTATCTTTTCCTCAGTCAGCATTGTCGGGATTAATTGCAAAATCAAACTTGAGAGCCCTATAAATATAAAGCTTATAAGACCATAATGAGGGTCCTAGGTCATTGCATCCTATCACTACTATCACTTCATCTAGGGTTGCATCCATTGCACCATCTTCATCCACATAGCTCCATGCATCATAACTAATGAATTCTGCATCACATCACTCACACATTCTTAGAGGAGGGATTCTATCTATTCTATTCTACATTCTACATCTTCTATAGCTATCATAGCTCTCTACTACACAAAGTGCGATTGGCACAAGAGAGCACCTAGGGCACGACATACACACACTCACCAGAACTACATCAGGGTGTGTAATGTAGTGCAAAACTCAACGATAAGTCCAATCGGTTTGGCAGCGTGAAAGGTCATTCGACCCCTTCTTCTTCTTCATGTGTAGGGCATCATCTAGTTCATAGAAAATCAAGTGTGACAGACATGAGCGGGGTTTTAAACCTAGTTACGACACTACCGAACATATTTCTTGAGTTCCCTGCACAGTTCAAGGCCCAAATCCATACCATGGCACCCCGGGCACCCCAGTACACTCCCAGGCGCCTATGTCACTTCAGATAGTCTAGATATACCCTTCGCAGGGTTCCCTGAGTGATCGTCTACACAACCAAGCTCCGGTTCCATATCTCTGCGACAACCTCGCAATAATCTACCTTAATTGACTAAGTCATTTTCTTACTCCCCTCTTGCATAGTAGGGTTTCTCTTTCACTTAGAGTAATTATTTGTAGTTATTATATTGTTTTGCTTTATTTAATTTACATTTTATATAGTGTTTTAGTCCTATTTAGATTAACACTAGAACCCTAAATCCCCCTTTAGGCGGTTATTTTTGTTAATAAAAAACAAGGATGGCTAGCCAAAGACAAGTGTTATTATGAACAAGCATGCATGTAAAAAACAATATGTAATCTACACAAATAGTGTAAAATTGATCAAGAAAAGTAGTGTAAACATGCGAAGAAGACAAGGACATCACTCATGATGTTACCAATTCACACAAGGCCATCATGGCCGCAAACAACAAACAAGTGCGCACACCAAACAAAGGACACGGCCCGTATAGAAAAATAAGCAATAACAAACAATGGAGCAAACAAGTATGGAAGCAAATATCCTGCATAACAAATGGTGCACATGAAGCACCCGTTAGTATATTAGAAAGATACTAGTAGTCAAAAGCTTGTATTACCAAGTAATGTAAAGTGCTAAGTACAAAATAATATAATAACACCTAGAAGAGACAAATGTGGATGGCCCCAAAGACTGACCAGTGTAGGAAGGGTAGAAAGAAAGCATCCATGTTGTGTGTAGAGGCTTGTATCTATGATCACAACTTGAAAAATGCATGAACGCACATGTGTGGATGATATAGATAAATGAAATATAAGAAGCTAACTAACATGTTTAATAAAGTGAACATGAACAAGAAAAAGTAAGTAAGATTAAGAGCACCATAATATGCACGGTATGTTGTGGATGGGTGGAATGGAATGCAAATGGAGTGGTAGGAGTCATGTGTCCTCCGAGTGAAATGGAAATATATGCAATGAGGCTCATTTATTTTCCCCCTCAGTAATCAAGAATGAACCGTAAATGAGAGTGCATCATCGAGAAATGGTAAATTAGTGTGTGTTATGTCTAGCGCGTTGTGATGAGTATGTAGGCATAGTGATGATGATATGATACATATAGCAAAGATGTATGCGTCAACCATATAGCTGAGGCATATATGACAACAAGATGAATGTATGAGTGATGATTTATTCATAAGTGTATATCACTACCTGATGCATAATAAGGAGTCGTGATGTAGCCTAAAGCGTATACCATTAGAAGATGAATAGTAGGGAGTGGTGATGTAGCCTAAAGTGTATACCACTATAAGATTAATAGTGTAAGTGAAGAATTAGCCTATAAAGTGTGTCACTATCTTAGAAATGTCACATGATGAAAGGTGAAATGATAAATGTGTGATGAATTTAAGGTCCATTTGATTTATAAACCCTCAAAGAGCTTGATTATGGACCGAGGAACTAAAGTGCATCATTAGGTAATGAGTGTAATGCGTAGAATACGATATAGTATTAGTGATGACCATGCGATGAAGAGAATGTGTACATATGTGATGGTTAAATGCAAATGTAATATGTGTATAATGTGCAAAATGGCATGCATGTAGATGGACTAGTAATGTAGTATGTAGGATGAGTGGTGTATGATGTTATATGCGTCAACAATGTATGAATAATGTTAACTAGGATGATGTAATGTTAGACTCATATGTGATGAAGACTACTATATGATGTAGAGTATATGTGAAATGCATGGTATAATATGAATGATATCTAGATAAACAAAGAATGCAAAGTATGTAGGATAAGTAGTGTAGGTTGTAAGACGCATAGATAATGGTGTATGCATAATGACGACTAGCATGATGTATGATGTATAAATGCACAAATGTCAAAATGTTGTAGACTAAATGTAGAATTTATGATGTATGATGTATAATGTATGAATAGGTGCAAAGTGTGTGGGGTTCATGTGTGGTAAGCCCTCAATAGTCAAGTGTGAACCGAAGCACAAGAGTGTGTCATTGGTAATGACAATGCTAAAACATGTGATGAATATGCCTATGCGAGGATATGAATGTATGATAATGCAAAGATGAGAGATAATCCTATGCGAATATGAGGAGGGGGAATAAGTGTGATGCCCCCAAGTGTACTATGATGATGGAGATCTATGCAGCGACATAAGAGGTGTCATGCCATTATGGGAGAGCATTGTCTGTGTCATGATAAGAGAAAGGGCCAACACAATGGTAGGCCAAAGCAATAGTAGGACCATGTGATGGTGGCGGAATTTGAGATGTGTCTTGTTCATCAGTAGGAGTAGTAGCTTTGACAAAAGTGATTGGTTTTAGCTTATGTGGGGTTGATGACACTACAAAAGACTTGATAGGAGAAGAAGGTGGATTGATTTTGAGAGGTGGTTGCATAATTTCACTTGGTAATGTTGTGGATGACTTGAGAGGAGGCCAAGTTGCACTGAGTTTTAAAGGAGGTTGTTTAGGCGGTTCTTGAATTTCCGTAGAAATTATGGAATAATGCTCATTAGACATAGACGAATCAGATCTAGGAACCCATTGAAATGTAACATTTGTAGATGTGCATGCACCAAAATGGTGTGCAAATCTAATGAGATAAAGCCCTAACACTCACAATGTTTAATTATTCGTTGTAAAATATATCAATCGTTGTCATTATGCCCATTGAGCTAATGATAATTACAATATGGATGACCTTGATATTTTGCTAACTAATAAGGAGAATAATAATGAGTAGGAGGTAGAGTGATCAATTGATGACTAAGGAGCTAAATAAGAATGTCATGTGGTATAGTATTATGATCAAATATGAGAGGCTCAGAAATGGCATGTCTTCAGGTTTAGCTAGATGACATGTAGTAGACATAGATTACATATAAGATGTAAGAGGAGCACAAACATGTGATTGAGAAGCATCCTTAAGCTTTGTTGAATTTCAGATTTGAGAGATGTGATCGTGGATTATATGGCCTTAAATTTATCGTGGAACAAATTATGTACAACTTGAATGGAGTCTAATAGGGGTTGATTAGATGGAGGATCACTAGGGTCATCAGATAAATGATCAAATATAGGGCTGATTTTGTGCGGCGGCGTATTATCATCCAGATACATGGTGTCTAGCTATTTTTATAAAACAACCTAGCAATGGGGATATCTCTTAAGTAAATCAGATAAAAAGATTTGAGGAACTTTACGACTCATGATAGAAGAAGATGAGGATCCTAAGCGTGAAAGCGACTGGGGTTCACCAAAATGATTAACTAAATTATGAATATTCTAGACTAATATGATGTTATTGTAGCAATAAGTAAATGAACAATTAAGTACAATGTGTATCCAAGAAAACTAAGCACAAAATTATGAAACCCTAATTGTAAAATAAAGGAAATAAAATACTTAGCTGGTTCACAATGATGTCAAGGGTATGCCAAGTTGGAAACTTGGTAAAATGGAAGTACATATTGTCATAATCGTGCTCAAAAAATTATGCGACTATCGGATAAGGGCGGACAAGAGCACCCACGGAAGGGACTAGGGCACCCGTTGGCACTCCAGTCCTAATCTAGGATCTGTAGTCATCGTAGGTTTTCAGGATCTAAAATTTTTCTGGTCGGAAGGGTGTTACAAATATTCCCTTTTTGTCACTCAAGTCACACCAAGATCGATGGATTTGCGGAAACCCTACAATGAAGAAAACACAAAGCCAAGCATCAAAACCCTAAAAAAAAAGAACCCAAATGAATGGTTCGAATGACCTTAGCTACCACAACAGTGGGCTTACTAACTGAGTGTTACACTACATTTTGGACCCAAATTGAGTTCTGTAAGTGTGTGCATAATGTGCCCTAGGTGCTCTTGCGTCAGTCGTACTTTATGAAGTAGCAAGCAATAACTAGATGTAGAAAATGTAATAGAATGTGTGCATGGAATATAATATAATCCCTCTCCCTATAAAGTGTGATGTAGATGTCCTAGCATTATGCCTTGATGATGTATCTATGTGGATGTAATTGATCTCTAATGCAATAGAAGGATGCAACTCTAGATGCATGATAGTAATGACTAGTGCTAGGTCTTTCATCATGGTCTCATAACTTTATATTTATAGGGTTCTCTTAATCTAATTTTGTAATTAACCCTAAAATGGTTGACCACCAAAAAGATAAAGACCTCAAATGGCTAGAAAGAGCCCAAAAAGTGGCGGGAAAGTGTGAAAAGGATAAAGGCGCCTTGGTAGGACTAGGGCCCCCGACCAAGGATAAAATAATGGAAAATGACCAAAACATACTGGGCATGTAGGTATAAAAGGTCAAGAATGACGAAATAAAATAAAAGAATATGGCCAAAAGATGAGGGTTAATTAGTACTTTCTTCACTCAAGAACCTTCTAAATAGTAGTATGAGACCGAGACTAAATAATGTCTAAAGTGCATATTTTATGTCTATACTTATCAAGATCCTAAAAATTCTCATATCCTTGACTTTGTTTATGTTGACCAAAATGAGCTCACACTTCTTTACGGGAAACCGGTACTATTTGTTTTCCCCTTGAATGCTTCAAATCCATAAAATCACTTGTTTTGATAATCTCTAGGTTCAATTTTCTCTAAAACCCCTTCACTTGATTGATAAAAATCCTTCAAATGGGACAACATTTATACTATTAGAAAGGTCTTGAAGAGTGCTACATGTTAGTAGCACTCTTGGGTTGTGAAAATGTATTTTATTGGGCGGAAATTCAAAAAAAAAAAAAAACTTGTGGTGATTTTTAGGTATGGGATTTACAAAATTTGATGATGCCCATGTTGGGTCTGCAAACTTGAATGTTGATTGGTCATGGGTGGTTGAAGAGGTGGTTGGACTCCTTAATTTTGAATTCTCTCTCTCTCCTCTTCTTCTTCTATATATGCAACTCATTTTTAATTATAAAATATCCTCTCTTGAATGTAAGGTTATGTTGCCCTTTTGTGTAGCCAAGTATTTTGAGTTGCAGACTTTTGTGTTGGTATTATGCAATGCACTCAATGCCTTCTCCATTATTGTAATAGATTGTGCACATTTTAATCAATAATATTTAGTTATTATGGCTCTTTTTCTTCCCTTTAATATGTGTTATTGTATTCATGCTTTTCTATTATTTTATGGCATGTTGTGTGTGAGTTATATTTACATGATTTCCATCCTTTATGTCACTTATGCAGAGAATTAGAGTTTGGTAAAATTGTAGGGTTGAATGTGTCTTCTTTCTGACCTCTTGGCTTTGCATTTTCCCTCTCATTCTTCATCTCAAGGAGATAATCCACTTCCAGTTTGGTGCATCACTTATTTATTTTAGTATTTCATCTTTATGAACCTTGGTTCCTTAGAAATATTAGATTAGAACTAATTAGTAATAAAGTGTAGAGTTGGTTAGATTAGTTGTAGTGAACTGGAGTGAAAGGAACTAACCTTTTCACCTGGAGATTGACCTTGGAGGAGCCATTATACCACACTTCAAAGGTATTTCCATGTTTCATGGAGTTGATAAGCCCAACTTCAACAAAGGGTGCAACTTCAAGTGAAAACAATTTTTGGCACACCCGATGGGACCTATTTGAGAAATCTACAACTCAATTTTGATCTACTACATTGAAATTGGTGTGTGTTTTAGTGGTATTTTGCCTTTGGAGGCAACAAACAACACATCTAGCGACTCCTAACTTAAAATCTATTGGTTTTAATAGTCAATTGTTTCAATTTCATGAGAAGAGTTCAAACAAGACAAAGGATAGAAAGTGGAGAGCCTTTTGAATACTTGCAATTGTCACCAAGGAGAAGAAGAAGAGGTAGATCAGTTCAAAGATCACCATCACCTCCAAATAGATTTCTCTCTACTCCTCCTCCTAGTAGGCCTTTCTTGTTGTCTTCTAGGGTTCTAAGACCCATCACATTCATGGCCCATCAAAGAAATCAACCTTTTGTGACCTTTAATGGTGGTAGTCCCTTGGCTTTGAATTCCCAACATGACATACAATATCTTCCCTAAAGAGCATTCCATTTTTTACTTGGTGAAAATTTAACTACCCCTATTGAGCACATCTCAGATATTGCTAATGTTTTCTCAGTTCATCTTGTTACTGAAGATGATGTGGCAGTTAGGCTCTTGGCATCATCTTTCAAAGGAAAACATTACAATGGTATAAGAGTCTACATCCTGCTTCTATTCATACATGGGATGATCTTAGAGAGAATATTTGCAAGCATTTTGGAGAAAAGGTAGATAATATCTCTTTATTGGAGAAACTATCAAAAAATCCCCTTGTGAGTTGATGATGGACTTCAACTTCAGGTTTCAAAGGACATGGGAAAGAATTCCACCCTCCTCAAGCCATCTCCTCAAGGTGTATTTTTATATTTTTTTAAGAGCTCTTAATTATGATATTACAGTAATGATTCAATCAATGGGAGCTATGGATTTTCCTACTACTTATGAGACAACTATTCAGGATGAAAATTATTTGGTTCAAGCTAGAAAAATAGCCCATAGACCCCCAACTCCTCTTTTCCCATATCTACCCCAAGAAATTCAATCCTCTCTTACCCCCGAAATCATCAAATCTAAAGCTAGTTCATCTACCCCTACATCTAATTCTTCCAATGAGATAGATGATCTCAAAGCCTTGATCAAAAATATGTCAAATGAGATAGTTTCCCTCAAAAAGCAACAAACCCAAGCTCCTAGGCCCTACCAAAATCAGAATCAAGGGTATCAACAAAGGAATTACTATCCAAATCAGGGGTATGGGCAGAATTACCAACAAAGTAGGTTTCAAGGTGCAAATCCTAACTTGTCTCTTTAAGTATTACCACCTCCACAATATAAACCTATTCCTAGCTTGAGAAAATCTATTGTTCTAGTTCAAAACAATATGGTTCAAGGAACTGAATGGTGTTTCCCATGTAATCAACCCCATAATCAGAATTCTTGTGAAAATGGGGTGAAAGGTTAGGCTCTCATGGTGCAAGGTTCCTTCAATCAACATGAATCAATCATGGAAGTTCCAAATACTAATGTTGAAGAAGCTCCCCCCTTGAGGCCAATCTCATGTTTTTTTGGGGCTAATGAGTTTTGTGCAATCAATCAAATTGTGGGTAGCTCCAATAAACCTCAAATTCATGTTATTGATAATACAAGGTCTAAGAAGAGAGTATTAGATACTCAACCTTCATCTTCTTCTAATCAAGACAATCCTCTTCATAGAGAAAGGGAAGTTGGGGAATATTCAAGTAATAATAGGCTTCCTCATGTTTCTAGAAGACCTACCCCCATGAAGGAGGTTGTTTCCTCAACCAAGAGTATCTTTCCCAACATTAGAGTAGTCAAGGAAAGAAATGGTGACACCAATGATGCACAAGGCGGTAGGAATTCCTATGAACATTGTTGAACAAATGAAGAAAACTAATTTGAATGTGACAATGTGGGATGCCTTATCCATTCCATATCAATTATATCTCTTGCAAGAGGATTTGAAGCATCTCATTCCATCAGATGGGACAGTAAAACAAAGGCCAAGCTCTTCAATTATCTTATGTCAACCCAAGGAGGAGCAAGTAAGTGAAATAAAGAAACCTCCACCCTTTTATATCTCTTTGATTATTGGCAAACATCTAGTGCATAATTGTATGATAGATTCAGGAGCTAACACCTTTGTGATGCCTAAGAAGATAGCAGACACTTTGGGGATTGAGTATACTTTGATCACTAAGGGTGTTTTGCAATTGGATGGTACTACAATTATAATAGTTGGAGTAATCAAATGCCTTGAGCTAACTCTCCATGCATGCCCTAGCCTAACCATTTCTCAAGACATATTCGTTATTGATTTTCCTCCTCTCTTCACTTTTTGTTTATCAAGATACTTCACAAAAGGTAGGAGGTTACTTGTCCTTAGATTGGTCTCATATGCTCTTAAGGACAAGGTATGGGACTAAGTTTACAATTAAAGTTGAGCCTATATCATCTTATCATGTTGAAGTCCATGATCCTAACCCTATTAACTAAAGCATCATGGTGTAAGGAGAAATAAACAGTGATTCGAACTAGTTGAAGCAATGCATTCATCACAATCAGTCCCTGATCTTATGTTGATGAGTGGGATAAGGAAAGGTATGAATTTGATCCATATGAAATCTTGTTAAGACATGTTTAGGTACTTATTGCATCCAAGAAGAGGGGTATTTTATCCCAAATGCATTAAGAGAAAGTGAGGAGGATTCCCAGGGCCTATGGAAAAAAAAAATTAATAGTTCAAGAAGTAAAATAGAGTCTGGGAAGGTGTTGCTTTGATCTCCCCAAAGGATTAAAACTTTCTCTTTTCATAGGATTCAATTTACATGTTATAACAATGTAGCTGAGTATGAGGCTTTAATTCATGGATTTTTATTGGCTAAGAAAAGACATGTTAAGAGGTTATAAGTGTTTGGGGATACTAAATTAGTTGTCCATCAAGTAAGAGGAAAGTGTGCTACCAAGAACAATCTCTTAAAGGCTTATAAACATAGAGTTTGGGACCTACTTGAGATTTTTGAGGCTATTAATATCTAAGTAATTCCAAGAAAGTTAAATGTGGAAGCTGATCAAATGGATGATGTAGGGTCACAATTTTTCCCACCTAGAGATCTCATTTAAGGACATGATCAACATGTCAAGATGGTGGTGAGGCCATCCATCCTAGACAATAATGTGAGTTGGCAAGTCTTTGAGAATGATGAGAAAATTACCCATTTTATTGAGAATGAAGTTGAGTTCTCATATGAGTTGCAATCAAGGTTGCAAGAAGGCTACGAGGATTAGATTATCTAATTAAGAACTAACAAATTACCAAGAGGTATGGTTACTCTTGAAATCATATTCAACCTTGATGATGAGTTCAAAGGAGAAAAGAAAAACATGACAAAATGAAAAATACTATCAAAAGGTTGTGATTTCCCAAGATAAGGAGTTTTTACTTGGAAAGGTATGTGGTGAAACTGAAAAAGAAGTTTTTGTGTCCTTATGTCAACAATATCATGATATTTTCTCATGGAGCTATGAAGATCTTAAAGGTTTCAATCCTAAAATTATGCAACATGTTATAGATCTTGACCCCAATGTCAAACCTATTAGGAAAAAACAAAGACCCGTAAACCCCAAGATAGAACCCTAATGAAGAAAGATATTTCTAAACTCATAGAGGCCAGAATTATATTTCCTATCAAGTACTCCACTTGGGTGGAAAATTTAGTTCCTGTAAGGAAGAAAAATGGGGAGATTAGGCTATGTGTTGATTTCAGAGATCTAAATAGAGCCTCCTTAAAGGATCACTATCATTTTCCCTCCATGGATCAAATTTTGTAAATAGTAGCAGGAGTTGAGAGGTTCTCCCTTTTGGATGGATATTCTGGATACAATCAAATATGGGTCAAATAAGAAGACATGTATAAGACAACGTTTACTACTAAATGGGGGACACATATGAGAAAATGCCTTTTGTTTTGTTGATTATGCAAAATATGAATTATGCCTAATTTTATGCTATAGTAGCAGTAAATAAATGATGCAATGAAATACAAAAATATACCAAAGAAAACTAAGAAATAAATAATGAAACCCTGATGTGCAAAGAAGGGTAAGATGCCTTGGTTGATTAGCGGTAAAATTTGAACTAGAACGAAGCTCTAATAGGTTGAAGAGAGAGGAAGAAGCATCACATAGAAGCCCTAGAAAATGAAAATTTGGAGGTACAGGCTAGACTTGGGCACCTGGAGAGGGATAGGGGAACCCACCGGTGCCCTAGGCCTCGCTTAGCGCCCGGATCTCTGGGAAATGCTCAGAAACCCAAATTCTTAGGGTCGCAAGATGTTCTCCTTTTATCACTATGGATTCACACAAAGTGATCGTTGGAGTCACCAAAAACCTGAAATGAAACATAGACCTCTGAAAACCCTCAAATAGACATCAAATCCTAAAAAAGAAAGATGCAAAATGAGGGGTTGTACTGTCCTCATCCACCACAATGGTGGAATTACAGCTACATCTCATACCCAATGTAGTTCTATGTGTGTGTGCGGAGTTGTGCCTAGGTTACTCTCATGCCGCCAAGCACTTGGATAATGAGCAAGTAGCTAGATGTAGAATGTATTAAATGTGTGCATGGAATAAAATGAACTTCCATCCTATGAAGTGTGATACAGAAAACCAGCCCTTGTGTCCCTTCGGTGGAGCTAGATGGATGCAATGGTGGAGCTCTTAGATTCCTTTGATGGATGCAACCTTAGGTGGTGATAGTTAATACTTAGTGCTTCGTCTCTTATTATGATCACATAAATTTATATTTATATGATTCCCTTGCTTTAATTTGTAACCCCGAAAAGGCCGAATACCAAAAAGATAAGATGCTCAAATGGCTAGAAAGGACCCACAATGTGTAAGTAAAGTAAAAAGAGGATATGAGGGCCCGAGAGGAGGAGGGTGCACAGCGTTGGCATCCAGGATGAAAAATGTCGAAGACTAAAAAGGTAGACTAAGCAAGTAAGGGTGTAAGACTGAAAGGAGCAACAAAAGACAAAGAAAGTTGGCTACATGGGTTAACTAGTACTTTTCTTACTTAGGAATCATATGAATAGTAATATGTAATAAGGACTAGATAATTACCCAAAGTGTGTTATTTTTTGTCTACATTTGTCTAATGCTGGTGCTACCTTTCAGAGGGCCATGGATTTTTCTTTCAAGGGCTTCATAAACAATTTTATTCTAATTTACTTAGATGATATCATGGTTTTCTCAAAGGAAGGTGAAGATCACATGGAACATCTTGAGAAAGTGTTTGAAAGGTGTAGGAGTTTGGGGTGTCACTCAATCCAAAGAAGTGCATCTTTGTTGTCCCACAAGGAAAAATATTGGGTCACACTGGTATCAAAAAGGGGAATAGCTATTGACCCAGACAAAATTTCAGCCATCCTTGTTCTCTTCTTTCCGGCACATAAGAAATCATTGCAATCTTTCCTTGGAAAAATAAATTTTGTTAGGAAATTTGTTCCTAAATTTGTGGGATTGGTTAAACACATCACTCAAATGCTGAAGAAGAACACTCCTTTCAAGTGGAATAATGAAGGTAAGGATAGTTTCAATAAGATCAAAGAGGCAATAACTCGGATCCCACTCTCATTAACCCAAATTACGAAAAATATTTTATCTTGTATGCTTATGGGGTTGAGAGTAGTGTGGAAACCATTCTAACTCAAAAAATGATGAAGGTTTGGAGCAACTAGTGGCTTTCTTTAGTCAAACACTGAAATACTATGAGCTAAGGTAATGTCATATATGGAGAAACAAGTATTTACAGTCATGAGGGCTCTCAAAAAATTCAAGCATATGCTCACCAACAATCCTATCAAGGTGTTGGTTTCTCATCCTAGCATGAGAAATTTCATAATGGGGGCATAAGTTAGTGAGAAGAGAGCTAGATGGGTAGCAAGAATCATGGAATATGATGTCATAATCAAAGATACTAAGTTGGTTAGAGGTAGTGTGGATGACTTACAACAGATGGTAGTAATGATGACCAATAAACCTCTTACACCTTCAAGGAAGAAGAAAAACAATCCGTAACACATGCACCTAATGTCAACAACTTTGTGGATGATATGGTAAGGTTCTTAGAAATTGGTGAATATCCTCCTGGTTGGATAAAACAAAAAGAAGACACTTTAGGCTTCAGTCCATTCCCCATGTCTTAGTAGATGACATTCTCTTCAAGAAAATCCTAGAGGGAGTGTTATTGAGATACATTGGTAGAGATTAGATTGAGATAATTCTTGGTGAATTCCATGAAGGCTTAGTTGGTGGTCATTTTTCTCCAAGAGCTACAACCATGAAGATCATGAGGGCTTGTTATTTTTGGCCCACGTTATTCAACGATGCTCATTCATGGGTTAGGAAATGTAAAGAATGTGCCTTATTTACTGGTAAGAAGAGGTTGGATTCCCTTCGCTTCATCCAATTCAATCAAACCAGCCCTTCTCCCAATGGGGTCTCGACTTCATTGGCATGATCAATCCAATGTCTAGTGTTGGTCATAAATGGGTTTTGACTGCCACTAACTACTTTACCAGGTGGACCGAGGCTATTGCACTCAAAGAAGCTACTAAGACAACCATTCTAGACTTCTTAAGAGATTGTGACAAGGTTTGGGGTCCCTCATACTATAATATCTGATAATGCTAAAGATTTTATGGGATTTAAGATCTCTGATTGGGATCTCAAACATGGTATCTATTTGAAAACTTCTTCCAACTATTACCCTCAAGGTAATGGCCTAGCTAAGTCCACCAACAAGAATTTGATCAGGATCATGAGGAGAACAATGGAAATAAATCTGCGGTAATGGCACACAAAATTTAGACATGCTCTTTGGGCTAATAGGATCACACCCAAAAGATCAATAGGTAATTCTCCCTTCATCCTTGTGTATGACAGAGAGGCTAGGATCCTAATATATCTTGAATTGCCTTCATTAGAGCTAGCCCATCAGCTAGAATTAGAAGGTGAAGATGAAAGAGAAGTTAAAATGGTAGAGATGGCTGAGTTAGAAGAGTTGAGGAAATCAACCATGAATAAATTAGAAGAGCATCAAAAGCTAACCAAACAATGGTTTGATAGGAAAGCTAAGGAGCAAACTTTCAAAGAGGGAGACCTTGTTTTGAAGTGGGATGCAGACAGAGCCAAACTAGGAAGACACTCCAAATTTGATGCACTATGGAGTGGACCATACATCATCTCATCTTACAAGCAAGCTAATGCATTTGAGTTGTCAAAGCTCAATGGGGAAGTACTTCAAATCCTAATTAATGGGATTTATCTTAAACCATCTTACTGAGAGGGGGTTGAGTTTCTACATAGTAGGTTTAGTTACTTTCTTGTTTTTTCTTTGTTGTTGGGGGCCTTCTTTTGTCCTCACTTGTGATCACTGCGATTGAGATGCCCTCCTCACTATTTTTGTGGTAATATTCCTCGAAAAGTGTTGTGTCGGATAGGTGTTGAAAATTTTTGTAGTTCCTCTTCGGTTATTGGGCCATGAAGAACTATGTGAAGGTGAAAAGCATGTGGAATTAAGTGTGGAAATAGAAATTTTTGTTGTTGTTTCGAGACAACTTTAATAGTGGGGTTGCATAGTGGAAATTTTTGATAAATTCTTTAGGCTAAGGAAAATTAAAAATAAGAAAAAATTCATGCTGAGTTCTAGAGTTTGTAAGATAGTTTCAAATTTTTGTGCTAACTCCATGCCCAATGGATATGTCAGGTCACTGATCAGTTCACCTAGCATGCAGATGTCCCTATGAGTCGCCAAAATGTTGACCAAAATGAGCTCACACTTCATTCTGGGAAACTAGTACTATTTTTTTCATTGAATGCTTCACATTTTTTATTTTTCTTTACATATTTAAGCACTTGGGAATCTTCAAATCCATAAAAATCACTTGTTTTGATCACCTCTATGTTCACGTTTCTCTAAAAACCCCTTCACTTGATCGGTAAAAATCCCCTTTTCCCAAAAACACAAAAAAGTCCTTCAAAATTTGTAAATTTCGGGCCTTAGGAACTTTTTTCCAAGCTCATAGTTGGGGCCTTGGGAAAATTTTCATGGTCTTGCAATTTCAGGCCTAGGGAATTTTTTTGCAAGTTCACAGTTGGGGCTTTGGGAACTTTTTCGTGGTCTTGTAGTTTGAGGCCTTGGAAATTTTTTTACAAGTTCATAGTTAGGGCCTTGTTAATTTTTTTCGTGGTCTTATTGTTTGGGGCCTTGGGAAATTTTTTTACAAGTTCATGATTAGGGCCTTGGGAACATTTTCATGGTATTATAATTCAGGAATTGGGAATTTTTTTGCAAGTTCACAAACATGATGCTTCGTTAAATTTTTCGCATCCCGTAGTTGGGGCCTTGAGAACTTTTATGTGGTCCCGTAGTTTGGGGAATTGAGAACTTTAAAAAAAAAATGTAATTTGGAGTTTGGCATTTTTGCAATTACGCTTTGGGGGCCCCAGATGTTTTTTTGCAAGTTCCCGAGCCTGGTTGCGAATCAATGTACAATGTTCAAATACTCATAACTTTTGATCCATGTCACCAAATGAGACAAAATTTATACCGTTGGAAAGGTATTGAAGATTACTACATGTTACAAATGGTTTTAGGTCATGAGAATGTATTTTATTGGGATAGAAATTTTAAAAACGAACTCATCATCATTTTTAGGTATGGGCTCTGTAAAAATTGATGATGCCCATGTTGGGTTTGCAAACTTGAATGTTGATTGGTCCTAGGTGATCAAGAGGTGGTGGACTTCTTAATTTAAATGTTTTTCTCTCTCCTCCTCTTCTTCTATATATGTAACTCATTTTTATTGTAAGGGATCCTCTCTTGAATGCAAGGTTATGTTTCCCTTTTGTGTAGCCAAGTATTTTGAGTTGCATACTTCTATGTTGGTATTGTGCAATGTACTCAATAACTTCTCCATTATTGTAATAGATTGTGCACATTTTAATCAATAATATTTATTTATTGTGGCTCTCTGTCTTCCCTTTAATATGTGTTATTGTATTCATGTTTTTCTATTATTTCATGGCATGTTGTGTGTGAGTTATACTTACATGATTTCCATCCTTTATGGCACTTATGCAGAGCATTAGAGTTTAGAAAAAAATCCCGGTTGAATGTGTCTTCCTTCTGACCTCTTGGATTTGAATTTTCCCTCTCATTCTTCATCTCAAGGAGATAATCCACTTCCAGTTTGGTGCATCACCTTATTTCTTTTAGTATTTCATCTTTATGAACCTTGGTTCCTTAGAAATATTAGATTAGAGATAATTATTAATAAAGTGTAGAGCTGGTTAGATTAGTTGTAGTAAACTAGAGTGAAAGGTACCATCATTTTCACCTAGATATTTACATTGGAGGAGCCATTGTCCCACACTTTGAAGGTCTTTCCATGTTTCACTGAGGTGTTGAGCCTAGCTTCAACAAAGGGTGCAACTTCAAGTGACAACAATATCCACACCAGTGAAAACTTTCCCATGGGTACAAGAGTTTCTTGGAGGTGAAAAAAATGGTGGATCAAGCCACATCACCTGATTTTGAGGCCATCTCAAAATACATCAAGACCAAGTAAACCAAGAAAGCACAAAAAATCTTGTTTCTTCACTGGGGCTTCTAGATCTTAGTATGTGGAAGTTGCATAACCAAAAGTTGTAAAACCCATGGGATAAATGACACAAGATGACTATGAGTTGATTAGGGTTTCCTTGGGAAAAGCTACACATGAGGGAGATGTGTACCTATTCAAAGAGTTTTTAGCTTGCTTGATTTTTAGAAACAAATAAACAAACAGATGTGGAGAAACTGGAAGAGCGTGTGAGAACCCTCATTTCCTATGTACAATCCTTCATGTACCCCAATGTAGTGCCCCTTCCCATGGAATAGGTTATCTCTCCCATCAATAGTTTGATCCTCAAGTGATCAAGAGAGCTCAAGGGTACACCATGCAAGGGAGATGTAATGACAAATGGGTGGAGAAGATTCTAGAAAGGGAAAGGTACTACTACTTGAGGTTCTCTCTTTATTCAAATTTTCCCTTTCCATTGTTTCTAAGGTGAAAATGACCAAGGAGATTGAGAAAGAAAAGGCCCACTGGGATAGTGTGTTCCCATTGGTGTATGAGATGGGATGTCTTGATTCTCACTCCTTAGTGAGAAAGAATGTATTCACTTCTATGTCAGATAATTTATCTCCCATATGGTATCATAGAATGAGTGTTATATATGATATGATAAATGACATTATCTCAAAACTTGATTCTCATAGCTAACATGCATATGCAATCTTGGAAAATATGGGCAACAATGTGTGTAAAATCTTGGATCACCTCTGCTCAATGAACAATCATCCTTAGAAGAGATTCTCTAGTTTTTCCAAGATTTGGTCTAGAAAGAGGTATGATATCCTTTCTCTTTCAATTAAGATACTTTGGAATCCCTTGCAAAAATAAGAGGATTAATCTCTGATACTGCAAAATATCATCATGTCTTATGTTCAATCAATTGGTGGTGTCCTTGAGACTTGGATCAAGTGCTTTAGGTTGTGTTTGCATTCCACGTGCATAGAAGGTGGCACTCACAGTAACTCATTTCAGTAAGGAAGTGAAGGGTGAGGATTTCATTCCAGGAGCATTTCCCTTGAGTTCTCCAAGAGATGGATCTTCATCATTGAAGCTAATTCATCTTCATATTGATCACTCTCTTCTTCTCTCTCTTCTCACTTCATCTTTATGTTCTAATTCTTCATTGGGAATGTAATTTTTGAATTTTTCATCTTATTCACTTAAGTGACCTTTTAATTTGACATTGTAAAATTTCTCTTTCATTGATAAGAAAGGGGATTATTTTTATTCCTATAGGAATATGAAAGGTCACAAGTGATAGGGATGTGAAAAGTCATGTGGGGGGAGATGAAGAGACATATTGTAAAGCTATATATTGGGGTGGCTTCTCCATTCCAAGGGGTTGATAGCTATTGTTCTCTCACTACAAAAAAAATCTATTCTTCCTACTTTAAAATTTTCAAGAATTGTAATCTTGAATAACCAAGAAAGAGATTTATATCTTTGAGGAATAAATCAATTAAAATTTGTGTCTTTGATTTGTTAATCTTGTTATTTCTTACATGGTTTTGTTCTTCCTATTAGATGTGGACCTACTTTGGTTAATGTTAGTGAAATTTGCAAGTGCCTATTCATTACATTAACTCTCCCTCTCTATATTCTTATCTCCCCTTCACCTCTCTCCAAGAAAATTCCTCCCTTGTATCCTATACAAGAAATTTTCCACAAGTTTAGTGGAGTATTCATGTGTGATCCCCAACATATTGGTCACTACATATTTTATATTTTCTACATTCAATAAATGGGAGCCTCCCATTCCCAAGAGCAAGGAACTAGTCCTGGAGTATTCGTGAAAAATCAATAATTTTCCCTTGTGATAAATTAATTTACCTTCAGTTTTGGCACCCACTTTGGAGCACATTTTGTGTTTTGCACCCTATAAAGATCCACAAAATCATAAAAATAAGATATATAAAAATTATAAACATTCAGAAAATATAAACTCAAAAGTTCAAAACTCATTGCTTAAAAATTCAATGCCGATTTTTTCATAAACCTGCCTTATTCCAAGCTGCAAATTCCATATTTCTATTTGAAAATATTATACAAGCTGGTGGAAAGAAGGTATATGAGGGCTAATCGATAAAGGGGCCTAATTGACCCTACATTCAAAGAACAACAAGTTGATTTCAAACTTCCTATTGTCCAAACAACAAGACAAGTTGGGCAAGAATTCTTCCCTAAATTTAACCTTAACTTTCCTCTTGAAAATCCTCTTGAAGTACTAGTTGCGACACTATTATATCCCATTCCTCTAGAAGAAGCATAAGAAATAAAAGAGGAAGAAGAAATGGTTACACTTATGCCATGGGGACAAAATACAAGTCCATTTGGCCCTAACTCCTCCACTTCATTAATTGTCAAAAGGGTCTAGGAAGAACTTTCCCAAATTCATAGGGATGGGAAACAACAATCAAATAAACATACTATTGGATTCATCACAACTTGTGGTGTATTGAGATTTTAACACAAATATTTCTCGATCCGTCTATTTTTGGAATCATTGTACGAAGTTGATGTTGATTATTTCTACCACTTGCCAAGGAGATCCATCACAAATTGGGCGCATATGAAATCCAAGTTTGAGGCCATATTCAAGCCTAGTGAAAATGTGCATGCCCTACTTACATAATGGTTTGAATCTGAATAAGGAATCAAATGAACCTATGAGGGAATTTTTTGCTAAGTTCAACATATCGCTCTATAAAATTCTAGAGTTGTAAGACCTACAAAGGATAACCAGATTCACGATTCTTCGAAATGCTCAATTACCATAGGTTGAATTTATTTTGAGAATAATTCAACCTACTAATTTGGATAAGGTCCAAGAAATTTTGGTGGATGTAGAAGATGGCCTCATTATGTCTAGAAAAATTTAGAAAGGATCAAGCAAGGACAAGGATCAAATCTCAAGTTCTAGAGCTACATATTCTTTGTTGCAAAAACTTACTAATGATGTACTTAACCTCAAGAAGCATCTTTCTTAGAGTACCCCATACAGGATATTCCAAGGAAGAAATTCCTGAACAAGTAAAAACTTGTTGTTGCACCTCAAAGAATTGCTCTTGAGGCTCCACTCATGAGCACCACTTATGGGACCCGATCAAATGGTGAAAATTAAGAAGAGGCTAATTCAGAAGATGAAGAGAAGAAGGTGATTTTTTTATTTAAGAAATAGGATCTCAAAATTTAGTTTCTTCGAATATGCATCTTATTCGAGGATATTTTAGCTGACATGAACAATCATTCTTGTGTTATTTTTACATGTTAAAAAATTCTTGAAAAAGACAAATCATTCAAGTATACGAAAAGGAGTAAGAGGACCCTAACCGACAACTCCACAACCATAAATAACAAAGAACTAAGAGAGGTTCTCTGCTTTTGAAATCTTTGGAGTCGCTTAATAAGAAGCCTAAATCTATATTTTCCCTTAAGACATCCTCTATTTCGGGTAAGTCAAGTAGTTCCACTTGTTTTAAAATTAGTTCTTCTTCCAATGTATCTTATAAGGGTAGTGAAAAATCTACATCTACTTCCTTTAAAGTAAGTCATCCTACTCCTACTGTTTCCAATGATCCTGAGATCTCTTCCTCTAACTTTAATATTATTGACCACATAAAGAAAGACAAATTTCATATTTTTGAATAAGAATATCTACAAACCCATCCTAATAGTTTGATAAGTTAGTAAAATTTATCAAAGGTGGTAGTTCAAAATATAATGTACCATCCACTTCCAAAGGTTTACTTCCCATTTTCGTGAAAAGTAAAATTCAAAATATTTTAGCCTCCACTCCTTCATCTACTAGAAATATTGAGCCTTTCTATGTTTCCTTGTTAATCAATGGGTATCGACTAAATAATTACATTATTGATTCAGTGCTTCTGACAATGTCATGCCTACTAAGGTTTCCCAAGCTCTTGGTTTGAGTCTCTCCCAAGAATTTAGTCATTATTACTCCATGGAAACAAAGGAAGTTCCTCTTGTTGGTAGGATCAAGGATGCACAACTTGTTTTTGTATATTTTTAGAAAAACAAATAAAGGCAACAATTTTGGTGGCAGACATACCAACTACCTATGGTATGTTTCTTATAAGATGTTTTTTTCAGGATATGGGAGGTGAAATATAATTGAACTAGTCTTTTTCTTCAATACCAGTCAAGAATGAAATGAAAAAGCTTATCCCTGAGCCAAAAATGAAGTATACGGTTCATAAATATGATGACCCAAGAGCACACATCCTATTCCAGGATATGGAGAATGGAAAGGTTCCATTTGAGGACAAAGGTAATGGGAACTATTTCATGAATTTTGAATGAAGAAAAGAGCTACCTATTTTGGAGGAAAGACTAGTGGAAATTGCTAACGAACAAAAGGGTCGTGTGTCAAAATTGTCTTGTCTTCTCTGCAAGGTGATTTGTTTCCTTTATCATAAAAGCTATTATTTTATAATACCAAAAATACTACTGAATACAAATCTTTTTTTTTCTCGGTCACAAGTTGATAATGAAATGGGAATCAAGAAGCTCACAATGCAAGGAGATGTAGAGTTGATTTTGAAATAGGTAAGAGATTTATTTCAAGTAAAAAATCTCATCTCCACCACTATAAAAATGGAGTATGGGATTGTCTAGAATCCTTTGATGCATTTGATATCAATGAAGTATCTTGTGATCAAAATAGAAGATCGATTCATTGGTAGTGTTTGCTTATCCTATGATTACACACCATGATGTCGGTGGAATAAAGTTTTCAGGTGAAAATGATTTTCCATTCAAGTGTGACAATCAACTTAGAGAGTTGGAAAGTGTTCAATGATGATGAGCACATTTTTTATTTCTTGCAGTAGATTGCTGATTTTAAGTTTGTATATTTTGAAGGAAGTGACACACTCCCATGGGATTTTACTACTAATGAAAATGATAGTGCTAAAGGTGATTGAGTAGATGAAGATAAAGTGATTTAATTGAAAGGTAACATAATTCCAAAAGGGCTAGTGTTATTGGAGGAATTATTTGACAAACATGATAGGTTTATCCACGACAATTCCAAGGATCAACCTAGATATTTTTTTGAATATAAGAAAATAAATATTGTGATAATCCCGAACAACCAATGATGGCGAACATTGGAAATTTTGGTTCACTTGAGTAGCACATAAACTTATCAACTCTGTTGAAGAGGTATTATGATGTATTGGCATATTCATATGATGATCTTAAATCCTTTCAACCACAATCCATGTAACACTCTATTCCCTTGAATCCTGATGTGAAGGCCTTTCAAAAATCATAGACAATACAATCCTAAAATTTTTGGAACCATCAAATAAGAGGTTGAAAAGTTACTCAATTCTTACATCATCTTCCCTATCCATCACTCAACATGGATAGCAAACATTGTACCAATCCAAAAGAAGAGTGGTGAAATCCACATTTGTGTGAATTTTCGAAATTTAAATCAGATTCCCTAAAGGATAACTACCCCTTACCAGTCATGGATCATATCTTAAAAAATTTAATGGTTTGGAGATGATGTCCATGTTAGATGGATTCTTAGGATACAACCAAATCGAATTAGCTAAGGAGGATCAATTAAATATTTCTTTCACCACCCCTTGGGACACATTTGCATATCAATGTATGCCCTTTGAGTTAATCAATGTGGGTGCCACTTTCCAGAGGGCTATGGATCTAGCTTTCAAATATTTAAGAGGGAAATGCATAGTGGATTATTTGGATGATCTCATGGTGTATTCAAAGAAGAGAGAGGAACATTTGGAACAACTGGAGTAGGTATTGATCCACTGCATAAAACATTATTATCTCTCTTAACTCAATGAAGTCAATCTTTTGGTGTAATCAAGGAAAGCTCATTGGTCATATTGTAAGAAAGGAGGGTAAAAAATTTATCTAGAAAGAGTTAAAGCCATCCAAATATTGTCTCTACCCAAGATTAAGAAAGGAATTCCATTAGAGTAAGGGACAAGTATAAATAAGTTGGAGTAATTGATAAGTCTCCTACTTGAAAAATTGAAGTGGGAGGAGGTAAGGCGTAGTAGAGTAAATGTAAGAAAGATAATGCAA
Source organism: Taxus wallichiana var. yunnanensis (assembly GCA_018340775.1). Taxonomy (NCBI): domain Eukaryota; kingdom Viridiplantae; phylum Streptophyta; class Pinopsida; order Cupressales; family Taxaceae; genus Taxus; species Taxus wallichiana. Next base: position 823,229,444 of record CM031238.1, read on the forward strand.
GTGTTCTTTGCACCAAAAAATTACAAACTTACATGGAATTAGAGAGGAAACTTGCATAAAAAGGCTGCGTATGTAAACAAATTAGTAAAGGGATTTCTTCGAGTAGTCCAAAATAATGGATGCGTTGATGTTCCTTGAGACCCAAAAATAAATTGCCTTAGAGAAAAAATGGAAAGTGAGGATATCAACAAGGGTATCCCCAACCAACTCCTTGAGGATATTGAAAAATTGGAGGAAGAGATCAATGCAAAGAAGAAGAAAATGAAGCGGCGATTAGGTGAGCTAAGAAAGCTAACCTCTCGGAAGATAACGTGTTAGGAAATGCAACCACCGAGGTCGGATAAAAGTTACAAGGATTGTAAGTTTCAATGCATGAATCCAAGAAAATTTTCAAGGCTTTAATAAATGAACTTGTTAGGTGAATTGACCAGTGGGACCCCTCCTAAAAATACCTTAGATAATTAGAAGACGCATGAAAATCTATTAAGACAAGAGGTCCCAAAATTGTTTGAAGAGGTAGAGAAAACATTACCCAAGGAAATAAATAGAGATACTATGTGTTATGTACCTTGGGATATGATATTGTAATGTATATGGGTTGTGAATATGTCGACATGTGGCACACATCCCCCTTAATTAGTTATACGTTTATAATATATGAGATCACATAGGAATTAATTATATTGACTAATGAGTTGGCATACATTGGGATTAGGTGTTACCTATCCATTAAGAGTAATGTATGCCTATATAAATGAGATGAGTATCATTACATGTCATGTCATATATGTATTGAGTCTTCTACTTGCTAGATGTATATTAGAGGTGTCCCCCTCGAAGTGGATTTTCATCTTGGGAGATTCTGGAGTTATTCCCTCCTTAAGGAACATTGTATGACGTTGCCCTACCTTAAGGTATTATTCTACATATATTAAATAGTGGGGTATATTTTCCCACAAATATATCTTGTGTTGTGTTGTATTCTACATATTATTCATCTTGTTTATTTATTATATGCAAAGATATTATCAAGTGGTATCAAAGCATCGATATAGGAAATTTGTGAGATGAAACCCTAATTTTAGTGATTCGCCTATATGTTGAGATCATATGTGAATTTTTTAGATTATTTTTGTGCGAAGTGGAGAAATCATTCAAATAATATTCTCTCAAACTTTCATATTTTTTGGAGCCTTTGCGAAAGATATGACATGTTTAAGGTTGAAACTCTAATTTTCATGTTTCATTTATATCTTCCGAATTGTGGTGAATTATTTATTTAAATATTTTGGATTGAGGTGAATATATGTCAAGGTGAAACTTCAAAATTTGGATTTGTTTTGTGATATTTATTGCGGTTTTATCGTTTTGACATATTTACTCCATATGCCAAAATATTAGGAATTTGTTTAGATATTTTTATATGTTTAGAAATATCTCAAAAATATAATTGGGGTATATGTTTTGTATTTTCTTATTTTTGGCCGATCTCTAATGAAAGGGGTAGGACGAGTTTTGATGAAAATGGTCTATTCATTAAACCATAGTTTTTGTGGATCATGGCGATGTAAGTTTTTGTGGAGATGGTACAATTGATGCTAGAGAATGGTGGAAAAAATTAAAGGAGATATTTTTTCCATAATTTGATATTTGGAAGTTCAAAGTTTGACTTATTGGCCCTCCACGAGTTGGTTTCTAAGTTAGAAGAGGAAATGTCTAATTAGTCTTGGGAGGAACTTGAACAAGTTTTGTTGGATAGATGGGACACAAAAGAGGACGAAGAGGAGGATGAGAAAGAATAATGTAAGGATAATAGCGAGGAAGAGGGAAAATTATAAAAAGAAGAAGAAAAATAAATAAAATAAAATTTTGTTGAAGAGGCTACATGTGATTCAAAAGGAGAGACAATAGATCAAGATACGAGTTCAGTATAGTGCATCTCCAGGAAAGAAGCTTCAATATTTCAGTTTGAAGGGTACATTTAAAGGAAAAAGACAATTGTTTCCATAAACCCTAGCAGTAAATATAACTTTATCAATAGGGATGTATATCAAGATCTACATGTTTAAGTAAAGCATATGAAGGAAGCTCCAGTGGAGGGTAAGTACATTCAAGTTTATGAAGATTTAAATCTCTTCGTGGATAAATATATTTTGCATTTATATTTTTATGTTTTATATATGGTTGGTATGGATATTGTCATTGAATATCCTTGGTTAGAAACATTAACAATTATTAATGTTAATGTATAAAATAAATTCATGAAAGTATGGTACAAGAGAAATAATATCACCTTGCAAAAGAACAAAGTAATGTCAAGATGGAGCATGAGGATGAATTTGAAGATGGTGAAGAAGGGAATAAGGATGATTCAGAAGGAGAACATGATGAAAAAGAAAAAAATAATTCATCTACTCAAGAGAAAAAAGAAATAGCAAACAAAAAGGTGGAAGAGGAAAATAAAGTTGAGGAAAAGATTGATAAGGTTGAGGATACTAAGGTGGCACGATATAAACACCCACATCATGGTGAGTGAAAAAATTCATGGAGAAATTTTAGGACACATGACGAAAACAATATATATGAATATACAGGAATTAGAGGAGTAATCATTATGGATATACATGGAATTACAAGAGAAATAATTATATGACATGGAATCACATGGATAATTATTATGGATATGTATGGATGCGAAGGAGGAAAAAATATGGAATTAGAGTGTTGCAGACAAATTATGAAACCAAGTTTAGATGTGTATCACCCACTAAAATATCATATGGGTGGTTGGATGTTCACACATGACGACAAGTGAAACATATCAAAGAGGGAGGGAATGAAATGTACATTGGGATATGATGTTATAATATATATGGGTTGATGGAGATGTCGACATGTAGCACACATCACCCTTAGTTATATGTTTATAATAAACGGGGTCATATAAGAATTAGCTATATTGCGTAATTAGTCACCCTACATTGGGATTAGGTGTTACCCATCCATTAAGAATAATGTATGTCTATATAAAGGAGATGACTATCATTGGATTTCATGTCATGTATGTTTTTAGTTTTCTACTTGATAGAGGTCTGCTGGAGGTGTCCCCCTCAAAGTGGATTCCTATTTTGGGAGATTGTGGAGTTACTCCTTCCTTAAGGAGGATTATATGGTGTTGCCCTACCTTAAGGGTATTATTCTACATATATTGAATAGAGGGGTGTATTGGACCACAAATATCTCTTGATTGTGTTATCTTCTACATATTATTCATCTTGTTTTTTATTATATGTAAAGATCTTATCGGTTTGGGGTGATGTTGAGCCCGTAAATTCTTATACATTCATTTATTGGTTAAGTTCTCATTAGGAACTATTTTTCATTCTTATTCTTTATAGTATTTGGAGCACACAATAATTTTGGGGAAGAATGAATTGTTGCACACAAGATTTGAGGTAAAACTTGCAAGCAAAACTAGGAAAAGAGACTAAATATAGGTGTGTGACTTTAGTGGAGAAAGAAATTACAAATAAAAAATTTGCATGGGTAATAAAATCAGTGTGTTAGGAATAAACTGGATAAAGATAAAAAAGAAACCGATGGGGTTCCTTGAATGAAAAAGAAAAGAAAGTGGCATGTGAGGAAAAAGCGGATTGGATTAAAAATAGAGATTCCAAAGATAGACCCAAAAGAATGCAAGGAAGAATAACAAGCATCTAGAAGCAACAAAACTTCCATACAAGTTAAAGAGTTAAGAGTGGCATAAACGCGTTGCCCCTATGTAATAGTTAGGTGTTATTTATAGAACCCGAGGGATACATATAGTTCATGTTCAACTAGTGAAGGGAAATTCCCCTCTAGTATAAATACCCATACTGGAGATCATTGTAAGAAGAACCTCGTGAGATACATTGGTTTGTTGATGGTGCATAGAGTACATATTGTTAAGCTAAGAGATGATTATTATATGGAAGTTATGTTTTGTTGAACAATATGGAGGAGTTTATTATGGAATCATGTTGCACATGAATATGTGTGTATATTTTATCTTTTATTGCTTTAGTGTGACTACTCCTAACCGTATTGCATTTTTAAAAAATCCATTGTCAACATGTTAAATATGATGGGAAATCATAATATCTCACACCTCGTGTGAGTGTGATAAGGATTCCTACCTTGTTGTGATAAGTCGGTGTGGGAGATAAGTAGTACTTGCGTATACCGAGTAGAAAAGATTCACATGCATGTATAATGTCAAACTAGATGTGTAATAGAAGATGATTTAACGACGTTATGATCAAACAATGGATGCAACCTAACATTATTGTTAGTAGGGTGAGATACTTTTGGGGGTATGGTCTAATGAATAACACCGACATATAGAAGATCCTATATAACATGACGTAACTTAAGGCATCAATTGGTAGGATGGCCACACCATTGATGATAATCACAATGGGAATTAACATAAAAAAATTACCATGAGGCACACTTGCATCAACCTCAAGTGGTGGAGGAAGAGATATAAGGTTAGATTCAAGTAATTGTTTAAGCATTTTTTGAGGTTCGTAAGGTAAATGAGTGAACCACCATCAAAAGGGTTGTAATTATAGGTTTATAGGTTGTGAAGCAAGTGGAGACATGTATGTACCTTTTTGTAATTGTATAATTTGATCTTGTAAAGTACAAACAAGGGATTCAAGATCTTGTGTACTAGAAGAATCAAAATTACTTGTGCATGTAGATATAAGATGACGAGTTCTTATAAAGTGGGAGACCTTAGTGTCAAAAATGTAGGATAAAAAAATGGTTATCAATCATCACATAGAGGATAAGATTGAACTTGATTAGAGTGATAGTGGATTCCATCAAAGTAAGGGTGGGAACCCTTTAACAGGAGATATAAATGATGATAATGATCCATGAGATTTGGAACCATGATGTACCAAAACTAGTGAAGAGAAAACACTACGGTTTGAGAAATAAATTTGATTCAAGAATCGGGTTCACCAAATGTTTACACCCTAATTAAATTTTATATGCTATGAAAAGGCACAACAATAAAAATGATGTAAGGGTTTGTAATAAGTAGACTATTATAATCAATAAACTTCCAACATTAACCATTCACAATTACAATAATGCTTTCAAACTTGTAATGATTGATAAACGATAAGTAATTTCTTAAATACATAAGAAGGAGATAAACTTAGTTATACATGGTAGAATAGGGAGGATATGGATATGAGAGATGATGAAATGAGTAGATTAGAAACTAGAACTTCTTTGATGCAAGTTGCATGAACTAAAAGCTGAACATGGGAAAGACCATACAAATATTGTATGGTTCGACTTGATTTGTACTATCCTAGCCTAGATTTGTGTGGTCTTGGACCCTTTGATAGTCTAGATTACAAACTTTGTGTATGTCCCACTTGTTTGGAAATGGACTTTGTTATATGTCGCTCTTGCTCACACAACTTCAAGATGACCTGTAATCACCTACAACAAAGTAGAAACCCATAGAACCCTTCATCAGAGCATTAACAAACCAAAAGGAGAAAACATGTGTGTGTGTAAGGCTAGACTACCTTTCGCATCTAGATTCTCACCTGCTAAAAAATCTAAGTGTTGTACTACATGCCCTTATTGTGGGATCAAGCCTCATGTAGTTCTCTTAGGTGATTATGAAAGTGTGAATAACTAGCCAACCCCCAAGGGCGCCATCATGTTTCTTGACACCAAGATATCGGGTTAATCAGTATGTAGAATATACCCAACATGGTAGTGGTGTGATGTGGTGTGCCTCAACTACGTGACCTAACCCTTTGTTCCTTAAAATCCTTGATAAATGCTTAGAGTGACTTTAATTTTGCTAAAACATGGCTCTATGAACTTTTCATGCTTGGAAATGAATAATGATAGAATCTTTGATCTAGTTGAATGCTTTAGACCCATAATAGGTATTGATCTAATTGATGTGTAATTGATTTGAATAGATTTAGTGGCCCTTTGAGTGCTTTTGAAATGATATTTGCAATATGAGCTTGTAATAGTGGCAGGTGAGTTATAAAGTGACATTGATATGTTTATATAGTATTTCCTATCTGAATTATTCTAATAAGGTCAATCCTAGGAAGATGAAATGACACCATAAAGATATTTAAATTGAAAATAGGTAGAGAGATAGAGGGTGAGGACCGTACAGGCTAGCCAATACTAGATCCCACATCCCAACCCAATGTATGGTTTTTTCGAAAGAAGGAGAAAAGTAAAACATGAAGTTTGAACATGAAGCACATATGTTGTTTATGATTAACTAAAATACAGAATTTAGTGCTATTCTAAGTTAATCTAAACAAGTAACAATAATGAAATAACTGATACGAAGTGCAATGTAAATGCTAAATAATTTTATTTAACGTTTAAATAAAATGAAACAATTGAAATAAGAGGGATAAGATACTAACCTAAAAATACTTACCTCGTTGTGATGCCAAACCGAATAGGGTGGTGTGTGGATGAAGCAGAGTGTGATGATGAAACCCAAGAAATTGCAGTAGTTGAAGTTTTACCCAGATGAGGCACTTGGAGATGGACTAGGGCGCGTGTAGGTGCCTAGTTTACTGATATGGGGGCACTTTGGTCTCAGAAAATATCAAAACCTAAATTTAGAAGTGTCGCTAGATGTTCTTAATGTCTCGATCCTTGTCGCATTATTTTCGCAGTAGCCTTGCTTATGTCGCCAAAGACCGGATATGAAGATCTACCTGCAAAACCCCATACAAAGCATCAAATCCCTAAAAAGAAAGATGCATATGAAGGGGTTGGACTGACCTTAACTGCCACAATGGTGGAATTACAACTAAGCGTTGCACTACATTCCAAACCCAATGTAGTTCTGTGTGCTTGTGTGTGTAATTGTGTGCCTAGGGTGCCCTAGCGTTAATGAAGTAGAAGTAGGGGACAATAACTAGATGTAAAATGCAAATGATGGATGGAATAGAATGAATACATCCCTTTTTCCCTATGTTTGTGTCTGCGGATGTAAATGATGCCCAAATGCAATCCTTTGCCTTAGTAGATAGCTAGCTCTTGATAGTAGATAGTCCGCCCATAAAATAGTGAGTATGTTATGTTTATATAGGGATCTCTTGCTCAAATTTTGACACTAATGACCCGACATGCCGACTAGTACCTAGGGGAATGAGAGGAAAATGACAAAGACCGACCTTAAATAAGTAAATTAGACCCAAGTATTACGGGGACCAGGGTGCCTAAAATTAAGGATCGGGCACCCATGGGTGCCCCAATACTACCCTAGGCGCCCCAATCAAGGACTAGAGATGACAAATGACTAAATAATGACACTTGATACTCCCGAGAGATGACCAGAATTGTGTAAACAACTGATGACTATGTAAGACAAATGACAATGATGACTGCAACTAACTGATGATAGGACTAGGGGATGGGTCATTAGTGAATACTTTTATTATGCAAGATCCATATATAAAATAACATGCTTGGTGGTATAATTATAATAGCAAGTGCGTGATTTTGTGACTACATTTTCCCCCACTTTATGTTGGTGAGTGGAAAGCTTAGTAACATAAAGTAGATAGATATGTGTACTTGAGAGAGAAGTCGATAATCCCATGTTGTAGTAGAATGCACAAATGTGTAGTAGAAGTGTGCCGAAAGAACCATATAGCGTGCTTAGAACCATGGATCAACGTGTTGATCCATGTAACGTAGCAAGAACCGTAATGTCATGATGAAGTGCATTAAATAAGAGCGATGATTATAATGTTTAGGCTATTCATGATTTCGAACGTGTAGGATGATGAGATGGGGTAGGAGTGATCAATTCTGACCCGAATGTGAGTATGCGAATAAATTACCGAAGGATTTGGGTGTCTTGCCGCCAGAGGAAGAGTATAGGGAGAAAAGTGTGTTATTCTCTAATCTCTAACTACATCCTCAAGATCTATCCGCTGCAGAGAAACTCAGATCAAAAGACTTTTGGTTTCTAATCCAAACAATTTCGATCAAAAAAATTGACCCATATAGGAGTGGTATAGGAAAGAAACTCTTGCCCCCACTCCACAGGTGTCGCCGCAATATGATAGCTTCCAAGTTAGGTCATTTGGAAGCAAACACAAAATGTATGATGGCTTCCAAGTTAGGTCATCTAGAAGCAAACACAAAATGTAGAATAACTTCCCAAGTTAGGTCATCTGGGAAAAGTGATGAATGTAATCTCCCAAGTTAGGTCATCTGGGAGGCTAATTGTGTTGAAATTGTATTGATGATATGATTTCGATTGTTAGAAATTTGAATGTATTAATTGATTGATTGATTATTTTGATTCAATTTGATTTGTTACTCGTGAAGAGATTTTACGCTAGTTTCCCTAGATTAGGTCATTAGGGGAATCAATGGAAATTGGTGAATAATCACATGTAAATATTTTTAATCACTTGTTTCCCCTAGGTTAGGTCATTAGGGGGAAGTGATGTAATGTCACATAGAAATATTCATTTAATTGTTGCCCCCATATTAGGTCATTAAGGGGAATTAATGGTGAAGTGTCGCACAGTGAACTGAACTAGTAAATATTTTGGAATTATTGCATCATTAGTGTTTTAAATGCATGGTGATATAAGGGGAATTATAGGATGACCCAATTGATATACACCTTCTTTCATTGAAAGGGGGAGTGATGAGAAGAACGAATGCTAAGTCAAAGTAAGCACGAAATAGATATAAAGTAATAAAAATTGCCAAAAATGTGTATGAAGTAGATGGAAGACAAATTCAAGGAGAGATAATGCGTGTGTAATGTGTATGTTATGGTGGTAGGTAGAATTCTAAAAATAATTCGTCGTGAACGGGAGTAACTCAGAGTAGAACCGCTCAAGATATGACAAAAATGGTGTGGCGTGTAATAGTTGTGTGAATAAATGCAAAATAATGAGTATAGTAAAGTAAGTGAAAAAGTAACTATAAGTAGTGAAGTGAAAAAGTAGTTAGTCACTTCATTTGTTGTTTATGCAATTGTGAGATTGAGCATGAAGTGAGTGAAAATGCCGCAAGTGAGAGCAGGTGTCCTAGTCAATTTGAGAGGGTGGTGACTATCGTAGCATCACACACGACTGCGCGATTGATAAGTGCATTATTTTTGAAAAATATATGGTGTAGTAGTCATTTTTATTGAATTTTTGCAAATTTGAGAATTTTAATTTTCTCAACATTTTAGACTGGACAATAGCGGTGAGGGCACTAGTGATCCCAGGGACAAGAATACCCAGATATGGGTGCTTTGGTGACCTGCTCCTAGGTGCCCTAGTCCAAAGATCTCGGTGTTGTGGTCCAGAAAGTGTATATGTGGCCTAGAATGGTGAAAATTAGATGTGTAATGTATAGTAATGTGATAAACGAGTGTGTGTGGATTTGTATAGTGTTTTAGCGATGTGTTTGGTTGTCATTTTCTAGTGTGCGAGGGATATTCACTCGAGGGAGTTCTGCGATGGGCGCGTCATGAGTATGTTTCTTAGATTGGGCCCCGGATGATGAGTGGGATGTGATGGACCGTGTCGACCTACGGCACATAGCACGATGGGGATGTTCCCCATAATATTCCTATGTTGACTACACTATGTGAGAGATGGTGTGCCAGATACATGCACATTTTGGTTGCCTACGAGGGAGATGATTACTTTGGAGGATGTATATCGCATACTATGATTTTCAGTGGTTGGGGAGAGAGTACGAGTTATGCCAATAGAGGATATGGAGTGGTAGATGCGAGTGGGATGGTATTTAGTAGGGACTTGAGTGCTTGCGAGGCCTATATCAGTCTAGATGTTATTATGAGGTCTGGTGTTCTCGTGGCTTTGCGGAAGTTCATAGTAGTTGTTATTGCTTCATCTATAGTGGTGGAGGGAGGTGGTGTAGGCATCTTGTATAAGATGCATGATATATGTCGAGTGTATAGAGGAGGAGAGTACTAGATATGCGTGGGCCTAATGTGTGTTAGCCCACCTATACAGATATCTATACCGATTTACTCATGATGAGCACAGAGGGGGGATAGGAGCTACTACGTTGTTACACGTGTGGGTGTATGAGCACATAGCAGTGTTGAGGCCAATTGGGGGTCCATGAGCAGAGTGGGCTAGACCCGAGATATATGTGAGGAGGTGGGTCAATATTCGTGGGCATAGGATGGACACACATACCTACGAGGGGCACCGATAGATAAGATCGGGCCCGAGGCGGTCATATGGAGGCCATATCGTGACTATGGAGGATGGCCCGAGGATGGGGTAGAGTTGCATGTGTATTCGTAGGACAATGTGCTTGAGGATCGATATGGCTAGGTGTGGCCAACCTTTTTAGGTAGAGAGAGTATCACGCCTTCGGTATGGCTCAGGATGTGCCCCCAAAGCCATATATGGTTGAGAGCTATTAGGGCACCAAGGAGGACTGGGGCCGACTAGGGCCCACAACAGAGCAGCTAGTACCTCCTGGGTCAGATGATATAGATGCAACGATAGAGGTGACAGAATTAGACAATGTTGGTAGCATAAAGGAGTACCACACATGGTGGCGGCACATCGATGGGTATTGTTGATCCCATTGTTTGCAGGTCCAACAGGGCTACCACATGTAGGAGGAGGAGGAGTAGAGGGGAAGCATATGCTCCCGATGATGTGGGCGGAGATATAGCTGATCGTAAGTATCTATACATGGATGTGTCATGTATGTTGCTTTTGGCTTATGTTGTAATGTTGGTTGTCTAACATATTATGTTATTTATTTTGTAGGCAATGCGTATTGGTCCTTGATAGTAGACACATCCATCTACACCTTGACGCGAAATGTGTCGACCGATATATTTGGTGGAGGCATACTTGAGCAAGTGGATGAGATCATGGGCGGGGATGCCGATTTATTTGAGCTCCTGGATGTGGCAACAACGTAATGTATTGTATTGCTATCCGAAAGGGACGAGGCACACGAGGAGACTCGACAAGCTAGAGAGGTGTTGGGTGGTGGTCCCCTGGCACATGATGTATTTACACGAAATGTGGATTTACAGCATCAATTATTAAAGCAGTCCACAGAGAACACCTTATTACGTAGGCAAGTGGAGAGGTATCGAGGCCGCGAACAACGACGCGGAGTTATTGGCAAGGCATTTAGTTCTAGGGCTCTTGCAGTACCCGAGAGCGATAGTGATGATGAGGTGTGATTAGTATTATTGTATATGATGTAGGGGAGTTTCCCCCTAGTGATGATTGTATTCACTATATATGTATGGACACATATTTTTGATATATGATGATTTTACATTGTTGTATATAGATGTCACAATGTGATTGATGTTGTATGGTTTGATTTTTATTATCGTATTGTATGTGATATGTTATATATGGTTCATGTTTGATGGATGGTAATTAAAATGTGTAATGGGAATGATGATAGATAACAAATATAATGTGATTGGTGAGTTAAATGAAATGGAAATCATAACGCGTAATTAGTGTAATGTCGATAATAATATAGATGTAAAAAATACGAATTGTAAGAACTAACGTGTTGTAATGAATGTGATGTAATCGTAAATTGTTAGTATGATGAAACTCGGGAGATGGGGGAATTAACAATACCCCTAGCATGTAGATGAATAAGATCATTTAGTTAAGACCCCTCAACAAAATCAATAAGGAGCTATGTAAGCAAGAGTGCGTCATCAAGAAATGATTGAGTGCGCTAGATGAACGACGAAGTGTATGATGAAAGGTTCTTAGAGAAAAACCCTCAACAATCGTGTAAGAACCATAAGAACACAAGTGCGTCATCGGGGTAAGGTGATAATAATCACCTATCAAAGACCAAGGTGGTGCGTAGCGGTGGAAGCATTTGGGATGGAAGCAATATGAGTGTATGAACTAAACTGAATGTCATATGGAGTTGTGGTGGGATGTGCGAGAGCAGAGTGCTGTGGAAACCAATGTGAAGGAGTAGTGTGATGTGGTGGATAACGTGAATGTGATGGATGAGATGGATGAAGTGACTGCGATGAATGCAATGATGCATCGGTGTATAGATGCAATGGAGAACATGTACGAATAACAGACTACGGTGGGCGTACCATAGCTGAGCACCATATGTAGGAGATGACTCAACTGTAGTAGAAACTCTCTGACGAGGTAGAGAGATGGATCACTCATGTGAGCGAGAGCCAAAGGAGATGATGCCCTTATCCTCTAGTTATTGTAATTGATCATGAAGGGCAAGACAATCATTGTCCCTATGGCCATTTATGCGATGATAATTACAATAAGGTTGGTCATGTTGACATTGTAATTGGTGTTGCGGATGATGTTGGTTGGAGGGTAGGTGAATTAATCGCTCAGTAAGTAAAAAATGCAACACATCGTGTGGTCGAGTGTGATGAGAGAAATGTAAAGGCTCACGCAACCTAGGTGGAGTGGTAGGAGGAGAAACTCACGGAGAGAAGGAGTATGTTTTTGTGGTGGAGTTGGTTGAGCTTGTTTTCTTTTCTTGTGAGGCAAAGGTGGAGACTGTGTAGGATGCTCAACCGAGGCACTGGTGGAGAACTAGATGAGGAAATAACCGTAGAGATGTGGGGAGGATCTATGATGTGTGTTGAGAGAAGATCTTGTTCTAGGTCTAGTGTCCCTATATTTCATCCCTAAATCATGACTACCCTATCCAAAAAAAATCGTACTTTTAAAATAATGGGTCGTTTTATGTTTTTATTGCCAGAAAGTTCTTGTATTGTGTCAAGATATTCCCAAAGAGCCATATTAGCCATTTTCGCCAAATACCCAAATGCCCAAAATTGTTATATTCTGTCGTCAGGATTTGTCTGCGGGAAATTTGTATTTAATTATTTTGAGCCCCGTTTGAGGCAATTTGTGCTCCGGTTTAACTCTGTTGTGATCGTACATATCATTATTCCTATATACCAGTAGGGTTTTAACCAAGAATGAGTTCTGGACTTTATTTGTGACTTCTGGCAATGTTTTGTGTTTTTCTCGTTTCGTTTTCTGTGAAATTTCTCTAGATCAATTCCTTTACCGGTTTGGTCTGATTCTTGGCCTGGAGTAGCTAGAGATCACATACGCATGTCAGTGCCGAAAGGAAGTCACCATCGGAGGTCCGGTTCACTGGGAAAAGACGAACTTGTGCACCAAAAAGGCCTCTTTTAGGCCGACCGCATTTTTGGAAAAAGAAGAATCAAGTGGATCACGAGAAAATTAGAAGCAACAGGCGGTGGGAATTTTGTACTGCCAAGCAGGTACTTTTTTCCATGGAGGCAATGCCACTTAAGTGACAATGGGAAAAATAGAGGCAACCGGCAAGAAATAATTTCTTACCTACCTTGCGGGGTAAAAATTCCCATTGTCAGAATAAAAAAATATCACTTAAGTGAATCATGGGATTTTATTGCCTGCCTTGCAGGGTAAACAATCCCATTGTGAAAGACAAATGACTTAAGTGAATCATGGGATTTTCAGGGCTGCCTTGCAGGGTAAATAATCCCATTGTCATGTGATTCTTAAAAATAGAATTCTTTATCAAAAAGTGCGCCCCTTTGGAGAAATAAAGACATCCTTTAAATTGATTAATTTAATTAATTATTCATCCAAAATAGGCGCCTAGGCTTGTGGAAAAGTCAACAAGGTTAAAGGACAAAAGGTGGTTGAAAATAGACTATTCTAAAATTAAATAAATTTATTTATTTAATGGTAGCCCCTTTATGTCAAAAAGTGCGCCCCTTTTGGGAGAGAAATAATACTTTTTAAAGTATTAAATGATTAAATTAATTCCTATTTTCAGTGGCTAAGGTCAAAGCATACTGTGACGCTTGAGTTAACTGGAAGCAAAAGTCTAAAATTAAATAAATTTAATTTATTTAATGGCAGCCATAAGCATGCACAAAATAGGCGCCCCATTTGAAGAGTGAAGCTTATTAATTAATTAATTAATTACCAGTAATAACAAAGGCATTAATTAATTATAGAATCACAAGGGTTATATAAGTAGGGGTTGCCATAAGGATGAATTCATTAATTCACAAGTAAAGAAGTGCAACCCGGAGAGAAAAAGTGCGCCCCATTTAAAGAGGATTTTTCTCAAAAGAAGGTGAAATCAATGTTAAAAGCTTCCATTAAGCGCATAGGTTGAAGGGATTTTATTTGTGTTTGGATACTTGTTTGCATAAGTGATACAGTGCTCGGGGACGTTGGAAAAATTCATGCTCACTTTGCATGTAAACAAATCATCAATTTTTGGGGCAACATGCTTGAATTATGCATATTTTTATGATTAAAATTCATTGTTCATGTTCCGATTGCCATCTTTATCTCAATTAATTGCGAAAATTGCTACGGTGCTTTATAACGAGAAAAGGAGCTTTAATCAATGTCCAATACATTGAATATATCCTCTAATCAAGAATTATCTAGATCTCGCACAGCTTTGAAGAATTCTAACCGAATAAGAAGAAAAAGAATTGTTCGGACAAAGATAGACAAAGCCATGGCAAAGAGGACGAAAAAGAAAGCACAACAGAGTCATGCATCACTTCCAAATTTGTAGACATAGGAGACACAGATCTAGGTCCGGAACCTCTTTCCGAATTGATCGATAGATCCAGAGCAGGAAAGACTTCACTCATGTGTGCGCTTAAAAGTAGTGGAATTATTCAAGTCTGCGGCAGTCTTTCCATACACAAATTTTACCATTGATTGCGAGTTCATTATGGAGTATGCTAGGTCTTACCATCCTTCATCCAAATCGGTGCGAGATGCTTGGGGAAAACAATAATTCGGTTGGACACGAGTTCATCAATTATTAGTTGAAGATTCCAGTGCGAAAGGTGGTGACTTCCATTAGCATTTAGGATGCCGACAGTAGATGGGAGAAGCATAGAGTTGACTGCATGAACATAATGAACAACGAGATACATGAAGAAGCCCAGATCTCCTTCTAAGTTCCCAAGAACTCTTCCGCGGTCCAATCTAGTGCAGGAGGTAGATGATATTACCAAATTGTTATGTAGGATAAATGGCAAGGCGAATGCTCACACTTTTCGTACATGGATGTATGCTTTCACTAGGACCATTGAAGTCAACAAGGTTGATTCCATAATCAATTAGTTGGAAATCATTAGCGACAACATTGGTGAACAACTCCGGAACGTGAAGTGTACTTTCAGCTTCAAAATGACTTCCTACTTGGTGTATGCCTACTGACTTCCCAAAGTATCTTCTCCAAGTTGGATAGATGTGGCCCACGTTCTTTCTAAGGACCCCATTTTCGAGTGTTACCCACAGCTTACTATACTTGCGTGTGAGAAAGATTTCAAAGTGGTCAATGATGGATTCTTCTACAAATTCATTTGCAGACTAGACAGGGACCTAAAGGCCATCAGGGTGAGCAAGGAAGCGTGGGAAGCTGTATCCAGAATTGGCAGTCTATTCATTCAGTTTATAGATTTCACATACCTCAGGGTTACCGACTTTTCTGGAGAACCGGTTAAGTTACCCAGATATCCGAATGATAGATTGATCACCATGGAGCTAAGCAGACAACTTGTGGAGATACACGACCTTCAGTCAAAACGACACAAGTCTACGGGATTCTTCCCGATCATTGTGGGACATTATAGCTGCCAGAGCATTCATAGAGCTCGAGAGATGGAGATGGAGATGTTATCCAAGTATGAGCAAGAGTTCTTCTCGGCATGACCGAACTTCAATCCATTTGGAGTAGGCAGGAAGAAAATCTCTCGGAGTACACACATGTGCCTTCATTAGAGGATTTACGGATGAAGTGCAAAAGTGAATACGAGGTTAGAAAGAAGGATTTTAGCGGAAGCTATCGCTCAAGACGACAAGTGTTCGACTTTGGACTAGCGCGGATACCTGCGGATCTTAAAGATGATGGGAATGTGTTACTTGACACTTACCATCAAATGGAAGGAGATAGAGCCGTACTTCAGGATAACGTAGGAGGCTACCATACGATTGAGGAAAGGTCTGGTGCTGTTCTGGTGAATACTTCAAACTGGTTCTTGTGACAAAGGGATACTGCCTTGATGAAGCATTGATGAATCAAGTCACGGGAAACTTCGGCATAGGAGATTCCCTCAAGAGGAAGCACGGAGGAGAAAGCAGCAGAAGGTTCGAGAAGTTGAAAGTACATAGAAGATCTCAATCAAAGGAGAAGATCACTTCCACGGCTATGAATTTAGTTCCAACTTCTTCACATCCGATCCAAGATTTCAATGACTTGTTGCACCTCAACAAAACACTTCCATGCCTCCACTGAATCCGGCAACATTCATCTTCTCTCCTCAGCCACTCCATTCAACACCTATTCCAGAAGAGACGTTGAAGCTGTAGATGGCAGAGTTTGAAAGAGCTTTGTCCTTGGATGATTCAGAAGATGGCAGCCATAACATTGTAGCAATTTCTGATGGAGAGGAAATAGAGCGGGAGATAGTAGTGCACTCAAAGCACTTCTCATTCTCCGAGAAGTAACTTCTCAAAATGGTTGGCTTCGCATAATTGGTTCTAGAAGCTAGAGTGGAAATGAACTTGGAGGAACACGACTTGCAGCTACTCCGAGTCTAGGCGGAAAAGACAAAAAACCTAAAGTTGCTAAGGTAACTTCAAGGTTGATCATCGAGGAGTCGGGCAGAAGTTTGCTGAGATGTCAGTTCCAGTGGAAGGAAAGAAGGAGGATGAGCTCACGACAGAAGATGTAATAGTAACCAGAGTACCCATCGGTCAAGCCACCACAGAAGGATTGAAGCAGGACACGCAAACATTGATAGATGCTCTATTCCTTAGGCTTGATAGAGAAAAGGTGGAGAAAGACGAACTTCAGAAGCAGGTATCTCAGTTGTGCGAGATCATAGCCAAGGTTGCCAAATCTTCCACTCAGCCCATTTCATAGTAGGTGAGTGATCATCTTATGCAGGAGATGGAGAATGCAAGCAATCAGATGAAAGTTATTAACAAATGGAAGAATTTGATTATTCGTCAAGCTTCTATACAACTTGGAGAGGTGCCGCCTGAAGGTTATGAATGATGTAGCAAATCAGCTGAAGCAACTGGTGACAAGCATAGTAGATATGAATACGATTCTTTGAGAGTAACTTTGAGTACTTTGGCGAAATCAACAAGCTGCTGGGAGAAGTATTGGTTGTAGAGTAGATTGTACGGACGGATCATTTGAGAAGGGGAAACAACTGGAGTTTGCAGTATCTTTCCATTTGGAGATCTACAGAGTTTTTTTGAAGAGGATGCAGGCACTTGAGAGTAAGACATCGTCCTTACCAGACAGTATCATTTCTTTCACTGAGGAGGAAGTGGTTAGAAATGTTACTTCATACGTACGGATCATTCCTAGCAGAGTGCCTAATTCCCTGGAAGGGTCTCTTCTGATGGTACAAGGAAGAATTGATGGAGCTACTAAGCCTTTCACGATGAATTCCATTAGCAGACTAGTGGCACTACGGTGGATATTGCGAGGTTCGGGCCAAGCTTGGAGGATGTGGAAGCATGTATCAAGGTGTTGAACGAAGGATTGTTGTAGTTCATGACAGAAAAGGAAGCGGTGGCTAAAATAGACGGGAAGATGCTGAATTACATGTTCGACAAGTATATCCAAGTCGAACAAAAAGAAGACATAAATATTACAACTAGCTCAACTTCTTCTATTCTTTCTTCTCTTATTTTTCACGTTCTGGATGAAATTGTAAAACTTTAATGTTATTGGTTTTGAAACCATTACTTAAAGTTATGTGGAACAATTCTATTAGTTAAGTGATACATGTGTCACTTAAGGAGAAGTTAGTGGAGGATGATTGCCAAATGTCATCTTTACTTGTTGTTTATGTTTCAATTCAGTTGAGTTTCCCATTTGTACTTTCCCTTCTACATTTTATAAGTAGAAGAAGAACCTCCGGTTAATGATCGAATTTGTAAGTAGCAACCTTGTGTTCCAGACATTGTCTTTGAAACCCTTAAGAGCCACTTGAAGCAAAGGAATATACGAGAGCAGATTTCCTGAGAACTTTGTGTCACGAGTGTATTGTGTTTCTAGCTTTTATATCTTAGATCTTTTAGTAAACTTTGTGTTATTTCAGATCTAGATCTAGAGCTACCTTTGATTATAATTTTGTGTTTATATCTATTGGTTTCTTCTATGTGCATGCAATCAACTCATATCGATTGATTGGGATGCACATCTTCCCATTTCTTCTCTATGTTTATATAATTCCTTTTTTCTATAAATATTTCTTTTCTTTAAACAATTGCTTACTTCAACTACGAACTATACAACTATGGTTCATGAGTGAACAGTTAAAGTAAAACCCCGATAGATAGTAGCATATTTTAATTGACAAATCTGACACATGAGCCTCATTGGTAAATGAGGGAGATTTATCTCATGATTGCCTAGGTTTTGTGCTATGCAGAAAATCTAGCCAACAAGGTCAACGACTTCATAGCATAGAAGAATGAATGACTCAAATGTATCATACTGTAATCTTTTTTTGAGTGGAGGAATTAGGCCATGATAGAAAATGAATTGCTTCTCAAGGTATATAGGTTGGAATATTAACTGATGCATACAAGCATTGAATCGTAAAATATAATCCTTGATAGGTTCATAGGAGCCCTAATGTAGAGTAGGTAAATGGTCATAAGTAACTTTAGGGCCATTGTTGATTATAAACCGATGGAGGAAAGCATCCTCCATGTCATAGAAAGTACTGATGGACCCAAAGGGGAGATGAGTGTACCATTGTAATGCCTCATCAATAAGACTATATTGAAAGGCCTTAAGTAACAATCTATCATTAGAATGAGAGGCCATAGTCATACGATAATGTAAAAGATGAGCATGAGGGTCACTAATACCATCAAAACATGTGAAAGTAGGCATGATAAAATCTTGAGGAAATGCGAGTTATGAATATTTTTAGGGATAGGTTACCATGTAATGAATTGTTATCAATATAAGCATAGTAAGCCCTACTTTCTAAAGTGAGGGATTGAACTTGAGATCATGACTGACCTACGACATGCATGAGAGAGATGATATCCTGTGAAGGAATGGTGGAAGATGGAAATAATGTATTAAACGGTTGTAATTTTCCATTGTGGGTGATCATAGGAATATCAAGAGGTGACAAGGGAGATTCTGATGCTAAGGGCACACTAGGAGTAGGTCTTTGAGGAAGCTATAGTAGGTGATATAGATGGAATATCCATAGAAATGGTAGGACTAGCATCAGAAACATCCTTAATAGGAGACATATCTATAGAAGCAGATGGACTAGAAGATGTAGGTGATGTAACAAGAGGAGATGAACTAGTAGGAGAAGAAGAAGTGATTGATGGTGGTGACTCATGCACAGTGGTAGATGTAATCTTAGGAGAAGGCAATAATGGAGTAGGAGAGTCACACTCAATAGTATAGAAAGAAGGAGAACCATGACTATCATCTGCCTCACTAGTATTAGATAGAGACTTAGAAATGAGAATGTCGCTAAGAATGCTATCAATAGGATCATCAACATAATGTGAAGGAGCATGCAAACTAGTATGAGATGTATCATGAGAAGCAATGTCAGAAGTGGTAGAATCATGAGAAGGAACTATATCAGTGGTCGGAGTAGAAGAAGAATTAGTATGCACCGATAAGCAATTATCAATACCAAACAAGAAATCAATAAGGGAATCATCTAAAGTTTCCTTTGAAAGATCAAAAGGAGGATCACAAGTAGTTGTATAGCATGGTGTGCAACGAGTAAAGGCTATTGGATCCTCAACAATACTAATGCCTATAGGAGAATCTTCAAAACGAGTAGGCACATATTGTTTGCCATCTAGAAGTTGTTTGATATGATCTGGTGTAGTAGTAGGAGTACTATATAGAGTCGTCGGCTCTGCGATGACAACATCATCATAGATATGGTTAACGCTAAAATGAAACATGATGGAAAAAGGAGATGAACTATCCTTAGCCATTAGGGTTTGATAGGATCCTAGGGAAATATATTCGAAAGGGTGGGTTCACCAAAATGATTAACTAAAATATAGAATTTAGTGCTATTCTAAGTTAATCTAAACTAGTAACAATAATGAAATAACTGATATGAAGTGCAATGTAAATGCTAAATAATTTTATTTAACATTTAAATGAAATGAAATAATTGAAATAAGAGGGATAAGATACTAACATGAAAAGGACTTACCTCATTGTGATGTCGATGAACAAGGTGGTGTGTGGACGAATAGAGTGTGATGACGCAACCCAAGAAATTGTAATAGTTGAAGTTTTACCTAGACTCGGGTGCTTGGAGAGGGACCAGGCGCTGTAGGCGCCTGAGTCTCGGGTATGGACACTCACTGCTTCAAAAAAAGCTCGAACTCGAATCTGCAAGTGTTGTTAGATGTTCGCAATGTCTCGATCCTTGTCGCGTTATTGTCGCAGTAGCCTCACTTATGTCACCAAAGACCGAGTATGAAGATCTACCTATAAAGCCCCATACAAAACATCAAATCCCTAAAAATAAAGATGCATATGAAGGAGTCAAACTGGCCTTAACTTTCACAATGGTGGACTTACAACTAAGCGTTGCACTACATTCTAGACCCAATGTAGTTTTGTGTGCTTGTGTGTGCAATTTTGTGCCTAGGGTGCCCTAGCGTCAATGACACAAAAGTAGGGGCAATAACTAGATGTAAAATGCAAATAATAGATGGAATAGAATGAATACAACCCTTTCCCCCTATGCTTGTGTGATACATATGTAAATGATGCCCAAATGCAATCCTTTTTCTTAGTAGATAGCTACCTCTTGATAGTAGATAGTCTCACCCATAGAATAATGAGTATGTTATGTTTATATAGGGATCTCTTGCTCAAATTTTGACACTAATGACCCGACATGCCGACTAGTACCTAGGGGAATGAGAGGGAAAATGACAAAGACCGACCTCGAATAAGTAAATTAGACCCAAGTGTTATGGGGACCGAACACCTAAAATTAAGGACTGAGGCACCCATGGGCGCCCAATACTACCTTAGGTGCCCTAATCAAGGACTAGAGACGAAAAATGACTAAATAACGACACCTAATACTCCCTAAGAGATGACTAGAACTCGTAAAGAATCGACGATCATGCAAGATAAATGGCGATGATGACCGATTAACTGATGGCAGGGGACTAGGGGATGGGTCATTAGTGAATACTTTTATCACGCAAGATCCATATATAAAATAACATGTTTGGCGATATAATTATAATAACAAGTGCATGATTTTATGACTACAATTTACTTGCTTTTCTCATATAATATTCCCTGAATGACGGCAGAGTAGAGTGTAAAGATAAGCAAGTCATTAGAGTGTTAGAGAGATGAATTGATTGGATTCCACATGTGAACATTTGTCTTAGAAAGGAACATAGTCAAACTCAACATTGCAAAAAGGACAAGTTTTTATATTTTAGTGTCTACATAACCTTATAGTATGTGTCAAAATTTATTCTTAATATACTATGATTTTCTATTCTATAACATTTTCTATTTTCATTGTGTTCGCAATTTCATTTCATTGTTCAATGCTCATATTATTAAAACACACAATAATGTAATTACAGGAATCCCAAATAAGTTACAAAACCATTAAAAACATATTTTTTTGGTTGGTGACTATTAAGACATAGTTAAAATTCAATTAACATTACATTGAGAATCTCCCTTGGCTTCACCTATTAGATCCCATTCGAACTCGCTTTCATTATGTGAGCCTCGTGCCATGTGTGGGGCTTCGTTAGAAAGATAATTCAAGACAAAAATCTCAATCCTTTGCCAACAAATTTATTTCCGCAAAATGGTGAATGCCTTGATAAGTTCTCGCTTCTTTTTTACCTAATTCAACAAAGTTATGTGGCCGCCAAAGATGATTCCCAAAGTGTTTGTTGTGTTCTCGTGTAACCAAAAAGGCTAACAAAACATTCTTGTTAGGAAAATTATATTTATACGATATTAGTCTAGCAAAAAAACATGTCATATAATTTGAGGCCCCATATTGGAATGTTAGCTCCATACAATTTCAAGTCCCATATCAAAAACAACTCCATATAATTTCAAGCCCCATATTTGAATGAAAACTAGTATCATGAATAGTCACAATAATAATGAATCCATTATTTGAATTTATTTTTAGAAATATGATAGTTTGTTGATCTCAACCTCAATAGATTTTGCCAAATGTCCTTTTTGTAGATCGCAACCCACACCTTTGCCATTTTCCCATATAAACAAACCCTTATTGCATCGTGACATAAACAATAGAAAGAAAAACAATGTGAAATCATCGAATTGTGAAAATATTTGTTCTAAACCCTTTTTTCCTTGTTTTTCATATGACAAACCTTGCGTTGATAGTAGTTTAGGTTTTCTATGGAAAATGCTCAACCAAGAGCAAGGTCAACAAAGTTGTGAGTTTCGCTTCAAACCAAGAAAATAATAAGAACAATGTCAAGTCATGTATTCAAACCCTAGCAAATAACAATGCTATCAATGGAAAAATCGACTTACATATCGGAAGTATTGAATGATAGGAGATTACTTTTAGAGCTTTCTCTAGAATGTGTTCCCTCAAGGATTTTCGCATCACACTCTCTTTCTCCTTCCAACAATTCACACAAATGACACGTGAACCATATGTCACTTACCGAACAAATAAGAGGATCACCTACTTTCCGCCCATGTAACTCTCCTCCCCCTTCTTCATCACGAGTGTCTATCAATTTTTCTCCTTTGAGCCTCCCTATCTAAATCTAATCCAATTATAAACGCTTTTTAACGACCGGGCTGGTAAAATCTCTATAATATTGTTTATATATGAAACAACCTTTCAAGGAATTGGGATTAACCGACTAAATATACAAAAGTCGGGCAAATTCATTTGTTTCTGTTGTCTGTAAGATATAGGCAATAATGTTTCAATACATCGATTGGCTTTATCTATCGGTTTTAATTCAATCGATTCTCAAACAAACTAAACCATTTTGTCATGAAAAATCTAGAAACTAAACAGTCGGTTGCTTAAAACTCATCTCTATTTGACAATCGTAATTCCTTGAATTGCAGAGGAGACAGCACCAGGTGGATAAGGCACCCATTTTCAAGATATACAATACCCTTTTGTTCTCTGGTAAATTTACAATTGCATTTGCAAATAAAAATAAAATTCATGCTTTTACCAAAAAATTGCGTTTGAATATGATTAAATCAAACCCTTTTTTTCCAGGCCTGGATCCTTTCTCTTCCGCTGAAATTCAGCCGACTAATTACACCCAAATTCATATTCTCGCAGGAACCCTACAAGGACTACAAAATATAGCAACGTTCCGAGAATAAAGCTGTAAGGTTTTACACCCAGAGTCATGAATTTACAGTTAACGGTGATGGGTGTGTTCTTTAAAAGGATTTAAATTTGTGGGTAATGTTCTTTTGCAGATGGATTTGAACAAGAAATTAGACCAGTTTAAGAAGCAGCAAGCTAATTGTCAATCTACATTGGCCAAGGTTGCGGCATCAAGACCGCCCTCCTCCAAGAACAGTTCAAAGCACACTGCAGTGACTCCTCCTCCTGCCGCTCCTCCTTCACTTCAACCGCTAAAATTTTCAAATGATACAGAGAGGCTTCAGCATATTAACAGCATTAGAAAATCTGCAGTTGGTGCACAGATTAAGCGGGTTATTGACCTCCTTTATGAGGTACTTAGGGCTTGGCTCCATTTTCTTTTTTATCTGGCTGGAGTAATAATTTGTTATTGCTGGTTCTAAATAAGACAGTTACATGAAACCTTAATTCCAAGTCAATCAACTACATTCATATATCAGCTTGTTCTAATCATCCAAACATTAAGAGGAAATAGCAACAGAAAACATTGAACTATAACTGAACTCTTGAAATTGCAGTTTAAACTCTAATTCTGTGGAGCTTTCATCGACCGCTTTGTTGACAAGGGTTTTCGCCTGCATTTCCAGTGCAACTACATTAGCATCACTATCCATGTCCAAATCATGGAGTGTGATATCTGAAAATTTGCGGTGTAGAATATTCATATTTTCAGTGGGGGCTTTAATCGAATTTATTATGTTCAATTCCAATCCATTTTATAAAGACACTGCATTCAGCTTGTTTCCTTTTCCCTGCCTTTGAGTTTTCTCGATCAGGAGCAACTACACTTGAACCCTATGCATCTAGCTCCTGACCTGAGGTTGTTTCACTGCCTCTATGACAATGTTGCTATGACAATGTTGCTTTGTTTATTTAAATGTCTCTGGTTCAGGTAAGCCATATATAACTTATTGTTACCTTTTCTTTATCTTCTCCACACTGCAACATATAATTAGAATTTGTGTAGTCAAAATTTGAAGGCTTCTCATCATCCCTATGACTGTCAGAATCAATGGACAGAAGGACAGTAAACTGTAATTAGATTCTAATCCTACAAAGTTATTTTCAGCTACTACTCACAGGTGTTCCGAGCAGCTTTTAGTGGAGCTGCATTTCTGTGTCTGTCAATGTCCACATCTGATAGTGTGATATTATTTTTCCCAGAACCTTCCTTTTTGCATTCTTACAACCATTCATAGTATGTTCACTCATTTTTGTTTCAGCTTCTCTCCTTCCCATTTTGAGTTAGCTTTAAATTGATTCCCAGGTTATGCTCTAGTATAGCATGCATTGGAGTTGTTTCTGACTTGCCAAAAGTCCTCGGTGTTTTAATATAACCTGAATTCTGCAGTTTTTCAAATGATCTGTTAAAGTCCTGAGCAATTGTGTTTTTGCTCTTTCAAAACTTTAGGGTGATGCTTAATTATTTAATTCACTTTTGCAAGCGAAAGCCATCAATAACATCAGCAGAGCCTTGATGGGCTTGAACAAAGAGGTGGAAACTCTTGATGCTCAATGGATCCATTAGCATCTTGTCTGCTGTCTGGATCTGGCACCTCCTTGAAAAAGAGTTTGATTTGCCTTCACATCTGAACATATCATGTCCTATAGAGTTATTTGACGGTTCATTAGATACATTCATTAGATGCATTCCAAGCTCTGCTACTCAGGCTGGATCCTCCGTTGAGGATCCCTTGCCTCTTTTTCCAAACAGGATTTAATAGCATCCTATTACATCAAATACAGTTGTCTGAGATGCATCTAAAGTTGCACAATCAGAAGTGCCCGCTTCCTGAACAGATTTTCCAGTATTGGCTTCACATGAATTGATATCCACATTGCTGGAATTGTAATCTGACATTGGTGCAATGGCATGTGTTTGAGGGGGAAACATTTTTGGGAAAGATGAGCTTCTCCCTAATCTGTTAACCTATATATCTACAATGCTTCTTAAGGTTCTTTCTATGCCTCGCACTTGAATGCGAGTTAGGGTAGGTCCGCCCGCACTAGTTTCTACTTTCTAGTAGGGAGAATACAAAACTGAAGACCAAAGACTCAGGACTGCCAAAGGGAAGACTGACCGAAGGGTACCATTATCATCCTATACTTTTGTAAACGTTGTCCTCTTATCAACAGGAAAGACGTAATAATCAGAATAGAGGCTTTCTTTAAATTTTGAAATGGCCTTGAAACAACTTTGACAAAGTGGTCCACAGCATTTAGCAACAGATGGACATATACTCACAGGCAAACCTCTCCTTGTAGAAAATATTTAAAATAGCTAGCAAACACAAAAGTATATCTAACTGCTTAAGATATTCAAAAATAAACAACCTATAGTCCTTCAAGTGCAGGTGTTCTTCAGACCCCAACAATTCTTCAAGAAGTGAGATTCATAGATAATGTTGTTTGAATACATTGGGGTTGAGAAGAAATCTGTCTGGCCATTCTGCTATAAACTGCCCCTTTGTCTTCTGTTATTCAAATTGATACTCTCATTCATGGGTTTTGCGTCACATAATGAAATCGTGAAAGTCCAGTGTTGACTGAATGTTCATCTTAAAGCCTCTATATTTTTCCGAGGGGTTTAAAATTGCAATAAAATCCCCAGCTATCAGCCACTTTTGATCCCTAATATAATCTTTATGGGCTTTACCTTCACTCCACATTTGTTCTCATCTCCTCATAGACCAAACATATGTGTAACAACATAGTTGTATTTACTATTGAAACTACTAAAAGAAACAGAAATCCAATCCTTCAGAGGACAAGGGAAAACTACCTTGTTAGATTGTGAACCCCAAAGAACAGAATACCTCCAGAGAGCTCTAGCTGAATCCAGAGCAACAACCTTGCATCATTTCTAAATGCTATTCATAACGGGGCACCACATGATTGTGAGTAGATTACATAACTTGAATGTAATCAATATCAAAGGTATCCACTATAGTGTATGGAACCTTAACATCATGAAATCACCAGCTCAATTACAAAGGGATGATGGCACAAATAGCTATCTGCACTATGAAGCGGTTGAGGACAGCAAGGATTGTTGGAGGCAGAGAAATTATGCACAAGAAACCTAAGACTATGATAAAAATTAAGTCAGAAAGAGAACTACAAGTTTAAGGATGCTACCTCACCTAAAATAGTCCTTATTCTAGGTGGCAATTTTGGATCTCTTGTGGATCATCCGTACAGTCTACAGGAGCTGTGGAATTCAGGTTATGGTTATGCTATTGTTGTGATGCAAGTTCCATGTTCCGAGGACAGAACATTTAAGACTTCATTCCTCATGGAAAACTTCCAATTGTATTGTTTTAGTAGTGGTATATTGTCTCCTATGCTAGTTAGGGTTGTAATTAGCTTTTGAAACATTCTAAAAACCAGATAGCTAGCAGAAAGCAAACTCCATTGCAAGAGGAATATGGTCCAATAAGATTGTAAGTTGTTTTCTAGTCAATAAAAGATGCATTGACGACAATAGATGACACTACATACATGTATATGCAACCTTTTATGTTTCTGAGTAGAACAGTGAAAGCATTCCCTCAACTTAATGGATTTTGCAGTTGTAGATCTTATAAACACACAAAATTCAGTATATAACTATTTATGGTGATCCTGTCTTAATGTTATCTTCGACAGTTGGGCAACTGTATATTTATCATGCCCCTTTATTATAAGTTGGTACAACACAATTAACCAGTACATGAAGTTCATTTTGCCTTTTAATGTAAAACCTCATTGAATTTTCCCAAAACTGAAGTAATTCTTTTTTAATTTGATTTCCACAAGCCAATCAACGGAGTACACAATAGAGTTAACCCAAGTACAAACCAATTAACTATTTTAAACAACTAGTTATTAAGTTAAGTTTGATCCATCTGATAACTCTTCCGTGTATAAACCTTGTGCAGCTGAGAAGGGTGCATCCATATCTCCCTTCAATCCACTCTATGTGAGCAATCATACAATCTTTAGTATGTTCTGGTTTACCTTTTTCTAGGTTGAGAGAACTATGTTTCCATCCTTAAATGTCTACCACGAAAGTCAATTACTTAACTTTGTACTCTGGTATCTGACATATATAAAGTAAGGATATAGTGAACAGACAATGCAATCAGCTACTTGCATTACTTTGGCCAAAGTTTCCAGCCGTGCATAAACAACTTATCCCGAGACCGCACATAAGCCTTAGGGACATAGTCTTCCGCCACCAAACAAATATCTCGACACAATTATCTAGATATTTTTGTTTAAGAAGGTGACATATGACCACAAGGTCATAATCAAATAAAACAGTATTAAATCAGTCCAAAGTATTCACTTCATTGCTTCTCCTATTTACCTGTACATCTGCTAGGAGAGAGAGAAATATACATGGGTCAGTTCGAGAGAACTGACATGAGTCAACTCACTCATATTCTATATCATAACCATTATATAATGAGAATAACAATCAAGGTTTGACCCCATACTAGATCAAGTCAACTTGCTAATTCGAACTAACCAAATTAAATCAACAAGTATAACATCATCAACTTGCATCAGACCGTAATAAATCAACAAATATTTAACTTTACTTGTAATTCATATTGAATCGTATTTAATCAACAAATAGTTAACTTTAGTTTGTAATTCACAGTAAACCATAAAAATTCATCAAGTAATAAACTTATGAAGACTAATCATACTTGTTCTACAATTCCATCAGTTAAGAATTCATTTCATAAAAACATCAATATCTAACAAGCCAGTATTATTTTCCTGTTACGACAATATTCCAACAATTGTTAACTTCAACATTTAACAAAGTTCAAATTTTATATTCAAGCATAATACAAGATACAACACTTATCTAACTATAAGAGTGTATGACTGAAACCTTCATATTATCCTGCAAAATGTTCAGGTCCAAAAAGAGGACAGATAACACAACACCTACATACATTCTCATTAACGCATACTCAAACATTGGGAGACAAACGCTCATATGAAGGTTGATTTGTCTCTGGTGAGAGAAAATGTGCACACATAACCATAATAAAATTACAGTATGCAGACCCATTATGGGTATTTCAAAACTACTACCAGAAAACACATGGTTTCAGTCATTAAAAACACAGTCCCAACATGGGAACTCAAAACTCGTTCCATTCACAAGAATACGTGAACCCAAAAATCATAAACCTTTAAACTCACAAAGCACATAAATCTATTCACAAATTCGACATGCAACCTAGTAGACGGGTATAAATCAATACAAACATTCTTCCATAAAAACCAAACACATAAAACACCCCAAATTGCTATTATCAGAATATAAACATTATGATTTAGAGTATCGGGAGAAGCTCATGCTTGCAACTTCCACGTTTTTGCTCAACTCAGCTTCCTTTCTCTTGCAATCTTCTCTAGAAATCGAAAACAACAATGCATTCATCAAAACATTCCTTTTTGAAACAGAGTTCCTCCATATCCTTTTCCAAATTAGCATTCATGACCGAAAAAACATGCATAGAGAAAAATTCCACTTCCTTCGAAACCCCCAAAGAACAACTCAAACCAAAACAAACCAAATGACCAAGTGGAGAGAATGCAACCAAGTTTAGGGTTGGCTTCTCGGGGAAGCTAACCATTCCCGAGGAGCCGGCCATCCATTAATGTTGCATTAAAACCCAAAACCCCCTCAATGCTATTTCCTCATGCCATGTAACCATGCCAACTTCACATTACATTAATCAAGCATGCTTCAATTACATTTGCCAAGTTATTTGCCCAAGTCACCAATGCCACACAACTAACATGCCACGTAAGCCCAACAAGGCATTAATACATGCCACCCACTCTTTGTCAAGTGGATTAATATTCTAAGTTAATGAAATCCATTTAACCTCCATGCATTTAATTAAAACTTAATGTATTTACCCATGCCCATATGCCAAGTATTCTAATAAATCAATACTTTGTATAGACAAGTTACAAACTCATAACATGCCACAGCTAATGCCGAGTGGCCTAACAAATGACCCAATGTGAGGAGTCCAAGCAAGAGAATAAACACGCAATATAATTATTGCCTTCCATATACTTTCCAAAATCGACTTTTACTCCAGAGGTTAAAAGTAACAAACGTTGATATTCCAACATAATGATGATCATGTAGTGATCTTATAAGTGGTCAACAACCCAAACAATCATTATCCAATATGCGATAAAACATATATGCGACAGAAAATGCTGGTGTGAGCTAAGACTCCCGGCTGTTAACTTAACTTCATTTAAACAAAGCTTGAGTTATTTTCAGCAATGCGGAATTATCCCTTAACACTTCATTTTAACCAGCTGACAGTCTATTGGCCGTCTATATGGTCGTCAATTTCGGGACTCAAAAGGGCAAGATGTTACACTTATTCTGTTCCCCCGACAATCCCTCAGTAAATTGTTGTTATCTAGTTAAAGGTTAACAGTTCCTAAGAATAGTTTATGTTTACCTTCCTCTTCTGGCATGGACAGAAAGATGTTCCAGGGAAAGTAAATTCATCTGCTGATAGCCTAATGAAGTTCAGTTTCTATAATATTTGAAATACAAGCTTGGGCCATATTTATTTGTGTTTACAAAGTGCAACTACAAATTGTTTAGAGGATGCATCCAGTTGCCTGAAAACTTGTCAAGCCCTGCACCAAGGACTGTGACTGGAGATCCACATTTTCTGTTAACAAGGACCAAGGTGTTTGACTGAAATAACTGACTGGGCGACAAGATTCATGTGGTTATAAACATTTGATTGTAACTTTAGGGAGTGAATAATTAAAACAAGAAAATATTGTGATGATTCTCTTTACAGGACTGGAGTGTTTTGTTTTCCCTCAAATTGCTTTCATACAAGTACAACCATTGGCTTGTAAATTCACTATAAAAGAGGCCT
This sequence comes from Taxus wallichiana var. yunnanensis, assembly GCA_018340775.1. NCBI lineage: Eukaryota > Viridiplantae > Streptophyta > Pinopsida > Cupressales > Taxaceae > Taxus > Taxus wallichiana. Next base: position 823,259,918 of record CM031238.1, read on the forward strand.
TTCTATACCAAATAATAAAGAAGAGTGAAAAAGTTGCATTAATCAAACATCACATGAGAAGATGGATATTGTTTGGACCTCTAATAATGAAACGAAATTGAATTCTACTTGTCTCAAGTGATTGGACTACGTCAGTTGTACAAAAAGTACAGCTACAAAGGCAAAAAAAATCAGCAAAATTCAATCTAAATGTGGATTTGAAAAGTGCAAATTCAACATCCCTAAGACACTCACATGTACAAAGCAGTAGTTATAGGAAAAATAGTCCCCAGATATATGATGAGCAAGAACCCTAGTCTTCAATAGTTGAAGTGCAGTCGCCCATTCAGAGTCTGATAAAGTTTTCAGGAGATAGTCTGAGCTTGACAGAAGCCGGTGGATTAATCCTCGGTGGTGCCTGGTTGCTCGACATTCCTCTAACATCCAAGGTTTGAGATATCCTGGGAGAGATCAGAAAGCTGGTTCTATGACTGTGGCTGTGGAAGAGAGTTTGTGAAGGATGAGGGGTCCCTCTGTGTTGGCAGTCGTGTCTAACTGTATGGGGATGTCTCAGAAAAGTGTCTGAGATGCACTGCCTGATGTGTCTTCTGCTTTTGGTGCCAATGTTTATTGAAACTGAAGAACATGCAACACACCCTCTGGCTGAGATTGGGGATTGGATTGAAATAAACAATCTTGTGGGCCTGCTTGAAGGTCACAGCTTTTGTAAGGTAGAGGGCCAAACACCTCTTGATGTAGTAACGGAAGTAGGCAGAGAGTCTCCCATCAGAACCTTGGGAGACAGAAGAATGGTTAGTGAAGGTTATAGAAATAATTGTGTAAACCAAATAAGTACAGAAAATAGCAAAATACCTCTTCAAGTGATAATATGATGTCTTTGCTCATAAATCTGGATTATGTTTCTGATCAATCCAACACTACTGCACAATCATGTGGCAGGGATTTGATTTGTGGTCCAGGTAAGAGCAATTAAAGTCTGTAAATACCACTATTTTTGGCTAAATGTACTAGCATTTATGTTGATAGCCTTCTAGTAGTGCCATGGCAATTGCATACTTTTAAAGAGTGTTTAAATTGCAAATTACATGCAAGAGCTGCAATTACAGGAGAAACTATCCCGATCGCACTTTAGTAACACTTCTTGATTTTTATCTCTTGCATTTCTTCGTGAGTAGCCTCATACTTGCAAATGGGCTTTTTTAAACTGCTCTTAAACAATAGTCTCAAACAGAATTGTTAGGCTTGTGTGAATTTGTTTGAATGAAATGTCTCTCTAGTGGGCTTGCATCAAGCTGTGGGAATTAGTTTCTTATGCTGTGATGAACACATCTGCAACAATAGAGGCAGAAAAATCTTTGGAAGTTACAGCTAGTGTTAAGTAGGTCACGCTTTATTCCAATCATCTCTTATGAGAATTACTGAATATTTACAAATTAAACACATGTAATAGGAAAGACTTCACAACAGAATATGCTTGTAATTGTAGGCGAAGTAGGACATAGAAAAAGTGAATGCAAAACCCCAAACTTTTATTCTTTCCTGCCAACATAATCTAAAAGGAGCTTCCAAGTCGCAAACCTAGATGTTTACAATTCAAAGTAACACCATGGCCAATTATTTGATCATTTTTAACTATTATCATAACTTTTCCATGCATGAACTTATATGTTTTTTAACCATTATTGATGTTGCCATTCATGGTTCAGCAATTCTGACGTATGACTGCGGATGTATCCCTTGTGTCTGCAATCACATGATTTTAGTTAATCTTACCAGATCTATCGATGTTATTCACTTAGTGTTGGATGCCAGGGGATTGTTACTAAGAATGGAATGAGTGTGTTTTGTCCTTTTGTAATTGGGATGTTTTCTTGCTTACCATGTTTACATTATTTTTGCTGGATCCATGGGAGTGTACCTCACATGTCAGTTCACATAATTGTATTCACTAAGTGTATTGAAATTGATATTAATATTTTATCTTTGGTAGTGTGTTTGGGGTTTCAGTTCCCACATGGGGTCTTGTTATAATGATTGCTTGTTTTTGGTTGCATACTATGACACGCAAGTGCATTTCTGAAGAGAACCCTATTTGAAATTTAAGACTATAGTTACAGACTTACAACCCTAACAATTATATGATTTTAGCAATTCTTGTTGCATTCATGGATGTGTGCCGCAGATATTGTTGCTTAGAGTATAGAAACTGGATATCACTTAGTTTTCTTGTCAATTAGGTGTTTGGAATTTTAGTTGTATAATGAAGGTTGGGTCTTTGTAATGATTGTTTGGTTTTGACTCTTTGAGTGCATATTATGAGACACTTATGCAATGCTTAAACAGTGTACCAATCGTATTTGAAATCTAATTTTATTGTTCCTTCCCGAAATGAAAAGAAATTTGCAATGAGAGTTTTTTTTTCCCATTAGGGGTTTCCTATCACCCTTATTTCTATGGTTTACCTGTGGGTACATCTTGCCATGCACTATTATTACAATTTATAAATGATAAAAAAATTAATAATTGTTTGTCTTTGTACACAGACTAGGCAGGTTCTTACTGCAGAGGAGATTAATGAGGCATGCTATGTGGATATTAATAACAATAAGGGCGTTTTTGAGAGTTTGAAGAAAAATGTGAAAGTCAATTATGATGGTCGGCGGTTCTCTTACAGGGTACTCCTCTGTACACTTGGCTTAGATTGGCTGTAGGTTTTTGACTTTTCAGGAAGTGTGCACATACACATGCATATACATGCACATCCAGAGCCAGAGATGTATATTGGTATTGGCATTAACTGTTTCACCTTCACTGCAGTCCAAGCATGATCTAAAGGACAAAAACGAGTTGCTTGTGCTGATACGTAAATGTTCAGAAGGCATAGCTGTTGTTGACCTGAAGGATGCGTACCCATCTGTCGTGAATGATTTACAGGTTAAGTAGGACCACAGTCTTTTTAAGTGTCAACTCCACAGTTACATGTCATTGAGAGGGATATTCAAATTTCAAATGCTGGGTATTCAATTGTAAATCTTTTGTGGCAAAAGCTGTTTTAGGTTTTCAAATATTCTCTCGTGTTGTGCAGGAACTGAAGGCAAATGGTGATGTTTGGTTGTTATCAAACTATGACTCCCAGGAAGATATAGTTTACCCAAATGACCCAAAGTTGAAGATCAAGGTTGATGATGATGTGAAGCAATTGTATCGAGAAATTGAATTGCCAAAAGACATGGTCGATCTTGAGAGAGATCTATTTAAGAGTGGAATGAAACCTGCAACGAACACCGCCAGCAGAAAGCTTGCAATGCAAGTTCAGGGAGCCCAGCAGAAACCAAAACAAAAGAAAAAGCGTGATTTTTCCAAGAGAACAAAATTAACCAATGTTCATATGCCTGAGCTATTCAAATGAAAAATTTCAGATATATAGTTGTAAATTCTATCTCGAAAACTGTCATTATTCCAACTTTGCTGCAAGCCGGTTCAGAAATGAGTTTATATGTAATGATTCAATTGGCAATAATTTTGAAGTTTGATTTTGGAGATTGTGATTGAATTTCAACACTGACTATGATTATAATTTTTCTATACCTTAGGGTAGATTGTTTATTCAGATAGCAATGCTATGTATATCAACTGTCAGTATAATAGTTCATGTCCAAGAGATTGTTGAAACATGGTTATCATTCTATAACTAACTAATCACGCTTGACATTATTCTGGCCAATTGATTAAGCGGAACAGTGGAAGCTGCATATTGTGACGTCTGATTGTCTTTTTGTGATTCCCCTCTAAAATCTTTATGCCGTAGTTATTGAAGTTTGAATTTCATTTCACGGGTAGTCTGCGGCCAAATGTGACCTTCGGAATAAGGCTCTGTAGAACCTATTATTAAAGAATGTTGTGCTCTTATGCCAATTTACCATACAATAGGAAATGCGTGAATGCCTTGTCCTCTTTCGATAGAGTTATTTGAATTGAAGGGAAGTTTATCTGATTTTGATTTGTAGAAAATATAGATTATTGGGTTCATTGCATCTATGAATAGTAAATACCAACGCTGGTTTTAAATAATCTAATTGCAAAGTAAACTAGAAGTATGCAATTATTTGTTTTTGAGTTTTTGGCAAATCAGTCTCATGCAAGAGTAAGCTGACAAATGTTTCTAGGGGCTGCATATTGTTTTTGATATTAATCACAAAGGTGTGTTGTCTACAGTACTATTATCAAGAAGAGTTTTTTGCCAACATACCGCGAGAGTCTATAGGGGGCAAACATTGAAACCATGCACCTGGATGTAAGTTAGAGTGGGGATTTGGATGAGCAAAGTGCCTCAGTTGTCAACCGCCTTTGTTCCTTCTATAGAAATTTTCTTGCCAAAATCCCAGCCTGATGACAAAGTAGACGAAGCCATCATTTGGCCTCTTGAATTGCTCTGCTCTTTCCTTGCTCCTTCCTTGATTACGAGCTTAGGGTAGAACTGGTAAGCCTGGAGTGGTGTTCATGTTATCTCTAATCAATCTAAAGAAGTACCTTCACCTGGTGATGGCATGTGCTAGGTAGGAAGTCGTAGAAATAGTGTGTAGTGACCAACTCAACACAATTGACGATGAGTGGTGTTGTTGGTTAAGGATGCCCATTCAATGTGTTTCCATCCATGGCAAATCATGATTATAACTTTGGACTGCTAGGGATGAAAAAAGCGGAAATCTTCATTCCCCATAAATATGTTGAACAAAGTGATCACGTTTTCAATTCCTCGAAAAAGCTGCTGGTCACCAAGTTCTTTGGTACTTCTATGTAACTTTGCCCTTTGTATTTTTTTATGAAGGCTTTGATCCTAGCGTGATTGGTATTCTTTTAGAGTTATTATTATGCTCTCTTTGTACCATGTTGAGGAGGTTGTTAGTGATTTCACTATTGAGTCTGGGAATGATTTTGCTACTTGGGATCCTTATGTTTTTCATCCTTGGGTTATAATATATGTCACGAGCAATCATAAATCAAGGCCCCTATGGAAACTAGGAATGCCACCACATGCATAAACCCACCATCGTAACCTATTTTTTCAATGAGACCATGGAAAGCATCCAAGTCTACTTTACCAAGTTTTGTATTTGGGTCGATCACTGGTATTGCCGATTCAATGTCTAAGGCCTCGAGTACACCCTTGAATTGATAGTTCATAATAGGTTTAGTTGGAGCAAAGGAAGACACAGACGAACAAAATCACAAGGTGGGCACTTTATACAATTCTAGGGTCAAGATTAATACAATTGATGTTAGTTGTCGTGGTCAAGATGAATACAATTGATGTTAGTTGCCCTTGTCGTAGAAATCATGAATAATGTTGTTGCAAACCGTTAATATCCATGGTGATAAACTTCCTCTAAGAAACACTAGTTCCTTCTCTCGAAATTCCTTCCAAGAAAAAAAGGGGAGAAAAAGCGTAAACACCTCTTCAATTTCTTGCTAGCATGTATTTGACATGAAGTTGAAATTTTGCTCTTGAATAGGCACCGTGAGAGAACTTGCAACGAATCATGCAAAAATGGTACGTGTAGAATTGTGCAAGGGACTACGCGGAGTGATTGGGGAGTGATAAAGAACAGAGTGAATGGGTGAAATGAAATGAAATAGGGGTAAGATGCATTTTATACTAAAGATGGAAGAGTAAGATGTCATTAATGTGTGCACATGAAATGATTACTTGCAAGGTATTTGGAAAAGTGGAGGTAGCAAGACTTTTATAGGTTGGACATATGGCGTTGGTGTATTAAAAGTCTCAAGTCTTCTACTTGTGGAGGGTTAAGTTGGCTTTGGTGAGAAAATCACGCTTCTTGGACTTTTAGTACACTTGCGCCCTAGAGGAGGGGTATAACCAATGTATGTTGATCATGTTTGTTTATTACATTCAAGTATTTTCTCATTTGGGTAGGTTTAGTGTGTTTTTGTATGTTCATGCCCTAGGGCACAAGTGTATCAAAATACCATGTTCGCTAATGGAACACAAGTTTTTATTGGCTTTTGAGCAACACTAGAGGATTTTTAATATGATTGCCATAGTTAAAAAATGCATGTAGAGTACAATTTTCGGCCCTAAATTAACTTAGAAAATAGAAAAAAAAATAGGGAACGTTTATCACGTATACATTAGCACTAAGATGTACAAAAGCTTCGCTTTTCTTTCCCATAAAGAAGTTAAGCGGGGATATGGTATGCTTAAGATGTTTTTATAAGGTATAAACAAAGTCTACTTTCTTCGTTTAGGTGGGCTAGGCAAGGTTTGAGTACAACATTTTGTGAAAGGTTTAAATAAGGTCGATTTCCACATTTGGGTTCGAGTACATGTGTGGACACCTAAATTTAGCAATGACAACTTTGGCTTCATCCTTAGATCATGACTCGCGTGTACATTCCAAGCCTAGGTGACCTATCCTTATCCATCTTGCATGACCGACTTCTCTATTCACAATGTTTGGTCACTCGGAACGAATTTCATCACCCACAACAATATATTCCTTTTAGGCATCATTCCCAAAACTTTGCAGAATCTCACAAACCGCTTGTATGAGACCCTCCATTTGGGATCGAATCATCCAATGGTTCATCCAAGTTGACATTTTCATTCCCAACCACCTAATGGTTACTTTTTCAATTTGATATCTTTTATGGGTCGGTTCATATCCTATAAGGCGACCTTATTGTGAAGCTAAACCTACAAAATTCGTCTAACTCACCTGTTAACGTCCCTAGTACTTTCAAGAGCTCTCATTGCAAATATCATTTCAAAAGCATGATAAGCTCTCCTAAATCCTTTCAAAGCAACATCACACACTAGGAGCAGCCCTACACAAGTTTGAAGTACACAACCAAGTTATGGAGTCACACTTCCCAAGCTAGACACCTCACAAGCCAAGTCAAGTTAAGCATGCCAAGCCATTGTTTCTCATTGTTTAGTGATCGAGTCATCAAACTAGTCAACCATATAGATAACACATGCTAGATGGAGATTAGACATGATTTAAGGTCTCTTTGAAGCATTGTCAACTTAGGTGGTGTACGGTGTACTTCAACCCAACCACTAACATTTTTATAAGGTTTCCTACCTGTGGTTAGGGGTTGAAGCTATTGTTATCACTGAATCACAACACCCCCCGAATCGCTAGCACTTGACCGAGGCATTCAAAGTGATTGACTAACATGGGTACCATCTCTCAAGTTGTGGGACTTGTAGGCTTGAGATGGACCTCTGGAGAAGGTTGGCTTCCTCTTCCTAATCCTACTGCTACAACTATTCCTAATGCAAGAAAAACACCTAACTACACCTAGTCTAACAATTCCAAGGAGATAGGAGAGAGAGAGTGCATGAAAAGGGAAATCCTACACTAAGGGGTGGTGATAGCACCAAGAAAAGGGGTTGTTGGACAAGCTTGAGTGCCTGAAAATAGAGAGAGGTGAGCATGGAGAGGATGGACATGCATCACAGACCAAGATAATACACACAATACACCATTTTTAAGTTAGCACAACCAGATTTAAACATGCAATGAGAACAAAATATGCACAATCACCTGCAAGCATGAAGAAAGGCAATAAAACAATGGAAGGACAGAGAAATAGTCACAACACATTAATTTTATTGCTCCAAGAGTATGCACAATACACCATTACAGTAGAGAGAGGAAAGATTCATCATTACAAAGCCTAAACATGGAGGCTAGAAGCTCCACAACATTCTTGCAGAGAAGAAGAAGGGAGGGCAGCACCAAAAAATGTCAAACCCTTTACAAATGTGCCCCCTTTACAATTTATAGAGAATGTTGTGAGAAGAGAGAAGATGAGAGGCCCGAATGCATGCCTTGCTTTACACTCAAAATTCAATTGTCAAGCAGTGTGAGGGAAGCATGGGACACCTACGAAGCCCATATCTCCCTATACTTTTGCTTGTTGGAAAATAAATTGACCCCATGCTCCATTAATAGTGGTAGTGGCTCTAATAGTGCCCTAGAGTACAGAAATATTTTTCCCATTTTTGACCACCTTTCCCTCACCAAAACTGAAAAATGAAGTTTTTGGTGTGTAGAGGACTCCGAGACCTTTCCGGAAAGTCCAATTTTGTGAAAAATGGAGCTCCCAGCTGAAAGTTATGGCCATTTGAAGTTTCTCCAGCGAAAACGAGGGGGTCACTAGTTGCTACTTCTCCTTCTTCTTGTGGGTTCCCGAGGGTGAATTACTTCTACTCTTTGTTCATCGAACCTCTCCAATCTTTACTTCATGTTTTGATAAGTCGAGCGCACAATTCACCGCACTACTTGGCTTTGGTATTCTTTGCAGTGTTCTACAAGCTTGTTACTTGTTTGGGGTGGCGAGTCACCTCGCCAACCAACTCGCCCTCGAGTTCACTTCTGCAACTCACTACATGGCCCATGGCATAGCTCGCCACTAAACTTAGCCTCGGTAGCTCGTGTATCGGTCTTTCATTCTACTCCAACTTGTTGCTTAGCAAGCTCAACGCTTAAGTTTTACCCCTAAAAATATCGCTTCACAACTCAGAACCCTTTGTTGCGGTGATTTCGACCAATTTTACTTGCCACTCGAGGTCTTTTGTGTGAGTCTTCCTCCTTTCATTCTCCACAACTTGCTCCTTTCTTAAATGACCCGCCTTTTTATTGGTCTTTACAATGTCTATGACTTGATGATCGGACTCCCCATTTGGTGGTGTTTTAAACCGCTTTTGCTTCATAATTTGGGCTCTCCACAACTGAAGTCTTCTCCTCCTCCAAACGTCGATTGACTCGGTCAATGGCTTGCTACATTTATCGGTATTCCACATGAATTCTACTTTCGTCAAACTCCCCATCTAAGACTTCTCCCCTTCGATCATCGCTTGACATTTCTCCTTTAGCTCGACCGCCCAACATTTATCAATGTTTGACCGCCCGCGCGACTTGCGTTAAATGGGGTGCATTAAGTAAGTAATGCACCATGCGAACACCGAGTCTTCTTGCTTTGTTTCACCGAAGTCGGCCATGGGTCTACGCCGAGCTCAACCGATTTCCCATGACGAACTCCATGCCAACTCCCCGCAAAGCTCCCTTCCTTCCCAATCCTCGTGCATTCCTTTGAGCCCCGGCCAAGTTCGACCCTAACTCACGCGTGTTGTTTTCTTCGGCATTTCCAAACTTGCTTCACCTTAGCTCGTGATTACCTCACCGAGCCCTCCTTCCTCCACTCCGAGTTGCATTGGGCTTGATCCCATCGAGTCACCCCCGACTCCTTTGCAGATCGCCGAGCTTGGGGAGTTCGTGCCTAACTCACTCGGGTGTTATCCTTTCTCGCCATTTGCCCCAAGCCAACACATCACCATGACCGACTCGGCCCGCACTCCGGCAACCGATCTGGTCTCGCACCGCACCAAGGTGTTCGCCCCAACTCCTGCACCCCTTTTGCAAGCTCGCTCCATGTGCAACCCACTCCCTTCATCCTTGTTGAGCTTGGGGAGCTCAACGCTAACTGTTTCAATTCACGAGCTCCGCAAGGAGCTCACTCTTCCTTCTCTCTCGCGATGTTCCCCATCAGCTCGCTTTATAGCTCACCGCCTATGCACACCCCACAACCTAGATCATAGCTTGTCGAGCTACTTAAGGGGCCTCGCTTTTCCAATTCCCCGCATAACTTTCCCAATAGCTCGCCCACGGCTCGCCGAGCTATTTTGGGCCTTTGGCTACTTTTGACCCCCAATCACCTCATTTTTGATTTTTGAATTTTTTTCGAGCCTTTTCAAACCCGAGGGTCATGAAGAAGATCATGAGTCGCTAAGAGGCCATTTTTTCAACTTTGGTCATTTTTTCCCATCTTGGTGCATGCGAGGCCCGCCGAGATTGCCTTTTCTATCTAATTGAGCTCTTAAGATTTGAAACCCGAAGAGGAAAAAATAACTCCCGTGACCCCAAGACTCCCAAAACATTGTATGTGCTCCCGAATCATGGGAAATGTTAGGTTGTGGAGCTTGTTTTCATGTGAGAAAGTGTTGAAGACTGTACACTAAGAGTACTGTACACTTTCCACATTGTCTTGCCAGGGGTTCAGGCGCGTAGCCCTTAAAAAAATTGGCCTTAAAATGTGCCCGATATACCGGAAACGTGATTTTCTCATATGGGCGGGATTTTGACCCATAGGTTTATGGGATGGTTTTGGCCCATGGTTTTGATACCCACGTTTTGTAAAAATGCTTAAGTAGTTGTCTATTTATATGGTTTTGTGCATATGGTAGGTAAAATGTAACATTACATATGTGTTTTGAATTCGGGTGTGAATTTTATAGAGTTTGTTGAGCATAGTTCCAAACATATCTGGGTATTGTATTGAGAGAGCGGTGGCTACTGCGATAAAATCTAAGCAAGTGATTCTTGGTGGACGTAGCCCAAATTAGGTGAACCACGTTAAATACTCTCTTTTTATGTTGTGTTATTTTATTTTGCACTTTTATTTGAGATCCGTAATATTTTCTCCATATTAGTTTCTACTGTTGTGATTCTGTGAGGGATTATTACGTATTTTATCCCTTATTGCCTAACAGGAAACTCCCTGCAACTTAGGTGAATTCCCTTGGTGGCTTGAAAAGTGCTCAAGCTAAGGCCTCCTAGTTGTCATTTTCACCATGGGGGTGAAAATGGATAACAATTTGTAAACTCACGGGGCCATTTGCCTACTAGATGGAGTAGACCAACTAGCTTCCTCGAAGTATCCATTGGGCGTGGAGTCCTCTGAAGTAACTCGGAACTTATCTGAAACCTTCAAATTTTGATCTTGGAACCTCCTCGGAATACTATTGCTCCCGTGTTGATCTGATTACGCTTGCATTTCCCAACTTTTATAAGAAAATATTAATATTTTCATGAGTGGAAAATTGTTTTGATTTTGAAAATTTTCTTTTCTTCTTCATTCTCTCGCAAACCTTATCAACATCCAGAATCGCCCCAAGATCTCGATTCTTTTCTAAGTCTAAAGCACAACTAAACTGATTTCTTAACAAGATAAACATTGCATGACTTGTAGGTATATGTTGATTTGGGAAGCAACTTGGGACTCGCTACAAAACCGGATTCTTCCTTTTGTTATGCCGCTTGAAACACCGATGGGGTGGAGCTTCTCTAACTGAATTTTGGGAAGGCTGCCATGGGACCTGTCATTTAAGCACATAAGGCTGCCCTAAAGCTGATTTTTTTATTCCTGCAAGAGATGCTAAAAGCTTAGTTGTTGATATGAAGGAACAAAGGAATGAAACCAATGAAAATTGTCCCTTATCCAATCAGTAGTTGCTCGCATTTGAATTTCCTCAAGACTCGCAACTATGGGCTTCTTTGTAACACCTTCTAGGAAGTATGATGCACTATGCTTTGAGCAACAATGAAAAAAAGTTATATACAAAGAAACAAGTCATACATGCCTCAATTGAGACATGCAGAGTGTGCACCAACACTTCTTTTGTTGAAAGCAAACCTACTCTTTCCCTACACTAACCGGAGGTAAGGAAGAATTCAAACAAAACTTGCAATTGGTAATGAGAAGCAACTCCCCTTCCTCAACATCTTAGACCATGCAATTGATTTGATAATAAGCATGGTCATGTAGATGAGTGAAAAACTATCATGGCAAAGAACTTCCCACCCATCTTGCCAAAGTATCAACAACAAATAAAGGGAATACCTCCCGAAGTTGCTCATTGTTTGGATCTTGAGGCTTTGGTGTTGACCCTCGGTGCTAAGCATGAAGCTCATTGTCATGCCCGGAAGTGAGCATGACTAACTTTGCTCCTCCATTGGTGAGTTTCTCATGCCAAGTGTGAGTTTTTTGGGTGATCTCATGCCAAGTCTGAGTTTTTTAGGTGATCTCACGCCAAGTGCGAGTTCTTTTGGTGATCTCACACCAAGTGCGAGTTTTTGGGTGATCTCACACCAAGTACGAGTTTTTGGGCGATTTCATGCCAAAGAGAAAGTGTTGGGGAGAGAGGTCTAGTGTTACTCTCCTTTCATGACTTGATAAACACCACTGTAGATGGTGCATCCTGTTTTGTTCTCCGTTGTCCCGAATTAGTTCTCAATATATATTTTTTTCTTATTGAAATGGAAATAGAATGCATTATGTTGATGGAGGATTGTGCTTGATATTGTAAAATTGCTTTGAAGGCTTCTGTGAACTATGTTGATCTGATAAGTTGACTGTCTGTGCCCCTAGACATTAGCACTGGGAGGACACAGCACCCAAGTGCTTTTGTCTCGAGTCCAGGGTGCTTTGGTGTTTGTGTTGTGATTTTGACCCAAGTCTCGATTCTCAACCAAAGTTATAACCGTAACTCGTGTCAATTTTGTGTTGTAATGTATTGTGTTGTAGTTTTGAGTTGTTATATGGGGTGATTTGTTCACCCAATGTATGTTCCCCCTTGTTTGGGGTGCATGTTACGTCGATAGGAGAATGTGGCCCAAAAGAGAGGACCCGATGTTGAACTGATGTGGATACCTATAGGGGGTAGGGGATGTGCATGGTAGAAACCAAGGCACATGCAAACAATAGGCTAGTAATATGTGTTAGTGTAAGAAAAAGCATGTAATAGAAAAACAATGTAACAAGCAAGTGTGCAAACAATGTGGACCGTGAAAAGTGGGTTTCAAACATGGGACATTACTCATAATGTTACAAGACAATCAGGGCCAAAGCGAACAAAAAAATACAAACAGTGATCAAACAAGACATAGGGCATAGCCCGCAAACAATGGCATACAACAAAAATCAATGTCAAACAAAGTGTATCAAACAACCATGGTGGCATATAGTCCTGCAAGGAAAATGTTGCACATAAAGCACCCGTTAGCATGTTAGAAAGATAAAAATTATGTCAAAGCATGTATGTATCAATTCAGAATAACCTCTTCCTATGCAATGAATAATGCATCCCAAAATGCAGTCCATTGTGTTGCTCTTGTGTATGTGGTAGATATAGAAATGATAGCCCAATTTCCCCTTAGAATAGTTAGCAGGTTGTGTATATATATGAGTTATTTGTTTGAATTTTGACACATAGTGACACCAAAACTCTGACCTAGGTCATGAAAAAAAGATAATAAAATACCCAAAGCCAAAACAAACAAAAAAGGAGAAAATCAAGAGAATAGGACAGAAGCACCTAGAAGGACATTAAGACTGGCGTTACTTCCCTAATTGGGCGATATACTCCTATAGTAAGCAAAACGAAAGACATGAACAAGGATCCCTATGACTTGACCAAAAAGGTGCAAATGCTAAATAAAAGACGTAAGTAGAGCCAAAAAAGCAAGAAAGGACCAAAGAGGTGCCACAAGTGCCCATTTTTCATACTTAGAAATCTTGTATATAATAACATATTAGAGGCATAATGTAATTATAATAAGTGCATATTTTAGTGACTACATTTGCCCCCTTTTCTATTTGGATGAAATTCAAGTAGTATAAAGGATATGAGAGGAGCATACCCGAAGTGATTCGGATGAGTTGTATTTGGAGTGTGTCAATAATAAGAAACACAATGTGGAAAACCATGGATCAAAGTTTTGATCCATGTGGGGTGATCCTTTTTCACAAAGGAGATATTGGATATGAAATTTCCAAGGAGATATAGGAGACTTCGAAACTTGGATATTGAAGGAGAAATCGGAGTGATAAGTTCCCAAATCAACGTATCTTCTAAGGATTTAAACATCCCGACACTTTGAACTAAGGATTTGAGCATCCTAGCACTAAACTAAGGATTTGAGCATCCTGGCACTAGAGAAAGAGTGTTGGGAGAGCATTTTGTTTTACTTTCCACCATGACGCTTTCTCGAAAATAGGTTCTACTGTTGTAGATGATAATATGAACCCCATGGTTTATTTTATGAAGCCTCTCGTAAAATGGAGGTGGAAAATCCTCGATGAATATACCTGAAACACTTTCATGTAAAGGTGAATTTCCCAATTTTTGAGGATGAAATTTTTACCTGTTATTATTTGAGCGAGAGTGAGTGTCTCAAGGAAAACATTTATAGACACAAGAAAAAAAATATTGGTCATTGTTGACACATAGTTGATGCGCTGCGACAACAACCCTTATTACCGCCGCACGTCAACAAAGTTTGTTGACACGCAATGCCAGAGGGTTGCTTTTACGCTTTCAATAAGTTTTGCTGATGCGCGCGATGAAGAAGGGTTTTGTGTCACGCGCGGTGAAGCTTGCTAATGTGCGATAACAAGGCTTGTTGTCGCACGTCAACAAATTTTTTTGACGCTACGATAGAAAGATTTGTTGTCATCCGTCAACAAAACTTGTTGATGTGCGATAAGCAAGCCTTGTTGTCATGCATCAATAAGGTTTGTTGACGCGTGATGATGGCTAGGTCTCATTATCATGCGTCCAAACCTCGGGAAACCCTAATTTTGTCCTATAAATACCCTCTCGCCCCTCATTTTCATGTTTACACTTCCCAGCTCCCAAATTTTCTCTGTTCTCCTAGCACTTACAACTATAGGAATCAAGCTTAGGTACAATCAAGCTACTCTAGTCAAGCACAAGTACAATCAAGCTTCTCCAATCAAGCTCAAGTACAATGACAACTACAAGTGCAGCCCAAGCTCAAGACCAAGATCAAACGGAAAATCCAATCAACCCACAAGCCCTATCCAAGGGAAAGATACAATACAGAACTTGTTATGCCCCCACATTTAGACAGTTTTGTAAATGAATATAGAATACAAGGATTTGTTAGATGCATGTGATTTTGATGGGCTCGTTAAGATGCCCCAATTCGAGATTGATCATGACATTCTAAATTACCTTCTCTCCTCGTACAATACAGAGGACGGTAATTTTACTATTACTGTGGACGACGGTCGTATGTTTCAATTCAGTGTCGATCCAGCTGATATCCATCGTTGACAGGCCTTCCGTATAAAAATTCCCCCATAGTAACAACGAAAGCAACCCTCGTCGAAAATGATAAGAAGTACCTCGAATCTACTTTCGGTTTCCATGTTGATTGTATATGTAATCTGTTTTCAATTTTCATTTGATATTTTCAGTTTTTTATTTTGATACAATTCAAATTGATATTAATTCCAATGACTTTTTACAACTCACGTCAATAAATCAAGACAAGGTGTGGATATGCAAGGAATTGCACACCACTTTCTTCTGCTATGATTTCTTTCTTTCAAGCCAAAATTGTTTTGTAGGGTCGGCAAATGGATATACCAAATTGGGCTATTGCATACATTCTTACAACTATCGAAAGCTAAAATTTGATTGGTGCACCTTTTTATCCAATAAAATAAAAACTGACATTACAAATGCATCGCTTTCAAAAAAACCAGTTATTCACTCCACAAACTATCTCCTTGGCCTTTATTACGAGGCTCTTTTTAATTTAAAAGACAAACCAATTCCTACTTGCACAGACGAGACAATGAAGAATTTGTCAATTCCATTTCAAGAACAACAGGTATATAGTTTATATTTTGACATTAGACTTTAGTATGGTTATTGTCTTGATTATGTACTTCTGATTGAATCTTTATGTAGTACTAACATTATGTTCTTCTAGAATCTGATTAAATATTGACCATTTGCAGAGAAGATTTTTGGAGGCCCTTCCGCGAAAAAAAATGACATCAAGAGGAAGAGGCCAACAACATGCTGAGGTGTCGGTAGATTCGCAATCTGAAATGGAAGTTCACTCATCGCCGAACCACCAAGCATTTGCATTAGTTAAACACTAGAGACGTAATACCCTAACATTTACTATTTACAAATTACCATTTTCTATTTACAATTTACCATTTACCATATTGAATTGACATGCAATCAACTATTGCTGCACTTGCAGGGACTTTGGACAATACGCGTGCTTCTCAACCTGTCTTCGCCAACTCACTCAGTTCAATCGCATGCAATTGTTTCGTCTCAACACACTACTCAACAATCCCAAACACACAACTCAAACACAACCAATTACTACTCCAACACGGCCACTCAAGTACCGCAAGAGGTTACCCCTCAACAACAAGGTATGCTTTTATTGCTTTAGTACACGTTTTGAATAGTTATTCATATAATTTCATAGTTTTTGCATAGTTTAACAGTTTTTCATATGATTTTGTTGATTTTTCTTGGACTTTTCAGTACATTGCAGTCCTTCGCCATCTATACAAACAATGGCACCACCACCTCCTCCACCATTACGATTCAAAATGCCAACCAGAGGTTCAAGAAAAAAAGAACATTGGTAAATGCATGCCAATTCCTTTGGCCCCTAGTGGGACACTAAACATTACCTCCTCGTTTCAAATTCCAACCCTCTCTCTCAGTGGCTTGCCCAACGCATGAGCGATATCAGTTTTAAATAATATAACTTTAGATGAAGATTACTTGGGCATTGATAGCAATGACCCAACATGATTTTTCAATACATGTGAGATGATTCAAGGCCAACAGGTATACTTATATTTCAACGTAATTTATTCAAATTTCTTTACATTTCACTTTCGATTTCAATATTTGAATATTGATTTATTTTATCGCAAATAGGATCAGGCCACCCAAAGGCAAAAAGAGGTAGCAGACGATGATCAACCCAAAATCCCCCATACCTCTCCAACGACATCATCTTCTTCAGATACAGATGGTGAACAATTGGTACCATTTCCTTTAGAGAACTTGATTGGTTATGATTTTCAATCCCATGTCCAAGAGTTTATTGTACCTCATATCAGCTCATAGAATGGGAGAGAAGGGAAAAAGTACTAATCAATGAGATAATAAGTCATTTTGAAAATTATTGGCAAAGGGACAATTTATATGTTGCAGTCCAGAATCAACTTGCGAAGATGGATGCCTTACTTACCCAAGCAAGAAGTGGGACTGTCACGTATAACAACAATTATAAAGACGATATTTTAGATAAAGCATTAAACAAATTGGAAAATATTAGTGCTAAAGCCCGCATATTTTAACAAATGGTCTAAGGACAAGGATCTGGTGGTAATTGCAAATGCCGAGAGAGATAGAGCGGTCGTAAGTATTATCACTTTGAAACAATATTTTTGTTAATTTAAAATTTTCTTATTTTAGTAATATGTTTAATTGAGCTCACTTTTTTGCAGTTGAAATATGAAAATTTGAAGATTCAAGCAAAGGTGTTCCAAGTTCACTTGGAAACCGCAAAGAACAGTTTATCCGCAACAATGAATTTGAAAGAAAATATTATTTTAGTTAACAAACAAAACAATACACTAAAGCAGATAATTAAAGAGAATGGCTTCAACCCTAAAATTTTATTCAAAACTAAGGCAACTACAGATGCTAGTTTGTTATCCCATGGAGATGCGACAAAGGAAGAACAAAGAATCGTAAAGAATCTAAATAGTGTTGTGGAAGATCTGATTAGTTCTGGGATTATTCAAGCCATTGGGGAAAGGGGTACATGAGGGGAAGCCATTGGGGAAAGGAGTACATGAGGGGAAGCCATTGGGGAAAGGGGTACAAAAGATGCCAGTTTGTCTCTGGGGATAAATTTCATGATTGAGGGTTGAAAAATTGAAACTTTAAATTTGAAAATTTGAAATACTTTATATATTGAAGTATGAAACTTGAATGTGATGGCGTTTGAAAATTTGAAATACTTTATAATCTGGATTTTTTATATCTTGTTATATATTATATATAGAATTTCTAGATTGTATATGGTGTTTATGTTTGATTTGAATGTGATGGCATTATGATAATGGTTAATTATTTGTTTTAAGAAAATTTGGAATGTGGTATGACAAAGACATCTTAATACTAATAGAGTTAAATCTTCTTCTCTCTACTTGTAAAATTCAAACTTTGTATCAGGTTTCTTCACATTTAAACCTTCTCAAAATCTTCTCTCTACTTGTAATGATGATTGCATTAGATATGGATGATGACATTAGAACATATATAGATTATGATGAATTGTATGAGGACATAGATTTAGCTTCAAGCACGATCATGGAATCTGGATGATGATAATAGATTATTTTCTTAAGAAAATTTTGAATGTGGTACAACAGAGACATTTAAACCTTCTCAAAATATTCTTGTCTCTACTTGTAATGATATGATGACATTAGAATGGATATAGATGATGATGAATGATGATAATGGATAATTGTTTTAAGAAAAATTGGAATGTGTTAGGACAGAGACATCTTAATACAGTAAAATCTTCTTCTCTCTACTTGTAAAATTAGAATTTTGTATCGTGTTTTTCACATTTAAACCTTCTCAAACTCTTCTTCTCTCTACTTGTAAAATTATAACTTTGTATCACGTTTCTTCACATTTAAACCTTCTCAAAATATTCTTCTCTCTACTTGTAATGATATGATGACATGAGAATGGATATAGATGATGATGAATGATGATAATGGATAATTATTTTAACAAAAAATGGAATGTGTTAGGACAGAGACATCTTTTCTCTACTTGTAAAATTTGAACCCTGTATCAGGTTTCTACACATTTAAACCTTCTCAAAATCTTCTTATATCTACTTGTAATGAATCAATGATATGATGACATTAGATGTGGATGATGACATTAAAATAGATATGAATTATGATGAATTGTGTGGACATATTTAGCTCAAGCACGATCATGGATGATGATAATGGATAATTGTTTTAAGGAAATTTGGAATGTCTTAGGACAAAGACATCTTAATACAGTAAAATCTTCTTCTCTCTACTTGTAAAATTAGAATGTGTGATTTTATCCCACAAAGTTTAAACACTTTATCAAAGCATTTTGCAAATACAAAAATAAATTAAACATAATTGTAAAAAATCAAGCAATGTCATATGATAGGGTTTAAGCTACCTCTTGTCTTTTAGATGGCTATGACAAAGCATATGGAAGGAAAATGAGAAATCATCCTTCGTAGTGTGCTAGAAGATCTTCGATTCAAGAAAACTCAACACAAAAAATGGATTAGTATATAGATGGGTGAGTTTCCTAACATTGTCAGTCCCGAGAAGTGAGAGCTTCCTCGAGATGGATGTCAACCCATGTTTTCAAGAAAAAAGATGAAATAATGATTGAGCAGATTAAGGAAGAAACATAAAGATTAAAGAAAATGCAAATGATAACTTGTACATGTCCTGACAAAGAGAAGTTTGGAAGTTTTGAACAATATAACAAAGGTGGAAGAATATGCAGATATAAAATCTGAAGACCTTACAAATTAGTATTCGACAAATGCATGTAACAAACAGATTTTTAAAACAGAAATTGGTATTCAACAAATCCCAAATAGTAATAATATAAAACAATTTTTTTATAAATAATTGTATTCAAATAAATGTAAATATATATACCTGTAACATCTTTAATGATAACAATAGCTGAAACAAAATATGATAAAAAGCCTCCTCAGTCAATATTGGCATCTGTAGAGTTAATATGAAACTGAATAAATAACCACAGTTAAAATGTAAGGTGAAAAAAATAAAAGTAAGGTCAAGGAGATACCTATTTAAAGCTCAAACAATCCATTATCAATAGCTTCTTCAAATTTGATGTTCTCTTTTGTAAAGTGTGACGATGCACCAATTCCAGTCTCATCGTTGGGAATAGTTGTACTTGTAGCTGTATTATTTACACCTCTTCTTTTGGAAAGGTAATTCTAATGCGCAATTGCTTTGTCGAAAGGAAAGGTTTCCATGGAGTAGCGAGAAACATAACACCTCATGCAACTTTCCATATTTTTATCCAACCTGTTTCTTAGTTTTGATTTTATAAATGATAAAGCACTAAAAACCTTTTCATCCTCCACAGACTCCCAAAATCATTGTTTGGCATAACTCATATAATCTGAAATATTCATTGATGTCTTCTTGTAAGACAATATTTGATAGATTCCTCGCGCGAGCCTCAGAATAGCACCACTCTCGGAAGGTTCTTCTAAATTTTTATATTGTTTCCTCATTGTTGTTGCAAAATTTGTTGATTGAGACTTTAATAAATCAACATTCAAGATACCTTTGATTTTCATACCCTTGACCTCTAAATTCTTTTTAAAATGTTCCATTATTGTACCCATGGATTTATGGAAATGCTTTCTTACAAAGTCTCCATTTCAAAGACCTTCAAAGATTCCAAAATTAGGATTCATCACACCCATTGCTTCAAGAATTTTATCTTTGGAGAAAAGTTCTCTAATTTTTTATGATAAGGATTCTCAAATTTTTAAGCTTTTATCTTGTTTCAATTCTAATAGAATCAAAGATATTACGTGTCATAGAACATATTCTCTTTCCGATCCTGTAATATCTTAACGTTTTTACAAAATGTGCAAAGGATATTTCCCTCCCATTAACATTTATGTAGAGGTGATCATGGATATTAAATCTCAAATAGTTATCGGGATTCTTAAGATCTAATAAAGCTTTCCAATTCTCGGAAAATAGGTGTATCAAAACTATCTTGGCAACAATACAAGCTATCAAGACTCGACGTACCATTTTTCTCATCCGTATAAAATACACAATATATATTAATCTCCTTGTGCATGATTCATTAGTATATTGATCTCCTACAACATTGGAAGAATACCACCAATGTAAGCAATGTCTCCAAATCAGCTTAAACGAAGCAACAAGTCCCTCACCCTATTAACTTCATGACGATATTTTTTCGCATGAAACCAACCAACGAAGGATACTCCTCACGAACTCGCATGCGCAGTTCATATAAACAAATCCATCTCGACTCAACATCCTTCATAAGTTTTTTACCATATGTAATTCCAATTACGAATTTCTAAAACTCAAGAAAACTCTTTGGGTTGTTTTCCACATACGCATGAAGTTCTCTTATAAGTACTTCTACTTTAACAACATTTTCATAGTTGTTTACTATTTTATATGCTAAATTCATTATGTGAGCTTATTGGCATATGGATTTGCACGTAGGCAAATGACATGCAATAGTGTGGGAATGAAATCCCTCCTCAATGAAGGTGAGGTTATCTTTATTGAAAACCAAAACTGTATTTACATCTGTACATTCAAAATTGTATGTGGGGGTGTTTTGGAACATCAATGGAAAGAAAAGTGAATGAGGGAGATGGAATGGAATGAAGGAAAGGAGTGGAATGGAATGAACTGAAAGAACATGCAAGAGTTAGGTAAAAACAGAGCCTAATATTGCATGAAGAGGAAAGATGAATAACCAACACAAATAAAACGGAGTTTGAGTTAGCCAAACAAGAACGTGTAAAAGGGAACACACATGAGCAAGTAGATAATCAAAGCTTGATCACTGTGAACTAGAACAACTGATTAATAATGTTGACAATAAGATCAAAGATAATATTTGCATGCAATATTCAAACACCTAACATCTAATGAACATAAGAACATCAAATGTTACAAGAGACAATGAATGAGACACAAAGTTTGTATTTCATTAACTCCAAAATGTTTTCACAAAGAACACAAAGTTTCTTCCTGAAACAAAGCTTACACAAAAGTATTTTCTTCTCCTCTCTCAAAGTCACCCTTTACAAATGAGCCCCTCACTTCCTTTTATAACCCAAAAGTTGGTTACAAAGTAGTTAGGGTTTTACATGATCATTAAGTAAGGCACTTAAGTGACCTTTGACTTTTTCAACAACTTTATTAAAGACAACTTAAAAATAGAAATTACTTAAAATATTCATTGTTTCTAAAACAAATAACAACACCTTTTAAAATATACAATAATAACTAGTGCCTTAACCATTGAAATGGGGTCCACCTATCTCAATGTATGAGAAATTAGGATCTTCCACTTTTGCTAGTTGAAAGGATCTAAACCTTCCTAAAGTTTCAAACATCGCTTTTCTTCTTGGAGGTTCACTTGGTCAAAAATAGCCTCACAAAATACTTGCAATACAAGAATTATACTTGGCATATCATTTAAATTAACAATTTTGGATTGAGTGTTCTCAAATAAGTTCTTTAATTTGATGCACCACTCCATTCAAACTGATGAGAAATTGTTGGCGGGAGTGTACATGTCCTTAAACAATTGTGAAAATTACTCTTCCACCTGCTCTGATGAACACCTTTGATTATGCTCATTTACGAGGTTACAAGGAATCTTAGTCATGAATTCCTGAATCAAGGAGAGTGAAGTGAAGGCTTCATTGCACATGCTTTCATAATGGATCATAGAATCCTCGAGAAGTGTTTTTCTTTATTTGAGATGCATACACCAAAGAAAATGTGTCCCTCGATGTTCAAATTTGAGAATTCCTTCAATAGCTAAAACTGAAGATTCCATACTTGTCATCTCCTGTAAACTAGGCAATATCTCATCCAAATTTGATATAGTATAAAGAAAAGCTTCTTTGAAAGAAATAATTATATCAAGATACGCACTGGCATCTTCATGAAGCTTAACCGGGGGCTTGATCATCCCATGGCCTAAAACGAGAATCTCTGAAAGCCAACTTTTAGTGACATGGCCCAATGTGTTTATTTCATTTGAAAAATTGAGAGCATCTTCATCTGGGATAGCCACTACATCAGGTACTGGGAAGGTGGATGATATGGGATTTATCAAATGTTGAACATATTCCACCAATTGATTCTTTTCGGCCTTGAGCCGAGAGTTTTCAGACTTGTATTTCTCAAGTCTCTTTAGCACAATATCAATTGAATCTCGAGCCATCGCCATGTCACTTTCTAATGTAGATCTTCCAAGTCCTAGTCTGGAAACTTCATAGTCGGCAAGCGTCATAGCATCGTGCTCTTTATCCACTTGTGGAATGGCAAGGTCTATAAATTTGTTTCCATCATTATCCACCATTATTTGAGAAAGAACCTTAGGCTTCTTAGGAATGACATCATTCAAAAGTTTGAAAAGGGCATCAAAATCAATGTCAATTGGCTTGACAACTCTCTTCCTTTTCTTTACTTCGGAATCAACCCAGAAGGAGTATCATTCACTATTTCAGCATACAAAATCCTGGAGCTCAAATCAATATTCTCATTATTCTCGACATCATGAGATCCTACTTGAATCCTACCAATGACCTTGATTTGAGGAGAAACAACCTCAATATCCACTTCCTGATTATTCGGGAGATTTTGGGAAATCCCTTCATGAACTACATGCTCCGAAGTATTTGATATTTGAATTACCTGCACCTGAGTGGATGCTTGTTTGAAGCATGGCTGAGGATCATTTGCTACTAGCTTCTGAGCACTATTAATGATGTGGGTAGAAGAATCTCTACTCGAGGTAGAAAATACGGACACACGCTCTCTTCCTTCTTCGGGGTTAGGATCTTTAGATCTTTCTCCTTGTGACACATTACTTGGTAAAGTGGATTTTGGCAACCACTCCTTTCTTGCTTGTTGTGTATGATTGGATGGTAATGAGGTTGATCGAGAAGAGAATTTGGTCGAATGGAGACCCCCTCATATTGGAAATTTTTGTGATCCCGAAACGTGATTTGGAATTGATTGCAATTTGGCAAGTTCTCTAGTCATACCAAGATATGCTTCTTTCAATAATTGGTTGGTTCTTGCCATCAAGAGAAAATTCATCTCTTTTGGTCCAGTCGATTCGAGGCAATGGGGTAAAGGCAATGACATCATATGAGGGATCGATGACATCCTCATCATCATTTATGAATGAATCGGGAGGACTCTTGATGTGGAAGGCCTTGATCTGAGCAAGTGTTAAGCGAGAGTACTCCCGTCTTCTTACCTCATGTTCATCCGAACAAGTAGCCCATAAATCTTCCATGGTAGGATTATGTTGATACTTTTCTCCCATAATCTTTAGCATATATCCATTGATATCAAACTGGCTCTCTTCACATATGGATGGATGGTTATGAGAGCAAACTCTTTTTCCATGAGTTGTGCACTGAAAATATTTGGACATTGGTATTCCCCGATTTGGATTGGGAAATGAATTCCTGAACGGTGCTTTTCACTAAGAAGGCAATGAACTTGGAATAATTTCATGCACCAGCTCCATTAATGCCCATTTGTCACTGATGTACTTAGAAATTTTCCATGGGGTACCAACAAAGCCACTCATGCGAATGTAGGAAAAAGATGAAAATTGAATAAACCAGGTTCCCCATTGGGAAATGACACTCATGGCTTCTTTAGAAAACCTTTCCTCAGTATTCCAATTCAGGTTCCAGATAACGCGGAAGGTGAATGCATCATTGACTCTTCTAAAATGATGAAAACTATTTTTGAAACTGATTTGAGGGTAATAATGAAAAACACTGTTTGACGACCCCATGACTCCTCTCGTTTCAAGTCCCGAAAATAGCTTTCTTCTTGCTACCGCATAAGTCAGATATGAAGTCATGTAAAAGCATCCAGTCATCTTAACTTATATCAATTGTTTGTGAAGGGTGTTACTGATGATGGTGGTCCAATCCACAAACTCTTTCTTGGCTAGGATGATACAGATAAACTGATACATCCATGGGTGGAAAATCCTAGCAGAAGGTAGACCAAAAACTTGACTTAGGAGAGTAATCATGTCTCCGATTTCTTCCACGAACTCAACGCGGTACAGTTCTTTGGGAAGCCTATCAATTCGAGGTCTCTTGGTTACTAACCAGTTGTTATTAACCATCTTGCTCCATCTCAGGGGTTCTTCATCCCAAAATTCTTGTGTTGATTGGCGAGTGATATCCACATTCTCGGGAAAGTCGGGTATGCTGAGAAATTCCTCAATGTGTTCTAGTGTGATTAAGAGGAAAGGCTCACGATTATCTTTAAAAATTCCTAGTTTCTCAAGATCATAATGCTCGCGCAAGCAATAACGAATTCCGACACTTTTAAGAGACAGAAATGCTTTGCTTCTTGGGTAGACCACTATGGTAAAGTCTATCATCTCGAGAAAATGGTTTTGCCTTCGATGGGTTGACCCTCGCTCGATTAAAAACATGGACGCTAATGTGACCTGTGTGGACAGTATCGATGATGTTGGGAATATCTTGACTTAATGAACCGGGAGGGATAATTCCTCTGAAATTCATACTTCTAAATGGTAGATTTGTTTGATTTCTCCACCGGCTTCCTCAATCTTCCTCGAGATTTGTTAGATTTCTCGCCATTATGAATTTCACGAACCTAATGATGACTCTGGGCATGCAAAATAATGCAAGCGGGTCTCGGGTCTCGCCTCCAAAACCTCATCGATGTAAGAAAAATATGTTCAATAATAATAATATTATTATTTTAAATTAATAATAATAATAATAATAATCAGACAATAACTTGATCAGGGTTACAAATTTTATTTTGGTGATCGATTATTTATTTATTTTTTAATTTAAAATAAACAAAATCGCCTGATAATTTAATATCCCGATTTTTTTATTAAATTTGTTGGAAACAAATTTCTCTTTGGTATGTGAAAATCACCCAATTCTAATAATCCCGCAATTTCATATTTACTTCTTTGGTGTGATCTATAAGTCAATGCGTGAATCCTCCTTTAGGTCACCCCAACCACCTCGTGATGGAAACGCCCTCTTCTCTTTGCTATTTTGGACCTGCTTTTTTAAAACCTCGCACATTTTTGCCTCCACGTGGCCTTCTACTTTCTCCATGCGTGTGTGGATCCTCGCCGGGTTTTTCTAATTTAAAGTAGTCCCAAGGTGTGGAATTGAAAACTATCTCTGCTGTCCTATTTTGGATTGTCCTCTTTTTCTTCCTCATGCGTGGGTTGTGCTTGCACTTTGCTGCCCCCTTTGCCTATGCGTAAAGACTTGTCTTTGCTATCTCCTTGTGTGAAATTATTTTTTATTTCTTTTCCTTTTCTTTCAATGTGGATTCTTCCTTCATGCCAAGTGGGCACGTGGAATAATTGTCCTTGGTCAACACTGGTGGTCTCCTTTGGAAAAACAAACAAAAATAGAGCAAAATGCATAAACTTTAATCCATGTGTGACAGCTATTCTTGTTTTTTAAAACTGCGTGAGAACTCTTTAACCAATGCGTGGAAATGATGTTGCTTAATATGGGGTAGACCACTATGGTAAAGTCTATATGAGAAAATGGTTTTGCCTTGGCCACCCGCCGTGAAATATAATTGCACATTGATGTGACCTAGATTTGTATCGACTGATGTTGTCATATGCTAACTTAATGGAACCGAGATATTCCTTGAAATTCATACTTCTTGGCTGATTTGTTTGATTTCTCCACCGGCTTCCTTGATCTTCCTGCGCAGATTTGTTATATTTCTCAGCCATTATGAATTTCATAGAAGAATGACTTGGGCATGCAAAATAATGCAAGTTTGCGAGGTCGGGTCTCAGTCTCTGAAACCCCGTCGATGCAAGAAAAATATGTTTCGTTATAATAATATTATTATTATTTTAAAATAATAATAATAATAATGACAATAACTTGATCAGGTTATAATTTCTGATTCCGGTGATGATTATTTATTTATTTTTTAGATTTAAAATAAATAAAATCACCCGATTTTAATATCCCGATTTTTTATTAAATTTGCTGGAATCAAATTTCTCTTTGGTATGTGAAAATCACCCGATTCTAATAATCCCGCAATTTGATATTTACTTCTTCGGTGTGATCTATAATGGAGTCAATGTGTGAATCCTCCTTCATATTTGTGTGGGCTATGTTTGTGTGATGGAAACGTCCTCTTCTCTTTGCTATTTTGGACTGTTCTTTTAAAACCTGCGCATTTTTACCTCCACGTGGCCTTCTACTTTCTCCGCAAAAGCGAGGCCGAGTCTCGTGTCCCCCGCTCTATGACTTGGTTTTTCTATTATTCCCATTTTAATGGAATTAAAAACTATCTTCTCAAATTCTATTTTGGATTGTCCTCGCTTTTTTCCTCACGCGTGGGTTGTCTTGCTAAGCTTTGCTCCCCTTTGCCTATGCAAGACTTGTCTTTATATTTCTCCTTGGTCTGAAATTCTTTTTATTTCTTTTCCTTTTCTTTCAATGCGTGGATTCTTCCTTCAGCTGGGTGCGTGGAATAACTTTCCTCCTTGGCTGCGTGGTGGTCTCCTTTGGAAAAATAAGCAAAATTTATAAACTTTAATCCATGTCGTGGGGAGCTGTTTTCTTGTTTTCTTGAAACCTTCGTGAGAACTCCTTAACCAATGCATGGAGATTTCCTTTTTTATATATTGTATACAACTCTTTCTTTTTAAAATATGCACAGGTTTTTATCTCTCCACATGGTCTATTGACTCTTTTTTTTTTAACTTGTTGTCTTCTTTTTACCTCAGGCATGGAGGAATGTATTTTCTTAAAAAAAGGTGTTTGAAGTTTTCTCCTTAGGTGTGGGAAATTAATGTTCTTCATGGCCTGCTTGAAATCTTAAACTTCATTCTGTCTTTTTCTCCCCTAAGGCGTGGACTCTTCTTAATTTGCGTGATGATCTTCTTTACTATGTGTGGGAGCTTCCTTGGAAAATGCATTGGAATTTAAAGACCCTCTTTTTTTGAAATTTTCCAACTTCCTTTCTCCTTTTCCACATGGTATTTTTGTCTTTGCATGTTCTACCTTATTGTCTACGTGAGAAATCTTCTCTTTGGCCCTGTATTTGTTTATGGCTACTCCCCTCCAGGCATTGGAAAAACTGCTCCTTGCCTTCCCCCACATGGTCTTTTTATGCTACAACTGATGCGTGATGATCTTCTTTCCGACGTGGGCTTTTAGGTTTCAATTTGCTGTCCTCTTTTTATCTCACGTGGGTAATGATCTTTCTCTCTCCCTGCGTGGGAGCTAGTCTTTCACCTCCTTATCCCTTGCATGCGTGGAAAGCTTCTGGTGCTTGGGATTTTTAAAACTGTTCTTTAATGTTGCTCTCTCCTACGTGGTTTTCCTTTGGCCTTCCTGGAGATTTCTTGTGGTGCGTGGAGATTTCTTGTTGCAAAAAACAAATAGAAATAAGAGCAAAATGCATGAAATTTAATCCTTTTGTGGTAGCTTCTTAAAATTTATAATGTTTGGACTGTTCCACCTCTTTATCCTTTGGAAACCATATGTTCTCTTCTTCCTGCTTCACAATGGCGTTCGCAATATTGTGGGATGTGATAAAATATTATGTTCTTAGAAGAAGAAGTGAGAAGCTTCGTACGACTCTTTCCACCGAGTCCGACGGAGGAATTTATGAAGCCTAAACCAACTTCCCTTCTTTCTGGGTAGTGGAATTAAGTGCCGAGGGGGAAATGGGGAAAGCAACGGCCAATTGCCAACGGGAATGGAAAAGTGGGTTAGCAGTCTCCATTCAATTTCCCCATGTGGGAAATTGGGAGATTTCTCACCTGTTAGCCAATCCATGATTTGACAAATGGTGGAGAAAATCCCACAAGCGGAAATTAAAAGAAGATTTCCAGGAAAGGGGAAATCCGGGTTCGGGAAGCCAAATTGGCATTCCCTGGCAGTTGGAAGCATAAGCTTACTTCCCGGCAATAAAATAAAAATTTGTCGAATGAATTTTTCAATTAATATTTATTTAATTAAATACTCCCAAGTTATTTAAAAATTAATTTTATCAAACAAAGAGCAATTAATTAATTAAATATTAATTAATTAATTTTAATGTATTTTAATGCGATTTAAAGCCTGGCGGGAGGAGTTCTCGCCCGAAAAGGATGAAATGAAGACCAAAACGATCACAAAAAGGAGACGGTCGTCATGAGGGTGATAAACCACGCAAAGTAACACTTTTGAAAATTTTCAAAATTTCCATTTTTATTTTTTTAAATTAATTTTGTAAAGTCAAAATCAGCTGATAACAGAGCCATACAATGAATTACTAGTATATAAAGGGCCACTGTTGTTTGTAATCTAACACACAACCATGTTCGGTGACCCTACATGACTAATGCACCATCTGCTCGAACACATACCAACTTCATAGCAATTTCATAATTATTCATTCCAACAATATCTTTAAAATGAGAAACAACTATTTTATGTAGGTTTTTGCATTACGCTTTTCAACCGTTTTCATAACACCCAAAGCAGATGAGGTGTCCTTATATGATTTTATAAAGTATAGATGTGGATACATACCCATGCAGTGTTGTTGACTATTGTCACTTCATCAATTAAAAGAGAGATAACTTTGCTTTTTTACATTCTCTTTCAAATCTTCCTTCTCTATCATTGAAAGGCATTTTTTCATTTCCCATGCACTACTTTGTCAGACCAATGAGACTGAGGAACGTTGGGCATTCCATTATATTGATACAAAACTTTGAAATCGAGGAAATCTGAAATCATTCTTCCTTTCTTTAGTATGTGAAATAAAGTAGAGAATTGTATGAGTTTTGCATGCATATTCAATTGATTCATCTTAGCAATTTATGATGTGATCGTTCCTCCCTTTTCCATGAGATGTTTATGTTTTTCTTGCTATGCTTCATACTTTGTTTCGTATTTAACATGCATGCATTCTTTTTCGCTTTTCCACCCGTGTGTTTTTATTTTATGTCCATCCTCCCCATACAGTCAAATATTTTTTCCATGGTGTTTTTCTATAGTGTCCAAATTCAATTGCATTTTTTTCCTTCCCAATTTCCACATACATATTGTGTAGGTACATTCGAGATGGGATCTCTTCTCTAATTAGATGGTTGTACAAGTTTGATAAATAGAAATTTTGTAGCCTAATCAAACTTGTATGTCCTCCCAATTGTCCACATATTCTTGTTCATTTTCAATGTTTTACTTTTTTGAGTAGAATTTTGAGCATTATCACAATCACCTAGTTTCCTCTTTCGTGAACCGAAATTGAATTTGATTTTTGTGTTCCATTTTTCTGAGTATTTATATGTGCAATATCTTGATGCACTCCTGGTCACACCTCAACAGAAGAATGTCTTCATGATTTGGCATCTCAACAGTATATCTTCAAGATATTACATGGTATCATCATAGGTGTCATTTGGTTGATACTGTGTAGAATGCATGTCCACCTCAATATTACCTTCCACATAGTTTGTACTCTAATTCATTCCAGTGGCAACTATATGGGTGCTTGGTGGTTGTGGTATATGTAGCAGCAAAGTTTCCAAAATACTTAAACAGGACTTCTAAGATTTCTTAGTTACTTTTTGGGTCTTCTCATTCTGAGCACTAACACCTTCCATTATTCTAAACGACTAAGTTGAAACTCTGTCATGCATCAGCAAACTGAAGTCATACATCAACAACAACAACGCTGTTCGTCAACATCAACTCTATCGCACGCCAACAAATAAGGATTGTCTCGTACATCGAGAAGGATTGTGTCGTGCGTTAACAATAGCTAGGTCGGGTGTTAGTTGAGACATAAGTCTCCTTGTCAAGCATTAAATGAGTCACACATCAGAAAATACAATAAGTCACGTGTCAATAAATATCGCTTTCACGTGTCGAGAAATTTTTTCCGTGTGTCAACAAAAGTACATGTGTCGGGCCGTGCATCAACAAGAATAGTTTGGGGCATCAACAAGTAAACCCTAGTCACATGTCAACAATATCTCCTTATCGCACATCCATAGAAAACCTTTTTCGTGTGCCGCAAATGCAATCAGTCCGCGTGTCAACAAATATCGTTGTCACGCATCAGAGAAAAACTTTGTCATGCGTCAACAATAGTGTAGTCGCAAGGCCAACAAGATTAGTTTCAAGCGTCAACACCCAAACCCTTGTCGCGCGTTAGCAAGATTCCCTTGTCGCACGTCAACAAATAGCACCTATCTCCCGATTGCAAACTACTAAATAGTAAACAAATCTACACTATGCTTTGGTGCTTAGAGTATGCAAGTTCATGGTATTGGTAAGGTACTAGTGGTAGTATACTACTTGATGAATCACCTAGGTTTTTATAGGAGATTTTTTCAAATGTAGGTGAAGTCAACCCCTAAAAACAATATACTGTAAATTTTAGGTGAATAGGACATTGACTTGCTCAAAAAAATCACCTTTTCAAATTTTCCTAAAATGAAATTTTCGCCATATTACAAGTATTTGCCACTAAAATTATCCCTGATGAACCCATTTTGCAACTTGCCTAATAGGTATCGAAAACTCCCGTAAAACATTATATGAAAGGCAATGATGTCTCATTGCCCCATTTTATGATGTAAGGGTGTAACTGCTTGGTAAATTGAAACAACGATGCCTAATATATATTAGACTGGCTCTCGAGTTAGGTCATCTGGGAGGAAAAATTGATACTTGGAATAGAATTTGAAATCTGCACTATTGATTTGTAAAATAGTATTTTCTTGAACTTGATTGTATTTTAAACTACTTTCAAGGATTGATTTTACCCCATATTAGGTCATTTGAGGGAAATTTTGTGAGAATCTATGAAAATGTGGATTCATTACTACTTGAAAATTTGCATTTTAGAACATAACCTTTGCATGATTTGAAAATTTTCTATGTCTCGCTTGGAATATAGGATGATTACGTATTGTATTTGAAAAAAAAAATGGATTTTTGAAGGAGGGGTAATAGGATACCTTGAATATTTTCCCCCTTTTGGCGAAGAGGGGAGAGGCCAATCATCAAGCCTTGAGTCGAAAGAAATGGGATAAATTGTCTTGGAGATAAATGTGTAGTCCATACAAGAGTAATATAGAAAGGAGTGTAATATTAGAATATTACATGCCAAAAGCCTAAAGAGGCATGTTAGGAAAGATTTGGTACATAATATATCAAAAATACGGTGCCAATGTTGCAAACAACGTGAAAAATGGATAACCAATATTAAATATATGGAAGAAATAGTAACTAGGAATTAGTTGTCGTAAATCATAGTATAGAAACTATAGTAACTATTCGTAATAAGATTTTACTATAAATAGTAAGGTGGAAAAGTCAAAAGGTACTTCATTTGTAAATTTGAGAATTATGATTTGAGCTTTGAGTGAGAAAAATTCCATGTGCATGAGAGGCCATCCCAACTAGGTTCGAGAGGGTGATAGAGGTCGTTTCTACATGAACGACAAATGGATTGTTAAGTGATGTATTTTACATATCAGACTAGGCATAAATAGGTAGATTTTTAGGAATTTTTGTATTTTTGTAATTTTTCATCTTTTTAGGCATTTCTGTCCAAGACGGTGTTGATAGGTTGGTTCTGTCATTTGGATAGAAGAACATGGATTTGGGCACTAGTGTCCTAGTTATGGACGCTAGTGTCCAGAGTCGGACGCTGTGTCCAAGTAGATTTAGGAGCTTTTATATTGAGTTTTTGTTGTATTGGTATTACTAATAGTGTGTTTGATGCCTTGTTTGTGTTGTGCAATGAGATATACACTTGAGGGAGTTCCGTGGAGGTATACATTTATCTACGATGCTTACATTGGGCTTAGAGGAGGAGGACTGGTATGTTTTGGACCTTATCAACCTACGAAACATTGATAGATTGGGGGAGATACCCCATAATATGCATTTGATAATGACATTATATGAGAGGTGGTGTGTAGATACTTGCACATTTCATTTACACACCGGTGAGATGATGGTGACATCGACGATGTATATAGGATTCTTCGGTTACCACAACAGGGAGAGAGAGTACGGTGATGGTCTCGAAGATACATAGAGGAAGTAGAGGGCTGCAAGGAATCATTTTGTAAGGTCATGGGCACGTGTCGAGTAATTGATCATGTTAGATGACATTGTTAGATCATGTATTCCATGATTATGAAAGTTTATTGCAATGATAATAACATCTAGAGTAGCAATGGATGGAGGTGAGGTGTCTATTTCATATAAGATGCATGACATTTGTCAGAGTATTGAGGAGCATGACATGCGGTATGCATGGGGTTAGTGTGTGTTGGCATACTTCTACAAGGATTTATATCATTTTACACATGAAGAAGATGGTGGTGGTATAAGAGCCACTACTTTATTACATGTGTGGGCATATGAGCATATTGTTATAGTGTGATTGTTGAGTGGGCCGAGGGCAGATTGGGTTGACTCAAATAAATTTGCAACTTGATGAGTAGTGATGAACCCCTATTTTGCCACCTTTTATCCTATGTGAAACCCTGTTTGGTCATGACATAATTTCACACGATGTATAATATTATCATTTTGTAGTTAATAATTTAACTATGTTTTGGAAGGAAATATTGTACATATCCTTGTTATTTTCATCATTTTTTTGCTTCTTCAAATATGGTTCAAATAAATCTTTATGAGTATTAACAATGTATTTGGAAATCATATCTTAAAGTCATAACAAGGCTCAACTACAGATCAATGCAAGAATCACTTCTACACTAGCACATAACTCATTTTATAAGCAAAGAACTTGTTCTTGAATGAGTGCAGACTCACTATGGAGTGCAGTAATTTCCCAGAGCACCAATGCAGACTCACTTGGATTGAGGAACTCGTGCAAAAGAGGCAAATGACTAGGATGACAAAGCAACGAGTTGATATAGCTAGCACACCATTTGATGTGATGAGACATGTACTTTTGTCTCAACTTTCATGTAAATTATGAGGACCATGCAATCTCAATATTAACAATGGTTTCCCGAAGACATGGAATAGAAAATCAAAACTCTTATAGACTTATAATCATCATGATTATCAGGAATTAATTCAGGATCTATAATATCTTCTAATGCCGACTGACTACCTCAATTAAGAATCAATTACGGACCTCATCTACGGTTAACATGATGAATTTGATCCAGACACGGCATGGACTAATCCTTCCACGATTGTAATTTCATAAACAATCAGTGTTGTTATATGTATCTTCCATTTAAGTAGTTGTAATTAGTTTCAAATAACTAGTCCTCTTTCAGAGAGACTAGGACTGCTCTAATATAAAAGAGAAAATGTATTAGGATTAAAGAGTTCTATTGATTAATGTAAAAGGAAATTCTTTCAATCAATAAAGTGTGGATTCAAGGGGAAAATCTACTTGTGTGACTTGAAACATTAATCCGGATCGGAAGGAGAAAGAGACACTCCTCCCCAACGTGAAGGGATAATTTCATGTTCATTTCCCTTATGTTATTTTGCATTCATTTTTATCAACATTGTATCATTTCAGTATTTTTAATTTTGCATTCAGTAATTTTTATTATCAACCAACTTCATTTTTTTATGGCACTTAGTATAGTATTTGGTTAATTTCATTATTAAATAAGTATTGAGCATGATTTCAACTGTCCCTTTGTTGCAAATAACCATGGACACTTCCCTGGACTGAAAAACATAAGATAACTAAAGTGTGAGTACCAACGACACTCGTCACTTTTTGGTGTCGCTTCCGAGAAATTCTTAAGTGTTATAAGAGATTAAGGTATTAACTTGAAGTGCTACTTGATTCCTGGTAAGTTTCCATTTAGAAATTTTATTTCCATAACTCTTTCTTTTGAAGTAGGAAGACCTTGTAGTGACAACAAGAATATTTTGTGCTTTGGAGTATGTGGAAAAAAATAGTCAGATAAGTACTAGTAGTTAGGGAATTGTCCTCAGTATGATAGGATTTTATGTTTAGACCTAGAGACCGTAGAGGTAGATTTATTAGAATTAATTGGCAAAACCCCCCTCAAAACCAACCTATGGAATAACTTGTTCACCAAGAAAGGATGGTTGATGAAGTAGATAACCCCAATGGTGTAGATAATGGAAATCCTCCACTTGGAAGGATATTTACCTATCCCATACAACTGGATCCCAATGATCAAGCCCCTATGAAGAATATATCCCCTTCAATTTTACCAACCTTCAAGGGATTAGTCTCAGAAGATCCTGATCAATTCCTATTTGAGTTCAAAGTCTTGTGTCAAACCTATGATTATACTTCAAATACATAGAATCTCAAGTTATTTCCTTGACCTTAAAGGATACAACTATGAGATGGTTCATGGGATTAAACCCTAACTCCATCCATAGTTGGCAAGAGATGGAAACAAATTTTTTGGATAAATACCAAGACTACTATAGGGTGAGGGAAAAAAGGGAAAAACTCTTTAGGATTCAACAAAATGAGGATGAGAGTATGGAGGACTATCTTGATCGGTTCTTCTTCCTTCACAAGAGGTGTGGTACTAGTTTGGATATTAATCTGCTAAAAATTTATTCCTCAAGGGATTGGATGAAGAAACACAAGAAGTATTCAATCTTATGGGAAAAGGAAACATGAACAAACTAGAATTCATTGATATCATTAAGCTCTCTAGGAACTACTCCTGAACTCTCCCAACCTTCATAGAAAAAAAAAAAAACCAAAATGGCTAATGGCGATATATCCAAACTAAGAGAAGAGATTACAAATTTGAGACAGACACTCGTAGTTTAATTCAATAAAACCATGGATAAGGAGAAAGCAAGGAATACATAGCCTTTTTTCATCTTCTCTCGTCTAAGATGTACGAATAAACATGGGATTAAGGATTGTCCCTTAGACAAGACAAATATCTATCTTGTTTGTGATCTAAAGAGTGCCACAGACCAATGTGGATTATTTCCCTTGCTCAAAAACCATCTAAAACAAAACACACAAGACGAAGTTGAGTTAAATTATATGGCTCGAGGGCAAAGAGGGGATTTTCAATAAAATCAAAACCATTCCTACGCACCAAAACAAAATGGGTCTCAAACCAATGGAATGCACCATGGCCATACCCCGACCTTGGGCTCAAAAAGTCCCACAAGAATGGAGTCCTCAATGGAATGCACCACCAAGTTATTATTAGAAATCCTGACTCCAAACCTAAACATTCCACCATTTCAATAGTTTAATCCTTAATTCCAACAATAGTGAAATGTACCTCAAGGATTAGGGCAGCAATATTATAACCAAATAATACCCCAAGGTCAACAAGTTTTTTTGATTGGGCTTACAAATGCTACCTCATCCGATTAACCGTCCCAACCACAAATTCTAGCTCAAACTATGGCAAACCCTAAAAATGTGAGGTAGGGTAACTCGACATACACCGTGGAATCAGATAAAAATTCCATAGTGAACTTTGTCGATTGCAGAAACATCTTGTTATGTTTAAGGAAGGTTACCTCAAAACCTTCATCTCCTGTTATAGAAGAAATACATGAAGATAAGGAAAATATAGAAGAAATGCAGACCCATCATGTTGATGAAGAAACACCCCAACCAAACACTGATATTCCTTTTCCATCTAGACTCTTGGAGAAACACAACATTGTAATTCTCGAATAACCCGAGTTAGAGATAATTCAAGACTGAGTAAATTAAGTATTGGGATTCCTCTATTGCAAGATCTTAAGGAAATTCCAAAATTGAATAAAACCATCAAAGAGATCTATTTTAAGACTCCGGAAGAAGAAAGAATCATCCTAAAACCATCCATGTTGATGGAAAAATTTCTAGTATATCTGGAAGGGAATATGACCCCTCCTAAATATGGAGACTTGGAAGTCCTATTGTTACAATTTGCATAGGATATGTCCAGATCCTAAATGTCCTAGTCAACTTAGGAGTTGTTATCAATGTGATTACCACGTATACCTTGTTTACATTATCTCTTCCTGAACCGTAATCAACCTTAATAGTTCTATAAATGATAGACCAATCTATAAATAAACCAAAAGGGATTATTGAAGATGTTACCATCACCATTGAGTCATGGGATTATTCGGTAGACTTTATGGTCATAAAAACAAAGAATAGAAAGATTAGATACCCTTTAATATTGGGATGCCCTTGGTTAGCTATTACTGCTGCTCTCATTGATTGCAAAACAAGAAATATGGTGATTACAAATGGACATGATTCAAAAAATTTATCTATCTACCTAGCCGCAAAACCTTTTGCTACAGAAAATGAATGATGGTGGAAAGGTAATTTAGATGAATTAGAGGACATCATTTCATCTCTAGCCATGGTCATAATTCAATAACATTTAGATCAAATTTAGGATGGTGATCATGAGTCTTGCATTAGATGGATTATAAGTCATGTTCCTAAGCACAAGTCATGCACTCGGATTGATTTCTAGTCTTGTGCTACAACTAGTGGAAATAAGAGATGACATGATGGATGTAAACAACTTGACTTATGATCTACCATTTTTATAGAAATATAAATTTGAATGAGTTTGTATTTCAAAATATCATTGCCATTCACATATTACTTCCCCATATGTGCCCATTGAATGCATTATTGAGAGAGTACCCTATTGTAAATTCTCTCCATCCAAATACCAAACAACTACCTATTTTCCTAGGGAAAACATTGGCATTCAATAGTTGGTTGACTAGTCAGGAAGAGAATACCCTATTTAAACTCTTATGCTCTCATCCTCAAGCCTTTGCTTGGGAATATAGTGATATGAATGGTATTCACCCCAGTATTTGTATGCACCACATTTACACAACTGATTCCAGAACAATTAGACAACCTCAAAGAAGGATAAACCCTGCCTTAAGAGACATTGTAAAAACTAAAATTGAAAATTTTCTTAGAGTAGGATTCCTTTATCCAATCTCGATAGCCGTTGGTTTACCCATTAGTTATAGTTCCTAAAAAGAATGAAAATGGAGGGTTTGTGTGGATTATAGGGAGTTAAATAAGTTAACTCGCCGAGATTATTTTCCTTTGCCTTTAATTGATCAAGTCTTAGATAATTTATCTGGGAAAATGTATTTTTAATTCCTTGATGGGTTCAGTGGGTGTAATCAAATAACAATAGCACCTGAGGATCAAGATAAACCCACTTTTACCTACACATGGGGAAAATTTGCTTACATGGTGTTACCTTTTGGTTTATGTAATGCTTCTACCACATTTCAAAGAGCCATGTTATCAATCTTTGTTGATATGAATTGTGATTGTGTTTAGATTTACATGGATGACTTCACTGTTTATGGGGTAACATTCCAAGAGGTAATTGACAATCTAGACAAAGTCCTTTCTAGGTGTGAAAAACATCAATTATCCTTAAACCATTAAAAATGTTTATTCATGATGGAGCAGGGGATAGGCTTAGGCCATCATTTTTCATCTAAAGGAATCAAGGTAGATCCTCGATGTAGTTTCGCTTTTGCAATCTTATTGCCAAATGCACGCAAATCATTCTCATTCTTCCTAATTCCATTATAATGAGTGATTTCCACTAATTAACTAACGCTTTATTACCATTTTGGCCAATTAACAAAGACATTGTTGATTGCTTAACCTCTTCGCATTCGTGATGCCACTTTACAAAGAATTATAATTCAAAATCCTCTTCCAAATACTCAATTAGCAATTATCAACTAAATAAGCCTATTTTTCCCTTGTTTTGGTCAATATACCCTATTATTGGCTCAAACCCCTCTTCCAACCACTCAAAATCGCCACATTTCCCTCCACAACATCTTAGCAAGCTTTAAAAGCTTATCCTAGCCTTATAATTGACCTTAAGTGGTTGATTAGGCCTCATCACATCCTAATCAATTGTTAATTCACTAATTATGATTAGTAAAGCTTAATCATGATTAGCAATTCTTAATCTAATTTGTACTTTTAGTCCCACATGCACCAAAATGCTAGTTTTCCTCAAAGGTAAAACTATAAATAAGACTAAGTACTACCTTCCAACTTTACATCATGCTTTGATTTGCATCTCATATAAGAAATATGATTTATAGCCAAGCTCAATCCTTGCCTAAAGTCTTCAATGGGGTTATTAGATGGGTATCCAATATGATCTTGTAGTCATTTGGAGAGACCATTTCACCTTCTTTTGGAGTAGCAATAATCTCAATTTGATTTCCCTCTTAGATCTATTTAGGTCTTTGTTAGTTTAGCAATTTAATATATTAGTAGGCATGATTAGCTCTTTTTTGAATTATATTCATGTTAGCTAACATTTCATTAAACTTCTATAATTAGTGTTACACTCCTAGATTTAGAACCTTGGCTATAGGTGGCAATGGTGTTAGCCTTCCTTAATTAGTCATGTTATTAGCTTTGTAGAGTTTAGGGTGCTTTCATTTGGCACGCCTGGTGGGAGCAAAACCCCATTGCATTCATTTCTAAAGTTTTTTAACTTAGTTTCAATTTTTTTCATTTCAAGATTTCTAGATTAATTTCAAATTTTCTAGATTAGTTTCAAAATTTCTAGTGTAGTTTCAAGATATCTAGATTACTTTCAAGCTTTTTAAGGTTAGTTTCTCAAGATTTTAGATTAATTTCAAATTTTTAGAGTAGTTTTCAAAGCTTTATAGTTCAATTTTCAAACTAGATAGTTGTTTCAACTAGATTAGTGGTAGAAGTTGTGTTTTCATTTTCTTTGCACGATAAAAGGAGGTAAGTATTGTCGAGATCCCCTCAAAAGGCCAAATATTTTATCTTTTTGAAGAATTCCTTGTCAAAACTTGTGTTTTGACCACCTACAGAAAATATGGTGCCTATTCATTACAACCTACACTACTTGTTCTATAGAGTGCACCTATGCTTTGATGTGTGTTCTGTCAATACTATATTTTCGCATCTCTCGAGTGTGGCTTGCGCATGTCCAACAAAGTGTGCACTTACACCTCTCGGATCACTTGCCGACTAACTGTAAAATTTGAAAGATATGCGCCCGTGAACTACATGTGCACCTATGCATCAAAGTGTGTGCTCCATGCACATAGATGTGTGCCAATGCACCTGTAAATTTTTCTCCAAGTTCAAATTTGTAATTTTTTGTTTTTAGGATTTTTGTCATTTTTCAGAGGTTTTTAGTTGTTTTTGTCAATTTTTTGATTTTAGAGCAAGATTCCTAACAAAATTAACTTAGGGTTTGATAAATGAGTTTTATTAAAATTGGCTTAGGGTTTAATGAGTGATTTCATTTTCATGCTTTGAAAGAGTTTGGAATAGGGTTCTCAGTGTATGCTCTTCTCTTGCACTTAGTGTGATATTGGGAACCAAAAACACCTCTAAACCACTTTTTTCCAATTTGGAGTAGTAGAAAAAATCATCATTCATTGCTATGCTAAAGGGAATAAACTTTCATTTTTGATATGTACTTGATCTTTTAGTTTAAGAGATTTTTCACTTGATAAATAATCAAGGCTAAAATTTGTGTATGCTCTTCCTTGCACCTAGTGTGATTTTGGGAACCAAAATCAAGTTTGATCTTTCATTAAGAATCACTTGGATTAATCGGGAATAAACCTTGTTTTACAAAGTTTTATGGTAGTTATTTGATTTACAAGTTTTTCATCTAGTTGGATTACTTGTTGTGTATGCTCTTCTCTTGCACCTAATGTGATCTTGAGAACCAAAAACAACACTTAATCCTCTTTCTATAATATTGTAGATATTTTTGAACTACTAACCATTTGTGTGAAGGACCTAACGCTTATCAAAGAAAAGAAGGGCTCTTCAAACCAAATTCTAACATTTATGTGTGTCAGAGGTTGCCAATGTGGTCAAAACCAAATTACTTAATCCAAAAGATTAAAAAACGCTACACCATTATACAACACACTTTATTTGTAGGGTTTCGGTTAAGAGTTAAAGCTCATCCATTCAACTAGACATAACCCCTTTGGCATAAGCCTTAAGCTCACAAGAGGGGTGGTCTAGAACCTAAAGTAGTTCACACAAGAGGGAACCTTGTGAATGAAACAAGAAAGTGCTCCAACTACCCACTTGATTAGTATGCCTTGGTGAGATTAGAGTCAAAGTTATTTCCATTGCGACCCCAATGATAATACAACTGAACACACTAGTTTCTCATTGTATTAGAAGGGGGTAAAGTAAATTTGGGATACTCCTTGGGAAACCTTGGCAAAAGCTCAGAAATAAACTTGTGACACATAGAGAGAGAACCACCTAGGAAGCTTTTTGGCTTGGAGCCATTTGTTTTTGACATCGTATTCTATAGAGCTCTCACAAAGTGACAAATTTGTTAGATTCAAACTCTTATTTTTAAACAAGGAAAGAATCTCTTGAAGTTGAAACTACATGATATTTCATCACGAAATATATTTAGTGTTACTTTGTCCTAGTTTTCACTTGTCTTAAGACAAGGTGAAACTCTACCAAAGTTACACCAAGTATTTTTCACCACCACTTGGTTTACACCTTTGTTTTTCTTGTTTCCCATTTTGGGACAAAATAAAACAACATATGTGAGATATCACTTGATCATATTACGTGTCCACCACTTTTTTATTCTACTTGCATAACTAGGTTACAATGCCAAAGCACAAGTGTTGAAAGTGTGCATGGTATGTACTCACGATCTAGTAGGCCCTCATTGTCTCAAAACCCATATTTGAGACTTACTATCATTTGTAGTTAGGTGATATTATCATTGTCTTCTTTAGAGTTGTTACACTGCCCTACATTATAGCCATACAATTGTGATATTTACGTCTTGTTTCCATTGTGAAACTTGGCCTAAATCTCTATATTGTATCATTACGTTGCTCACACGCTTAATAATTCCTTGATATACTTAGACATAGTTTTTACATCCTAGCTTTGTCTTGAGTTTTGTGAGTGTTGAGGTTACTTTGTTAGCATCGCTATAACGCCATTTTGATACTAAAATCTTGCTTTCTCACAAATTCGATTACGTGTCCAAATAGTGTTGTTACGTTGCTCACATTTGTATCATCCATTTTACAAGACTTAGACTTTGTTAGTGTTTAGAAACTGGTTTTGAGTATACCTTGTTAGAGGATCACGTCAACATTATCTTAGCATTTAGGTCTTGTTTGTTTCAAACTTGACCTAATTGGTGATATTGTGTTGTCACTATTTTGTTTCAAACCTATCTCAAAGTATCATATAGAGTAAAAAAATTGGTGTGACTAAATTTGAGTATTAGACGTCATTGTGGTGTTTTAGAAAACTCGTGTCATATATTACCTTGCTAGGGTGGATCATTATTTATTCTTTTGGTTCTTATGTTCACATTGACCTATTGGATTTTGGCTATTTGATAGTCATTTTTTTGTGACAACTTAGTGCCATTATGCTGCAAAAATTTGACTAGGGTCCCTTTTAGTAAACCTTAGTGGAAATATTTCGTGTTTTACCCCTTATTTCAAGTATGCCTACTACGAGAATGGGATCCCAAAAGTTAGAAGCCGATATATTTGGAGGTGACAACCCTCTTTTAGAGATAATATCATGGTTGACCATAGTGGTGGAGAGGAGTATTCTCCTCATATGGATGTCAAGATTCATCCCGCCCATTTCGATGATTACTTATTCCAAAACAAGCATGTAGTTTATTATGCGTGTTATGGAACTAGAGCCAAGTTACCTTCCATATATTGACCCTTCTCTCATTGTTGGAATGGTTCGAGGAGAAGAAGAAGTGGACTGACCTCGTCGCACTCTTAATGAGATTTTAAACCCAAGACACGCCTCTACTTTTGGATGACAGAATAATGAAGAAGTGCCTTTTGAAAACAAAAGATATTATAGTATACCTTGTTATAGAGTTCATTGTGAAGACAAAAGGACCATGTTCATCATGCATAACCTCCTCTTAATAAATATCTTAACGAAATACCTATTTGAGAAGTAACGTTAGAACAACAAGTACAAGCCCTCACTCACCAATTGGCAAGTTTGGCCTCACATATACGAAAAGGAAGAACCAAAAGTTTTGAAAAAAGATATACCAAAGACAAAACCAAAAGCTTTGATTCACGAGTTCCCAATAAACACTCCTTGATAGGAGACACAAAAGACCATTATGAAGAATTTATCACGAGAGAATAGGGTGGGAATACACCTATATTTAATCCCACTTATAGACCTATGCCACCACACAAGATCCACTTCAATCAAGAGTGGTCCATTATAAAAACACCCTTCTCGCATTACAAGAAGGCAAAAGTGATAACAAAAAAATACCATTTTGATGAGTTTGTGCCCTTATCTTTTGATATAGCCATGTTACATACCTTTCCCATGACACTTTGATTGTCCAAAATTTGACAAGTATAAGGGAAAAGGTGACTCATATCATATTAAATATTTTTATATGACATGTCAAGAGGTTGCATATAGTGACAACTATCTTATAGGCCTCTTCCCATAGAGTTTAGGAGGACAAACATGAGAATGGTTTATACATCCCCAAGGGATCTATATCTACATGGCTTTAATTAGCTAAACATTTTGAACATCACTTTTATTTTAATATAAAGAGTTACATTACCATGTTAGATCTCTTTATTGTGAAACAATGAAATAATGAAAATTTTTGCTTTCCTATTAAGATGGAGAGGGTTAGCTGAAAGTACATTTACTTGTAAATAAATAAAATGTAAAATGTGATAAGTATATGTGTTCCCAACCTAATAAAACATTAGTATTCCACTTTTAAATGTATTGTGGCAACACGTTCAAGAGGTAATCCAAAAGGGTGTAGGAGTCAAACATGAAGAAAAGCATTGTTAGTGGGGGACTCTAAAATCTCTTTA
Source organism: Taxus wallichiana var. yunnanensis (assembly GCA_018340775.1). Classification (NCBI taxonomy): domain Eukaryota; kingdom Viridiplantae; phylum Streptophyta; class Pinopsida; order Cupressales; family Taxaceae; genus Taxus; species Taxus wallichiana. The sequence goes on from CM031238.1 coordinate 823,303,402, forward strand.
TCCCATGATCATAATGATTGAAAAAATCTAATAAAAATAAATTTTGTTCATAATAAGTAAAAATGTCATTAGTGATGGGATATTTCATGTCCTTCAATTTTCCCCACCCTTTAAAATCTAAATTCATGAAAATTTGCCTACGCCATAGAAGAAATATGTGTTTCGAAGAATATCTCATTTTTTTTTCCACGCATTTTATTCAAAAATTTCTCTCTGAAAAATTTCATTTTACGATCTATTATACAAAAAGCTCGATGGAAATGATTTCATTCAAAACCTTTTGTGAGTTTGGGAGAAACATTGCAATTTCACCTTTTATTCATCGGGACAGAAAGACACCACGAAACCCTTCATCGGGAGCTAAAATGGTGTTTTCTTTGATCACTACGTTCTTTTCCCCCGAAGAAATCTTGAAAATCAAAGCTAATTCAAATCTACATTCAATTTTTTTTTTCTTTTTGATATTTAGATTTTGGAACAAAATTCAGATTTTCACCATTATATAAATTTAATGGGCTGAACTTCCATACATGGAGAGTAAAAATCCGATCGCGCTTAATTTTAAAAACTCTAAGGATTATAGTAGATGGCAAAAAGTTCTAAAATGCACCTACATACCCATAAAAGCAAAATTTCAGCTAAGGCTGGGAAAATCAGAGATGAACAAATAACGTTGAAAAGAAATTGACTATAATTCTCAAGACTTTCTATTCTAAGTTGAAGTTCTTCCCCTTTCTCAAAATAGATACAGTTTAAAGTCAGAAGCACATTCAACGAACTAGTCGCATGGTGCCACGACGTTGAAGAATGGTATGGTGATTATTTTTTTATGGGGAAAATTAAGAATTTGATCCTCTTTGTACCAAAGAGTGTTAAAATGTTCCTAAATTGGGTTTTTAAAAAGGAAATTTCACATTGAGGGGCTTGGAACATGATCTTAATGTTCCATTTCTAGTTTTCTACATTTAAAGGTATTTTCTAATATGCAAAGAGATTTCAAATTTGAGCTTTCCTATGTTATTCACTTTAAATGTGAGATGTGATGAGGCGCTAAGAATAATACTTGACATATCATGATGTGGTCAGGCTGGGAGGAAACCAAATGAAAACCTTCATTTTTGGTTTCCCAACCACTGTCGGGAAATGCACCATTTTCCCGGGGCCATTATTGCTTGGATCTTAAACCACGTGTGTGGGTCCATCACCCTTTTAAAAGGGGAAAAGATACACCACTATATAAAACCACCATTTTCATTGTTGGTAAACCTTATGAAAACCATCACCCTTTTTGGTTTATGGTCAAGAATGGATTGTCCTTTTTATTTTTGGTTTATGGTCAACCCTTCATTTCCTCATGAAAACCATTTTGGTTTATTATGGGGTGATTGATAAGTTTGATCCCGTAAAATCATCGAGATGGAGTTTCATGAGCAATGTATCAAGTATAAGGCAAGTTTTTCCCATGTTCGCACTTTTCTGAGTCCTATGGGGAATTAAAAGTTAGGAAATATATCTTAGTGCTCCATTTGTAGAATGGAGATGAATAATAAACAATCATGCAACTTGTAAATATTATTATTTAACCTAAATTTTCATGAAAGTGCATTTGTTCCATGTCATTTAAAAGTAAATCTGTAAAACATTATCCCTGTGGATATTATTTTCTTAGAATAATAAAACAATTAGTATTGAATTATTATAAATATATGGTTTAGATAGGAAAAACCATATGGGTGTTGGTAGGAAGGTTGTAAAATTCTAAATGTTGTTACATGAGTTCTTTTATTATACATCTCCTATATATATGGAGTCTCTCCTTACTCGATAGTGAAAAATTTGTTAAAAAGAAATATAGAGTTCTAGTTGATTTGAATTTTAGAACTTTATGTCTATTTAGCTATTTCAAGTAATGGATTCTTTTCTATTAGATCATATTAATTTCTTCAATGTTACCATGCTAGATTAGATTAAATGCAAAAAAACAACAAAACATGAAAACTTCCCATTTGTTTTTTTCCCTTCTCCCATCTCTGGAGAGGGTATTCTTCCTTCCTTGCTTTACCTAAAATTTAAGTATAATTATATTTTTCCCAACCTCCACCCTCAACATTACATTCCACTTGCAAATGCATTATGGTAACACATTTGAAGAGGTAATAAAAAAGGGAGTCAAATTGAAAAATCATTGTTAGCTAGGAACTCTAAAACCTTTCTCCCGCGATCATAAAGAACCTCTAAATCTAACAAGGAACCAAAGTTTTTTCATAATAAGAACAAAAATGTCGTTGGTGAAACCAAACAGATAGTAGACTCTAAGAGAGTACAAGTCATTCAAAACCATGCACCTTTAAAGCTTGCAAAGGGAACTCCTCCTATGGAATATAAATGCCATACTTTCACACCTCTATCTGAATCAATATCATCCATACTAAAGTAGTTAGAGGTCATAAACATGGTTAAGTACCCTAAAACAAAACCCTATGGGGACAACGCACCTAAACCATCATGGTTTAGAGATAATGAATTTTGTGGATTTCACCGCGTAAAGGGTCACAAAACTAACAAGTGTTTAAGATTAAAACACTACATTCAAGACCTAGTCAATAGTGGTGATATAGAAGTAGACTTTGTTGTCATTGCCAAGTCTCCAAATGTAAACTTAGGGATCTTCAAAGAGCCTTTTCCCAATCATGAAGGAAATAAAAATCCGATCAAGGACAATCATCTCAGAATAAGAATGCTAACTATGTGTCCAACAAAGACCATTTTGATGCCTTTGATAGGTTGTGTTGATCCACTCATTGAGAAAATCAATACGATTAGAATTAAAAAAGAGAGTGCGCCATGAAAACATGATGAGCTCACCTTGTTATCTTAGAACCTACTCCACCTCCTCCTCAAGAGAGTTCACTATGATGTGTTAGATCAATTAGAGAAAACCATGGCCAAGATTTCAATCTTAGACCTTCTCAAGATTTCTAACATCCATAAGGATATACTTTGAAAAACCTTACAGGATCAGGAGTATCTATTGATGTTGACCCAACACATTTATAAGCCATGGTAGTGCAAATCGCTCCTACAAAAACACATAACCTTTAGTCTAACAAAAGCCTTAACTAAAAATCCCTCCCATAACCTACCCTTACATATTGAGGTAATAATCAAGCATAAGAAGGTCAAGAGAGTGCTTGTGGATGGCAGATCGGGTCTTAACATTTGTACTCTTAAACTAGTTCATCAACTAGGCTACACAGAGGCTGATTTGGAGATAAAGGTCATCACCATAAAGGTGTATGACAATGAAGAAAGAAAATCAGCTTGGAATGATCACTTTCTCATTAGAAGTTGGTCCCATAACCCATGATACAAAGTTCCATGTCTTGGACCTGGAGAGCCCCTTACAACATCTTTTTGGTCACCCATGGATTCACTCCATGCAGGCCATGTTATCAATGTATCATTAGTGTTTAAAGTTTATAGCAATAAAGGACAAACACTTACTATACAAGGGGATCCCCAACCATTTTCTCATTATAGAGCATTTTCGGGTTATTTTCCCACCATCTATGAGTGTCCCTCTATGGAGATTGTTGTTCATGTTCAGTCCCAGGCCCTCACTTCACGAGTGGATCCACACCCTGACTCCCAATGACAATAGTGCATCTACATCAAAATATCCTTTTTCTACATGGAGATGAAATTCATAGGAAATGGTTGTGGAGAGTATAATCTTCAAGCAAGCCCTTATGGTTCAAAACATTCCACTATCAGCCCAAGCACATGGTAGACCGTGTTATAAATTCCAAAGATCAAGGAGAACTTCCCTTTGACAATTTCACTTTAGGTGGCTTTCTAGAAGATGAAAGAATCCTCAACGATATTATATTTCATCCTCAAGATGATGAAATGGATTTATGTTACAAGTCATCTAGGTATGTTATTCCTAACATAATCATGCTTACTATGAGATATCAAGGATGTGGTTGTGGCCACCAAGAACAAGGTCCATTAGAAGCTCTTCAATACCTCATCATATAATGGGTAAATTAGGTATTATCATCCATTTTATGAGTCTCACCCTTCAGATAATGAGTATGCTTCTTCTAAGAGTGAGGATAGTTTTCCAAAAATGAAAGTGAAACAGATTCCCAGTGTAGTCTTTACGAAGACCTCACCTCTACGAACCTATTCTCTAACATGGCTATCCTTACCATAACCCCTGTTACACCCATCATATCCCCTATAACTCAAACATTAAACCTCATCTACCCATCACTCATGAATTGGGATCAACAACAACACGTACCTATTGATGTTTTTAGAATGATGAGGCTATTGGTGAGTTCTTGGGCATCAGAGATAACATTCCAAGAAACGATCACAAGAAAGGATTCTCCATTCATCTCAATGCACATGTGCATACTTTGGAGAGGAGGTAGAGTTGTGTGGACACTTAAGTAAAAAAGTGAGCAAGGGAAAGAGTCCTACAGAAAATCCTTGGAAAGAAAAAGGGGAAGTCCTATAGTGAAAACCTCTTTGAGGTGCTTGTGGAAAAACAAGAAAAACAACCTATGGAAAAGATAGTGTACCCACCTAAAGATGAGGATCTCCTTGAACCACCTTTGGTAGAGGAGGATCTCAATCTCCCTCCCGATCCTATGCACATGGAGGATGAGTCAAAGCTACTAGTGGAAGATACAATAGATGTTAACATCAGCACGAAGGAGCTACCTAGAATAGTTAAGTTGGGAGCTTCACTCTCAGCTCAAGAGAAAAAAACATTTACAGAATTTTGAGAGAGTATGCAGATATCTTCACTTGGTCTTATGCAGACATGCTAGACTTGATCTTGCATTAGTGGTGCACAATCTTGTTGTGCACCTAGATGCCAAGCCCATCAAACAAAAGCTCCGAAGATGCATCCTCATGTCACCTTCTGTAAAGGTAGAGCTAGAAAGGTTATTAGAAGTAGGCTTCATCAGGCCTATCGACTACTCAGAGTGGATTTCTAATGTGGTACCAGTTCTAAAAATCCATTCGGTATCAAAGTGTGTACTTGATTTTAGAGATATTAACAAAGCTTGTCCTAAGGATGACTTTCCTCTTCCTAACATCGACATGATCGTCGATTCTACTACTGGTTATGAGATGCTATCACTCATGGATGGCTTCTCAAGTTATAATCAGATAAATATTATGCGGAGGAAGATCAACACAAGATAACTTTCACAACCCCATGGGGACATTCTACTACCAAGTCATGCCCTTCAGCCTTAAGAATGCAAGCACTACATATCAATGGGTGATGATTATAATATTTCACAACATGATAAGTGACATCATGGAAGATTACGTAGATGATATACTAGCTAAATCTAGAACTCAAGAGGAGCACCCAAAGATTTTATGGCGTATCTTTCAATGCCTAAGGGACTAAAAAGTCCACTTAACCTGAAGAAATGTGTCTTTGGTGTGTTATCTAGGAAATTACTAGGATTCATTGTGTCAAGGAGAGGAATAGAAGTAGACCCCAAAATTCACTGATATCACAAAAATGCCTCCTCCTAAAAATATTAGACAACTACATAGCTTACAAGGAAAATTCAGGCCATCAGAAGGTTTATTTCACAAACAGATAAAGTGTCATACATTCACACATCTTCTTAAGAAAGATGTTAATTTCACCTAGGGGCCAGAACAACAACAAACATTTTCTTTGCTAAAAGAATACTTAGCTAAACCCCTGTTCTCATGCCACCCACATGGTAGAGAACCCTTGTTGCTTTACATTTCTACTACACATTTTACAATTGGGGCACTTGTTGGCCCAATATGATAAAGAGCAGAGAGAAAAAATTGTATACTACTTGAGCATAACATTGATAGCATATGAGCTCAACTATCTCACGATCAAAAAGGCTTGCCTAGCTATAGTGTTTTCTTTCCAAAAGATACGCCACTATTTTCTCAACAATAAAGTCAAGCTTATTTCAAAGGTCGATCCTTTAAAATACTTACTATCAAAACCCACCCTAACTAGAAATATGGCTAATTGATCATCTTATTAAGTGAATTTGACATTGAGTATGTGCATCAAAAAGTTAGTGAAAGGACAAGTCTTAGCAGATCAGCTAGCAGAAGCTCCACTACTAGTACTTGAACCTTTGAGTCTGGAACTACCAGATGCATCCATCATGTACCTTGAGGAATCTATCATTTGGAAACTATACTTTGATGGCTCCTTTACCTTTCATGGTTCAGGTGTCGAGTTGTGTTAATCACTCCTACGGAGACTTGATTCCCCAAGCATTCCACTCAGTTCCCATGCATGAATAATATAGTGGAGTATGAATCTCTCATCATAGGGATGAAGCTAGCCATCAAGTGGGATATCAGATGAGTTAATTGCATTGGTGATTCAATGCTCATTATAAAACAAGTCACAAATGAATACAAGGTCAAAGATGAGAAACTTCTTCCATACAAAAGGATGGTTGATTCTTTGAAGGAGTTTTTTAGAAGATAACATTTGAGAAAATACCAAGAGCCCAAAAAAGTAGCGATGTTATGGCTACAATAGGATCCATGTTGAGTATTCCACCAGGGAACAATGATATGCCATTCTTCATAGAAAATCTAAGAATGTCAGCATATGACATACCATATTCTTCTTTTGGTGTGTGATGTTGTTGGTCCCTTTTCCCATGGTACGCTTGAAATATTTAATTACCTCCATGATGGAACCTTTCCCACTAACATTTCCCATGTTGAAAAATGCACCCTCATCCAACGTATATCCCATTATACCCTACTTGGGGGCACCCTCTTCCATTGAGGCTACGATGGAATCTATGTTGTGATGTTTAAGTTCAAACAAATCTATCCAAGCAATCAAAGAGGTGCACGAAGGCATCTGGGGCTCATACTAATGGGATCATCCTTGAAAAAAATACTCAGAGTAGGCTACTATTGGCCTACCATGGAGCATGACTATTGTAACCATGTGAAGAAATGCATGGATTGTCAAAAGTATGGAAACTTGATACATGCATCGACACAATCCTTACATCCTATCACAACCCCTTGGCCATTCTCAAAGTGGGGTCTCGATCTAATAGGAAAACTTAACCTGTCTCTTCATATGGTCATAAATTCATCATTACTACTAATCTAAATACTTTACAAAAAATGGGTAGAGGTTGTTCCTCTCACCTATGTTGAAGGTGCCCAAATCTCTAAATTTATCATGAACCATATCATCTTGTCGATACGATATCCCTTTTGCTATTATCATTGATAATGGTAAGCCATTTAAAATAAAATTGTGAAAGCACTCTACAAATGCTTTCAAATCTCCCTCAAGTTCTCGACCCCTATTACCCTCAAGGTAATGGGCAAGCCAAGGCTTCCAATAAAACCCTCATTCACATTATGGAGAAGATGGTGAGAAATACAGGTCATGATTGGCATCTATAAATTCACCCTACCCTCTGGGCATTCAAAACTTCTATCTTCACACCCCCACAAGTGCCACTCCATACTCCTTAGTATTCAACATGGAAGTCATACTACCTTTAGAGATCGAGATCCCTTCTTTGTGCATTGAGCTAAGGGACTACCTAAATGAAGAGGAGGACTACTACAGAGTAGCTCGACTAGTAGAGTTGGAGCTATTAGATGAGAAAATACTTCACGCCCTCAATCACCTTAAAGTGTATCAGGATCGAGTGTGGCAAAGCTACAATAAAAGAGTAATACCTCATCAATTTGAGGTAGGAGACTTGGTGTTAAAAGAGAATCAAAAGAACACCAATAAGGATCATGAAAAGAAAGGGAAATTTGAGCCCAATTGGCTAGGACCATATGTTGTGGTTACCAAGTTTGGTTCAGGTGCCTATAAGCTTGCCTATTCAGATGGCCAAGAGCTTCGAGAACCCATGAATGTAATGCATCTTAAGTGTTTCTATGCTTAAGTATGGGGTCTCTAAAATATCAAAAAAAAAAAAATTATAAAAATAGAAAAAGAAAAAGAAAAATAAAAAAAATGTGCATCCAATAGTGAAAACCACGCAATGGTGGCACTTTGGACAAGTCCTTTGGTGAAAACTAGTTTCCACACCAATTGGAGGGTCCATTGTTCACAAGCATTTCAGGTTTAGGAGTATGGTAGCTTTGTCCTAAGTTGATCTTTTCCTTCATCTGAGTCCCTTGTGAGCCTATCCTCTTTTCCCTGATCCGGCTGATCCAACCTTTTGAATGCAGGAGAATTTGACTTTGAATGAACCCATCTCACATTGGGGGAAACTTCACAATGTCACTTCTAGCATATAACATGTGGCATTCTTCCCTTGTACATCCCATCTAATGTTGGGGCATCCACGTTTCTTCATTTCCTTACACGTTTTGCTTCGAAAAATTGTTTATAAAACATCAAAAACATTCGTATAAATTTTTAAAACCCCAAAACATACAGATATGTTCCTTGAAAAAATCAAAACATTCAAATATGTTTCATAGAAAACTCCAAAACAATAGAAAATTGTCTTAGAGATAATACCAAAAAACAATGAAAAACGTCCCAAAACTGTCCCACAAAAACAAAGTAGTAGTTTGCTTACTTTTAGTTGTTGGTTTGTATGGTTTTTAGTTGCATTGCTTTTTCATATTGTGTACTTTAAGTTGGATTCACTTGCTTACTTAGATTGAATGTTATTTTAATCTGTATGTGCATTGCATTGAGTTCATTTTATCTTGCATACTTGTAGATAAATGTGTTGTTTTGATTAGATTTGTTTAACTTGTGCTTGTTATTTTACTTGTACATTTTTTTATCATTTCATCATCATATCAAATAAACCATCACATCTATACATCATATATCAATAAATTCTAAGTCTACATCACACATGTATGCTAAAGCTAATCATCAAATACCATATCATCAATGGGGCAAGAGGGGTTGCACATGATCACAAATCTATCCCCCACACCAATATCAAAAATAAAAACATGTTTTACTCAAAGTATCTCATCAACATGCAATATGACATCAACTAAGGCTATCTCATAATCTAACAAACATGTGATACAAACATAAAACATACAAATTAAGCATGATATCTCATAAGCAAAAAGTGTGATACATCGTAATCCATCAAATCATCATACATCATCATAAATATAAATGTCCATGTACAAAATAATGTGTCTCAAAAGTACATCTATACAATGAGCCATCATGGGCATCTATAAAAAAAAGTGCCTTCATCACGAGGCATAATAAAAAAATACATAACGTACATCTATACAAAAAAATGTGCCTTCATCATGAGGCATGAAAAAAAATACATATACATCCATACAAAAGTATGCCTTCATATCGAGGTGATACACCAAAAAATACATCTAGTACATCAATAAGAGAGTCAACCATGACTCTCACCCTCTCCAGACTTCCCGGCCTAGGGCCCTCGGAGGAGGATCTGAGGTGTTGATGTGATGGTCCTATGTTGAGGCCGACCCATGCTGACTATGTTGCACTATAGGTATGTCTGAAGGACCCTCATTGAATCAGTGATCGTGAGGTCCTCTGGGATCTAGATCTCGAGACATGACTGCCATAACATAACCTATAAAAGGGGTATCCCTCTCTGTCTCTCTCTGGATGGCCTACTGGTACATCCTTGTAGTAGGAGGCCTCGCCACTAGCTCTCATGGTATTTTCTAATAATATAGTTCATCCCAGATGTTGATGATGCCCTCGCAGAGCATCACGCTCTCACTCACTTTGCTATGTCTATGTCAACTCTGTGTGCACTCTCATCCATCCACTCAACCCGATCACTCATTACTATAGTTGATCCCTCTCTCCTGCCTCGTGCATCTGTATATCTATCTCACTTCATCACCCATCTCACTTTCACTCATGGCCTGTAATCTCTCCGTCTTGGCCTGATCTCACTCTATCACAAGTTGATCCCCATCTACGATAGCCTAGATCTCTCTCGTAATGGCTGGTCTCTCTGAGAAATGATCTAGTCCTCTCAGCAACTCAACCTGAGAGTTATAGAGAGTTCATCACCTATTGTAGCTGTTGCTACATAAAGGCAACCACCTACCACCACCTGTATATCCTGAACATCCTCCTCCATCTCCTCACCACCCCCCATCTCCTCCACCTCCTGGTGGACTGTGTCATGGACTCACGTGAGGGGGTGATGGAGGTTCCTATAATGGTGCCATAATGGAACCTGAAGGGGCATCCATGGTGCCAATACCTGTGGCTACACCACTACTACTGCTGTACTAAAACTTTGTTAGACTACTACATGTTGTGTTGGTACCCCTATATACGGGTCCTCCCTATGGATCTACCTATGCCTATGCACTGCTTGCCCGTGCCCTAGAAGTTGGGCCCCGTCCCCTCGTGTTGCACGCATCCAATACCTCTTGTGGTATAGTCAATCTACGTGGCAACATTGTCACATACCACACTGCATAATTTGGGGTCATCCCTGGATCCACTATTTGCGCATAGTTGTACCCAAGGCTGTGGAACCACCTATAAAAGCTAGTGTGCACTCAACCAACCTGATCTGAGGCCCCATGTGGAAGACCTCTCTAAATCTATGTGCATACCACATCTCATCACTAGGAATCCCCTGGATGAGACCAAACTGACGCTGGACCTGTCCACTCTATACCACTCCAAATATGAAGCTCCTACTCCCCAAGGATGAAATGATCCACTGTAGCAGTGCTCAACTCAACTACATCCTGAGGCCACTGATACAACCTGTAGGCCACCATGTGATCATGTGAGGTTGTACCTCATCAAACTCTCACCTATAATAATTTGTGTCTCCCCATGGGCCACGAATATCATCCCCATCTAGAACCCAACCCATGACAAATGGCTCTCTAAGAACCCGAGCTCTCAATGCTCCTAAAGGGATGTCCAATCATAATATGGTCCCAAACCCATATTTATAATAAAGTGGTAAGACCCACTAACCTCTGTCCATGATAAGCTATCAAGTGTAAATCAACGTATAAATGAGCCAATATACACTGACCCCAACAATAAACCTCTCCTTGAAGAAGGTCGTGAATCACTCCAATAAGGCCTAAAGGGAATCAGCACCAATATTTTCAGAAACAATATGCCACTAACAAGAGCTAATAGAAATACAGGTACCCATCCTAGCAACCATGGATCATCCATACACCTCCTAATGAAGATAGTCATACCCCAATGGGGTATGTCTACCACTCCAAATATCTTAGCTATGCATCGCTCAATACGGTCCTAGCGACCATCATATGTGATCAAGTGACCTTGGATAGGAACTCACAAGATCTGCCACACATCCTCTAAAGTGATGCTCATCTCACCAGTAGGAAGACAGAATGTCTGACTCTCACTCCACCATCTCTCAGCTAAGGTTATGAGCAGGTTGTGATCTAAGGTAATCCATGGCATGTGAGCCACGTAAGATAAACCGATCACCTCCAATGTGATCTCCAAGAAAATTTGGTCCCGCATCTCTAAATGTCACCTCATAGGCCCGAGTCCACCTGTCACTCATGTGACTCTAATCATCCAATTCCACCTCATGTCCATCTCTGCAATCAATCGGAAGGTCATTTATTATGATCTTATTCTTTTATTTTACCATCTTAATTTTCTATTCTATCATTAAATTCTTCTATTTTATTATCCAATCCATCTATTTTTACCATCTAGGTTTTCCTAACAACCTTCATTTTCTACTAAAAATGTTTCAAAGTGCCTTTTGTGCATAAGTGCATGCCTTTGTGCACCAAAGCACACACCATGTGTGCCCAGCGCACGCACACTAAGAAAATTTCCATATGTGCATGCACCAACACACCCTTTCGCACACACGCACCCCATGTTGCCCTAAGAAAAATTGCATATGCATGCCAACACATGCACATGCCACACATGTGCCCAAAAAAAAAAAAAATTAAAAAAAAGAGCATGTGCATTTTAAAGCATATGCACATGCACATGCCCACCAAAGACACTACGTGCATATGCATAACCTTTGGCTGCACCAAGACATACGCGCCATGTTCCATAAAAACTAAAAAAAATAAAAAATTAAAAAAACAAACTAGGCAATTCAAATGCAATGGCACACCCATTTGTGCACTACACATACATACGCATGCCACGCATGCACAGCAAAGATAGGCGCACCCCCCCACCCCATTTTTACCCTATTTTAACCCTAAAAATGCATTTTAACCAAAAATTAAATGCTTTAAAAAATGAGGGTAAAAAGAGGAGCTTTGTGTACATATGGTCCATCCACTGGGAGCCTCATGTAGTCTCTCACGTGATCCACATGGTGTCTCCGGTTCTGCACCCTCGCCATTTCCTCCCGTAGGTCAGAGCTCAAATCAACAATAAAATGGTAAGTGAATGTGGTAAATGAATTGGTTGTAATGGCTTATATACCCATTTTTACCCCCCGATGATGTGTTTCTCACCCCCGAGGTGCCCTAGAGCCATCGTGGTTCTTCTACATTCTTCTACAACTCATCGTGATGATTATTTTTAATAAATAATTATTTTACGCCCATTTTTACTACGCTGGGGCATATTTTTGCTTCCCAATGGCCCTTTTCTACTACATGGGGCATATTTTTGCCTTACGGTGACTTTTAACGAGGTCTCATGACTTTGTTATTTCTTCTATAATATCTTCTTCCTAAAAATTCAAAAAATTAAAACAATATAAAAATTTTTTCAAAAACCAAAAAAATTGTAAAATCATTAAAAAAATCCAAAAATTGTAAAAATTCAAAATTTTTTTCAAAATTTGGTAAACAACATACGCAATGCAATAAGCTCAGTATCAAATGCATTGTCCTCAAACATCAAAATTTATCCTACAAAAACATATTTCTAAGGTTCTTGTTTTTTCTGGTCTCAAATGACTTGCGGATCATCGTGATCTACCTCCATTAACAAAAGCTAGGTTGCTTATTATGTCGGTACTCCCATGCAATAGTGAGTTTCCGAGACTGTGTCATAGTGCATGAAATTTTTCCATGGGACTACTTGTGTCCTCCGTTATTCCCCTCGCATGTATCCTTGCTTGGGGCACCATTTTTAACCCTTGTCATTACAACACAAACATTCGGGAACTAAATTTTGATAACAAAAACATTGGTGTAACTGTCTTGAACATTGTTTGTTTGAGTATGTGTGATTGTATTAGTTTCTCTGTTAGGTTAGTTGGTTTACTTTCTCATATTGCATTGCATTATGTATGTTGCATTGAGTTAAGCATCATTTTACTTTCTCATATTGCATTGCATTATGTATGTTGCATGGAGTTACATATTTTTAGCAATGAACAAATGTTAGTAATTTAGCTTTTCATGTTATCTTACACTTTTGTTTATTTCAATAAAGGTCGATGATGTAGATCTAGGGGCAAAATGATACAACAAAGTTGTTTATTGAAAGATTGGATGCAAAGATTGGGCTTGTCCTATATTCTCCATTATCATTTCTTCTCCATTATCATTTATTATCACTACTAATTTTTCTTCCAAATCACTTGGGGCAATAAACAACCATGTTTATCCATATCCTTATTTCTTCTAAATAATCAATATTTCACTTTTATCCTATTTCTTCTATATGTTTCGATCATATTTTCGATCATCAATTGACTTCTTCTATCACCCCATCAACACTCGAGGGGGCATCCTTCATCCTACTAATTTTTCTTCAAAAATTTACCTATTTATGCTTGTCTACTATATTTGAAGAGAAGTTACTTACTTCACCTCAAACAAGGGCAAATGTAGACACCTAATTCCACTTTTGCAATCTTATTTCCAAACACACACAAATCACTCTCATTCTTCCAATTTATTATAATTAGTGATTTCCACTAATTAACTAACGTTTCTTACCATTTTGGCCAATTAACAACACATTTATTTTCTTAACCTCTTTCACATTCAGATGCCACTTTACTACAACGAATCGTAAGTCAAAATCCTCTTCCAAAAAGACAATTAGCAATTATTAGCTAATTAAGCCTATTTTGCCCTTATTTTGGTCAATATACCCTATTATTGGCTCAAACCCCTTCTAACCACTCACCCCATTTCCACTCTTAAATCACTTAGCCCACTTCCTCATCCACAATCACTCTTAATTCACTAAAATGATTCAAAGCTTAATGATGATTAGTAATTCTTATCTAATTTTTACTTTTAGCCTCCTAAATTGCTACCCTAAATAAGACTACGGCCCTTGATTTAACCATACTTTGATTTGCATCTCATATAAGAAATATCCAATCACTTCCTTAAAGCATTAATTCACTAATTCCAATATGATTTGTAGTCAAAGCTTAATCATGATTATGTGGAATAATCCCTCACGTAATCTAATTTGCGTAAAATATTACTTTAGTCCAACACATGCACCAAAATGCACCCAGTTTTCCCCGCCCACCAAGAATCAACTCAAAAATTACAAGCTAATAAAAAGACTTTAAGCTACCTCAACAAACTCTACCTTTCACCCGAATTCAAAACACGTCTCGCATGTTACACCCATATGCACAAAACCACATTGATAACTACTTAAGTATTTTACAAAACCATATCAAGAAATATAAACCTTTAACAAAGAGACAAGAAATGTGGTTCACCCAATTTGGGTTAAGGCGTCCACCAAGAATGGGAAAGTTTACCATATGCACAAAACCACATAATTAGACTTTAGTGTACAATATTCAACACTTTCTCTACATGAAAACAAACGTTTCCCAGCTCCACAACCTAATAATCTCCCACTTTCTCACATGAAAGACTAGTTTCTCCTCTAGTTTTCCTCTGAGCAAGTTTCTCAACCCTTCACTAGTTTTCGTGAAGACCAACCAAAGCTAAACACAACTTCGCTTTTTCCTCTTGTGACCACCTTGGTCATCATGTCTCATAGGATTCTGACTAGTATGAATCTTCCCCAACTTCAACTTCTCTTCCTCCAAAGTTATCCCGATGAAATGGTATGTCAACCGTATATGCTTCGTCCCAGAGTGGAAAGTAGAGTTATTAGCTAGGTGTATAACATTCGACTATCACTATGCAGCTTTCATTCCTCCCGCTTATGCCCCATCTCCTCAAGCAATTGTTGTAACCAAATAATTTCTTTTCTTGCCTCTATGGCAACAACATACTCACCTTTCTCCGTGGTTAACAAAGCCACCAACTTTTATAGTCATGAAATCTAGCTCACTTATGTCCAACCTACAAAGGTGTAAACATAACTCGTCATGTTCCTCCTACTGTCTACATCTCCACCATATCTCGAATCTACATAGTCACACAAAGTGGTGTCTAATCCACTTGTAGCACAAAATTGTCCCCATGGTCCCTCTAAAATATCAAAGGATCCACTTTTTACCTATTAGTGATCTCTACTGGATCACTCATAAATCTACTCATCGCTCCCACCGCATGGGCAATATCAAACCCGGTGTAGACCATGGCATACATCAAACTACCAACCATTGATGAGTAAGGTACCTTAGACATCTAGTTTCTCTCCTACTCTGTGCTTGGGACACCGATCCTTTGATAACTTGAAATGTTCTCGCCAAAGGAGTCCTAACCGGTTTAACATCCTACATATTAAACCTCTCCAAGACCTTCTTAATGTACTCTTCCTAAGATAAAGTCAGATTATGTTCCTTCCTATCCCAAGATATCCTCATACCAAGGATTTGTTTGGCTACCCCCAAATCCTTCATGGCAAAGGGTTCACTTAGCTGCTTCTTGAGTACTTTTATTTCCTACATGGTTTTACCTGCAACCAACATATCATCCACATACAAACACAAGATAATATAACTTCCATCCTCAAATTTATTTGTATACACGCAATGGTCATAATGGAATCTAATATAACCTTGCTCCATCATGAAGTTATCAAATTTATTATATTATTGACGTGGATCTTGTTTCAAGCCATACAAGCTCTTCTTAAGTTTGTACACCATCTCCTCTTTACCTTTGACCTCATATCCCTCGGGATGCTACATATATAGATCCTCCTCCAAATCACCATGGAGAAATGCAGTCTTTACATCAAGTTGCTCTAAGTGCAAGTCTTCTGTTGCAACTATTACAAGAACACTTCTAATAGAATTCATTTTTACTACAGGAGAAAAATCTCATCAAAATATAAACCTTTTTCTCGTGTAAACCCTTGACCACCAATCGGGCTTTGTATATTTTCTTGCCTCCTTCTTCCTCTTTGACTCACGAACACCCACTTGTTCTATAATGCTCTTTTGCCTTCAAGTAGTTTCACCAAATCCCATGTTTGATTCTTCATGAGATCCTAATGCTCCTCATCCATGGATTCCTCCCACTTCTTCCTGGCATCTACCTGCATTGCTTCATCAAAGCTCTCTAGCTCTCCACTATCAGTGAGTAATAAATAATAAAGAGAAGGAGAAAAATGTTTAGCTTCTCTTCTTACCCTAGAAGACCTCCTCAATATAAGAGTTTGGGGTTCATGTTGAGGAGGTTCTTAAACTAATTCATGTGTCACTTTCCCATCCGGAAGATCCTTTACCGCTGCATATTCTTTCTTGGATTCTTCCCTATTTTCCTACAACTGATGCTTATACATGACTTTCTCATTAAATGCCACATCCCTAGATCGAATGATTTTCTTTTCCTTAATACTCCAACATTTATATCCAAAGTTATCACCACCATAACCAATGAAAGTACATTTTTCTGATTTAACCTCTAGTTTGGTCCTATCATCCTTGTCTATATGGATAAACACCTCACATCCAAAGACTCTAAGAAATGAATAATCAACTTTCTTACCATACCAAGCCTCCTCGGGTATGCCTCCATCCAAGGCACTTGAGGGTCCTCTGTTTATCAAGTACACATGTGTGCTCACCGCTTCTACCCAAAAAAGAAAGAGGTGGTCCCGCATGTAACATCATGCTCCTAAAGACGTTCCATTATTGTTTTGTTCATCCTTTTTGACACCCCATTCTATTGTGGAGTTCCTGAACCGCCTTTTGCCTCGCAGATTCCATTCTTAGAATAATAATCATTAAATTCATTACTACAATACTCCCCTCCATTATCTCGATCCTCGAGACATTTTATCTTAAGACTTGTTTCATTCTCTACCAAGGCTTTCCATTTAACAAAAGTTTCAAATACATCATATTTGTTTCTAATACAATAAACCCAAACTTTCCTTGTTGCATCATCAATAAAAGTAACATAATAACTTGAACCCCAAGAGATGATACCTGAGTCGGCCCCTATACATCAGAATGCACGAACTCTAACTTACTCTCTTTCTTTGTAGGTCCAACCTTGAGAAACCTTACTCGCTTTTGTTTCCCATATATGCAGTCCTCACAAAACTCTAAACATGTTTCTGTATATCCAGGAAAATCCTTCTTTATGATCTCCATGCCCTTATGGCTCATATGACCAAGCCTATAGTGCCACAATGTTGTATCTACTTCTAAAGCCACAAGATTACAAACATTAGTGCTATAAGTGGTTAAATACAAGGTTCCAACCTTCTTACCTCTTGTCACCACAAGAGCACCCTTGGTAACCTTCCAAGAGTCTATTGTAAATATCACAATATAACCATCACTTCCCAACTACCCTATCGATATCAAATTTCGTCTTAATGTAGGCACATGTCTGACATCCTTTAATAGCCAAGTATTCCCATTATGCATCTTAACCCAAACAGAACCTTTTCCAACTATGTTGCAAGGCTCATCATCACCAAGAAAAACATGCCTAAAATCTCCTTGAACATAATCAACAAAATAATTCCTATGTGGAGTAGCATGGAAAGAAGCCCCTGAATCTAAAACCCAAGATTAAGTAATATTGTGTAAAGAAAGAATCAAAGCATCCTGACATACATTACCTGATGCCACATTTGTCTCCTTATTTTCTTCTTGTTGTTTCTTCTTGTCCCAAAGTTCCCAATAATCCTTCTTTGCATGCCCAGACTTTCCACAGTGCCAGCATACTATCTTGCTTTTGGATTTTGACCTTGCCCAATCCTTTGATTTTCCACAACTTCCTCTATTCTTCTGTCCCCCTCTAGTTTCCACCCTCAAAGCATTCCCCAAGTAGAAGATTCCCATAGCTTTTTCTTCACATTTCCTCTCTTAGAATCACCCCTACAACATCCTCAAACTTCAACTTTGAGTTAGTTGAACCGAGTTGCTTACCGCCATTACTGTGCTATTCCAAGTCTTGTAAAGAGCACAAAATTAATAAAGCCCTAATTTCTTCATCAAATTTTATCAGAACCAAGGTAACATATTTACAACCGTATTAAAATCATTTAAATGATCTCTACATCGAACCATTCTCATACATCTTCATATTAAACAACTTTTTCATTAAAAATAGCTTATTAGAGGCAAGATGGTTTTTCATATAGCTTCCTAATACATCCATCGCTTCTTTTGTAGTCTTTTTTTTGAAACATTAAATAATACCGAAGATGCAAGATACCTAGATTGTCCCAAGTACCTTCCTATCCAACAAATCCCATTCCTCGTCTCATGCTCGAGGTTTTATTTACCTTCTTAGATAGTAGAATATACAAGATCCTTCTAATAAAGGTAATCTTCCACCTCGCATCTTCCAAAGACTAAAATTCTCCCCGTTGAATTTATCAACCCTAGATCTTCCATCATCTGCCATAGCTCCCACTCAAGATAAAACTTTTCCCGTGATTCAACACTTTAAAGCAAACCAAACCAAACTCGATACCAATCAAGTTAGGAAATAAGGGATAAAATATGTGGAATAATCCCTCACGAATCACAACAAAGAGAAACTAGTATGCAAAAAATATTACAAATATCAAATAAAAGTGCAGTAATAAAATAACACAACACAAAGAGACAGTATTTAACGTGGTTCACCTAATTTGGGATATTTCCACCAAGAATCACTTGCTCAAATTTTATTACAAGCCACCACTCTCTCAATACAAGACTAGATCTGTTTGGAGCTATGCTCAACAAACTCTACAAAATTCACACCCAAATTCAAAACACGTCTATAATGTTACATTAACCCTACCATATGCACAAAACCACATAAGTAGACAATTGCTTAAGTAGTTTTACAAAACTGTGGGTATCAAAACCATGGGCCAAAACTATCCCATAAACCTATGAGTCAAAAATCCCGCCCATATGAGAAAAGAACGTTTCCCGATATATCGGGCAAGTTTTAACGCCAATTTTTTTCTGGGGCTTCCCCAAACCCCCGAGACAACAACTATGGAAAGTGTACATTACTCTTAGTGTACAATATTCAACACTTTCTCACATGAAAACAGGCTCCACAACCTAACAATTTGGAGAGACCATTTCACCTTATTTTTGAGTAGCCACAATCCTAATTTGAATGCCCTCTTAGATATATTTAGGTATTTTTAGTTTAGCAATTGAACATATTAGTAGGCATGATTAGCTAGTTTTTGAATTATATTCATGTTAGTTAACATTCCATTAAGCTTATATCATTAATGTTACACTCCTAGACTTAGAGCCTTGACTATAGTCAGCAATGTTGTTATCCTTCCTTAATTAGTCATGTTATTTGCTTTGTAGAGTTTAGGGTGCTTTCACTTGAAAAGTTTAGTATCATTGTAAAAATCCCATCTCCTACAAATCAAACAGAGGTAATAATTTTCCTCTGACATGTTGGATAATATAGAAGGTTTATTTCAAATTTTAGTAAGATAGATTCTCCATTGTTTGCTCTCTTAACTAAAGATTATGAATTTGAATGGACATAGGCATGCCAATAATCCTTTGATATTATCAAAGACAAATTGGTAAATACCCCAGTATTAAGAGGCCCAAATTGAAATCTCCCTTCCATATACAAATAAATGCTTCTAATGAAGCAGTAGGGGTTGTACTTGGTCAACAAGAAGGAGAAGTGATGCATGTTATATACTATATTAATAAAAACCTATCCCCTAGTGAAAGGAACTACACCACCACAGAAAAGCAATTTCTTGTAGTTTTTATGTAATTAACAAGTTTCGTCATTATATCACAAGATATGAAGTGATTCTTCACACTAACCACTATGATATTAAGTATCTAATGAATAAACCTTTAGTGGATGGCAGGATTGTAAGATGGTTGTTATTGCAGGAATTTAATATTAAAATTATTGACAAACCAGGGAAATCAAATATGGTGGATGATTTTATTTCAAGGTTGACCATTTTAGGAAAGGAGGAGCAAGTCAATGATGATTTTCCAGATAAACATCTTGTTTGCAATTTCTGTTATCTCTCTTTGGTTTGTAGATATGGCTAACTACTTGGCTACAGGGAAGTTCCCAACCTTTTTCACACATAAGCAAAGAAAGCAATTGATTAAACAAAGTGTGATGTATACATGGTTAAATGGAATTCTTTTTAAATGTGGACCTAACCATGTTTTACGCAGGTGTGTAGCTGAAGATGAGATATTTGACATACTTAGGGCATGTCATGATGAGCCATCAAGAGGACACTATTCAGTTAAAAGAACCATTCACAAAGTCTTGGGAGTTGGTTACTATTGGCCTTCCTTGTATAGAGATGTCAAAAATATGTGTGGCAAAGTGTGATCAATGTCAAAGGATGGGAAAGCCAACATTTACATCTGAGATGCCACTCTAACCTCAAGTTGTTTTAGAACCATTTTAGAAGTGGGGATTGGATTTCATTAGACCAATTGACCCAACTTCTCAAGGGAAGGAGTACATTCTTTTTTATACATATTATGTCACTAAATGGGATGAGGTGCAAACTCTACAATGTTCAAGGGATGAAAAAGTTACATGATTTTTATATGAGCACATTTATCAAAGATTTTGAGCACCAAAATCCATTGTTTCAAACCAAGGACCACAATTCATGTCAGGTGTAATTAGTTACTTTGTGGAAACATACCAGCTAAAGCACAATAATTTGTCACCATACCGTCCACAGTCCAAAGGTCAAGTAGAAGTTACTAACATGGAATTAGAGAATATTCTAACAAAAACAGTGGATATCTCAAGGGAAAATTAGGTTCAAAAGTTACCTCAAAGCAGTGTGGGCCTACAATACCACTTGGAAGACAACCATAGGTGTCACTCCTTATGAGTTGGTTTATGGGAAGAAGTTTATGTTTCATATAGAGTTTGAAATTCAAACCTCGAGAACAATTGTTGAGGTGGGAATTGATTTATCAGAAGCAAAACAAGCAAGGGTTATTTAATTAAATGAGTTGGATGAGATGAGACTACATGCACTACATCATACCGAGATCATTCAACATCAAAGGAAATTATGGCATGACAAACATATTAAGCAAAGGAAGATTCAAAAGGAGATCAATTCCTACTTTGTTTGATTTAAAATAAAAAATACTT
This sequence comes from Taxus wallichiana var. yunnanensis, assembly GCA_018340775.1. Classification (NCBI taxonomy): domain Eukaryota; kingdom Viridiplantae; phylum Streptophyta; class Pinopsida; order Cupressales; family Taxaceae; genus Taxus; species Taxus wallichiana. The sequence continues at coordinate 823,324,912 of CM031238.1, forward strand.
CAAAGGAAAGTTGCATTCAATATGGATGGGATTATATCAAATTTAGGAAGTCTTCAATAATGGGACAATTCAACTAATTCCAATTGATGGTGAGAAGAAATTAATGTTGGTTAATGGCCATAGATTGAGGCTATACCACAAACCAACATCTAAGGAAGAATTCCAAAACATGCTACAAGAAGATGGAGCTCTGAATTGTTTGGAAAAAGTTTCTTTATCCAATTCAACTCAGAGCTAGCTTAGTTATCATTAAATAAATGGGATATGGTTGAAAACCAAAAATGGCGGCCATCATCCTATGAGGTATTGACTGAAAACCAGAAATGGCGGTCACTACTTCCAAAAAAATAAAAATAAAAATTTAATATATATATATATATATAAGCTCAAGTGGCCGAAAACCAAAAATGACTATTGGTCGTCACCCCGAATCATGCAGATAATAAATGAAGGACAATACGTGGAGGGAGAATCAAAGAGACATTTGAATGATAGTCGGTGATGTGACAAGTGAAATTAATTAGGTATGTGCAGTCATTCTTTTCTTAAATATGGTAAAGTTTAATTTATGAGATGATCATTATTATGTTTGTGTGAATTGATGACCTCCCTCATTCCCAATGTCTTCCCATGTACCACATATCCCAATAAATCTACCACACATCTCCATATTAATTTCCCACGTACCAAATTACTCCCTCCTTTATCGCAAAGAACATTGGGATTTGTAAAATTTTCCCTATTCATGTTGTTCCATATATAACCATTTTGTCTCCCCTCTCTTTTCCAAATTTTCACTTCCTCCATTCCAATCTTGCACTGCTACCATTTCCATTCTTGTGCCACATTACTTTCCAACTATGCACAGTTAAGTTTCTCTGTTTTAGAAACCAGCCAAGGGAATCAGATTGAGGCATGAACCTACAAATTCATCTAAATTACTAGTAGATACCAAGTCGGTAGCAATTTTTGAGAAAGTGGGGTGGCTGGACTTCATGTTGGCTTACGAAGAGTTCAATCCAAGGATGACAGAGGAGTTTTTCAAAAACATTAAGGAAGGACATGCTACAATGAAAGGTAAGAAAATCATGTTTATAACTACTATTCTTAGCCATATTTCAAGAATACAAGAAGAAGGGCAAATTAGTTAACTCTAGAACCCTCTATTATGAAATCATTAAGAGATTTTCTATGGGGAAGAAGGAAAAATTGGAATTGGTTATGGAAAATAAGGGGAAAGCTAAGGGTATAAAACGAGGTACTCTCCCTGAGCCCTGGGTGGAGGTAGCTAAGTGGATAATCAAATAATTCACATGTGAGGGCCAATATGAGGTAATTTTGGGGCATGTTTTAAGAATTCTTATCCACCTTCGCCATGGCCAAGATAAATCCCATAACAAAGTAAACATGCCCTAGTTCTTGTTTGATTATGTCTCCTTTACTACTGAAAATTTCTGTTGGGGTACTTCCTATTTGAAATAACAAGGCCTAATACATTTAATTTGCAAGCATCATTTTATCAAGAAAATACATGGCCTTAAAAGTGAATGAAATTCCAGAAAAAATATTCCCTAGAACTTGCAGTGGTTCTAGAAAGAGGGCCTTCCACTTTAGAATAGCCTCGGAACCCCCAGGACATCTAGGCCTACACAGACCCTCAATGAACCCCAATAAAAATTACTCCTTCTCAAGAAGAATAGGAGGAAACTGCTATCATGAAAACCTTACTCCAAACACCACCTGTATCTCCTCCTCATTTTCAGTATCACCCTCTGTTCCATTTTTTGAAAAGGAAGTTGACCAAACCCCAATCATTGTTGTTGACTCTCCCATTAGGGACAAAGGTAAAACACCCATGATGGAAGGAGAACCTAGTTCCCCTCCTAACTCTGATACAATAATGCCACAAGTTTTATCCCTTTCAAAATTCTAATATGAACTCCAATTGGCTTAGGAACAAATTACCTACATGCAACTCCTTCTCAAGCAAAAGAGCGCTTTCTCTCGGATGGAGTCCGAGGAAGAGCAAAAACTTCAACAACTTCATTAAACCATAGAACATTAGGAAGAGGTAAATCTTCAACTTCAACATGCTTTAGAAGAAAAGGAATAAAAATGTAGTTCCTCGAAACCAAGACAAAAGAGTTAAACGCATCACTTGCAATTCGTAAGAAATGGAAAGGAAACAGAGCCTATGCCTACCACATAACAAATAACTTAGATGAATTTTATGTTTCCTCATATTATTATCTTGAGAGGAATGGTCAAATGGATGCATGAGTGTTATAGCCTTAGGGGAATTGCTAAATAAAATAAGGTTTTAAAGGAGGAGAAAAAATTGCTTAAAGATAATGTGCTTAATGTTTGTCGGTTATATGATCAGGTCCTCTCATGCATGCCCCCATATAATTTCTATGCATTGTTCTTAAAGGAACAATTCTTAAGGTGGCATATTTCTAGAGTTTGTTCTATGCATGATATAAAATTTGATGATGATAAGTAGTTTGTTGGAGCATACACAACAGAAGATAATGTTGTTAAGAATCTACTATGTGAATTTTATGTTCATAAATTCCTACTCCCTGAACAAATTGAAATCCCAATTAATTTGTATGTGGGAGAGGTACAATTAAGGGCATTTATCTCTACCTTGAGGCATCAAAATGGAGGGAGAAAAGGGAACATGCGTCCAAGAAGAAGCTAATGTAGGCCTCTTGATGAGGCATGATTTCCCGCCACCATCTGATTTCTCATAAGGTTCTAGTCTCAAGTGTATTGCTTACAATTGGTGGAAAGGTATAAGGCGATTCTGGAAACTTGTGTATTATATTTCCAGGAGAAGGTACTCCCAACATTTAATTTTATTTTCCTTGTTTTCTAGTTGAGATATGAAATTCTTACAAAGCCCTATGAGAAGAAGGAGATGATCTCCCCAACTAATCTTCGCTGGTCATTGAAGAGAGCTAAGGACCTCTATAATATTATTCTTGACATGTAGGAAAAATTGGTTGGAATGAGGTGCGGATCGTCGTTAGTCATAGCCCCTGTGCCATGATGGAATACAACTATTTATCATCCTAAAGCTCGTTATACAACTTAGAGAAAAGAAATAGTAAATTTCTTTGGGTTTTGTAACATATAACTAGATGAGACTTAGCAGACTTTTTGCCAATGAATATAATTGTACGAGAATTGTGGAGAACTTGAATAGGTAGTAGGAGGAGCTGCTAGATCTTAAGTGTGTGGGAGTGATGATCCCCTGTTTTGCCATGTTTTATCCTATGTGAAACCTTATTTGGTCATGACATCATTTCACACTATGTATAATATTATCATTTTGTAATTAATACTTTACTATGTTTTGGAAGGAAATATTGTGCATATCCTTGTTAGTTTCATCTTGTTTTTTCTTCTTCAAATATGGTTCAAATAAATCTTTATGAGTATTAACAATGTATTTGGAAAACATATCTTAAATTCATAACAAGACTCAACTACAGATCAACGCAAGACTCACTTATGCATTAGCGCAAGGCTCACTTTATAAGCATATAACTCGCCCTTACATGAGCACAAGACTCACCCAGAGCACCAATGCAGACTCGCTTAGATTGAGGAACTTGCGAAAAGAGGAAAATTACTAGAATTGCAAAGCAATGAATTGATATATCCGGCACACCAATTGATGTGATGAGACATGTACTTTTGTCTCAAATTTCATGTGGATTATGATGAGCATGCAATCTCAAGATTAATAGCAGTTTCTGAAGACATGGAACAAACAATTAGAACTCTTATACACTTATAATCATCATGATTATAGGGAATCAATTTAGGATATTTAATATCTTCTGGCGCTGACTGACTACCTCAATTAAGAATCAATTATAGACCTCATCTATAGTTAACAATAGGAATTTTATCCAAACATGATATGGACTAATCCTTCCATGGTTGTAATTTCATAAACAGTTAGTGTTGTTATAGGTATCTTTTAGTTAAGTAGTTGTCATTAGTTTCAAATAACTAGTCCTCTTTAGGGAGGCTAGGACTACTCGAATATAAAAGAGAAAACATATTAGGATTAAAAAGTTCAATTGGTTACTATAAAAGAAATATCTTTCAATCAATAAAGTGCGGATTCAAGGGGAAAATTTACTTGTGTGACTTGCAATGTTAATCTGGATCGACGGGAAAGAGCAAGGGCTATCCTCCCCAACATGAAGGGGTAATTTCTTGTTCATTTCACTTCTATTATTTTGCATTCATTTGATTTATCAACATTGTATCATTTCTAATATTTTTAATTTTGCATTCAGTAATCCTTTGTTATCAACCAACTTCATTTCTTTATGGCACTTAGTATAGTATTTGGTTAGCTTCATTATTAAATAAGTATTGAGCATGATTCCAATTGTTCTCTTTATTACAAATAGCCATGGACATCGCCTTGGACTAAAAAACATAATATAACTAAAGCGCGAGTACCAACGATGCTCGTCAGGTAGGCCCGAGAATCCAATGGTTTGATACAATTACCTATAGCTTGATGTTGGATGGGATGAGGCCCAGAGCCATTATATGGAGGCCATATGACTATGGAGGGTGGGTAGAGGATGATACGAGCTTCGGATCATTTTACGCACCATGTGGTTAGAGGACATGTTCTCGGGGGTGACAGAGTTATTTCAAGACGAACGAGTATCTAGATAGTTTTTCCTTACACAAGATGTGCCTCTAGAGCCATATGTATGGAAGATATCTATATGGGTAGTGAGGAGAGTAGGATCTAGGTCGAGGCCTACCGCATCTCGCCATCTTGTTACATGGTGCCGATGAGAGAGGGATGTAGAGATAATAAGGAGTAGAATCGATGATATGGGGTGTACCTCGACTTATATACGGTGGTGGGCATAACACTAATGGGTACTATTGTATCCAAAGGTTTTAGATGTAGTCGAGGGGAAGCCGTAGACCTATAGGAGGTGGAGAGGCAAACAGAGTGTGAGTAACTTCCTCGAGGATGATTTCGTAGAGACAATGGTAAAGCACAACATAAATATGATTGATTGGTATTATTTATAGATGTTGATATTATTATTTGTGATGATTAGATACTAATAAAGATTATATGATTATTGGTGATGAGTATTGGTGATTGATTGTAGATACATCAATATGCACGTTGACTCAAAACACGCCCCTATATGTGATTGTGGGGGGGAGGTATGTTGGAGAGGGTGTGAGAGTGAACCACAAGGATCAATGAAACATGTGCACATCAAGGTTGTTTCACTCGAACGGAAACAAGAATGTGCTCCAAGTAATCAACAATAAAATTAACCAAGAAATTGCCATGTAAAAAGGAAAAACAAGACTAACATTCTCATAGATAAAAAGGGTACATAAGGGAGTGTTATGTAACTCCCATGCCTGGATATTTCATACTTCCATGATGGAGTGAGGAGTTACAATTCTAGGAATAACATGTAACTCCCATATGACAATGATGCATATGAAAATTATGACAAATTTTATGACGAAATCTATCATATGTCATATAACTCCCTAAAAGACCTATGACTCACCTAAGTGAGATGACTCACCATGTGTGAGGTATAAAACACTTAATAACCAAATAAAAGGTAAAAAAATACCTCACACCAACACCTCCCCTTCATCAAAGCTTAAGTAGAGGCATGACAAGACAAAAAGATAAAGAGGACTCCCCTAGACAACTAAGAAATATGTGTCATATGGGTCCTAACAACTAAAGGCCTGATGAGGTACCCATGTACAAACTGTAATCTTTCTATAAAAATAGGAGGAGGAGGAGAGCACTAGATATCCTGAAGAAGATGAATGGTTGCACTAGACCTCGCCCCAAGAAGAGAGCACAAGTAAATGAACTTGGATTCAGTGAAGGTCTTGGTAAAGATGTATGCAATCCTGATTTGAAATCTAGCAATACTAAAAATTAATGATGTCTCCATGGATAAACTCCCAAATGAAGTGCATATGAATCTCAATATGCTTTGTTTGTTGATACTAAACCAAATTTTGACAAATTAAGATAATGTCTTTTTTGTCACAATAGATGATGGTAGGACATCGAAAGTGAATGCCAAACTTTGTTAGAATCCCCTATAACCAGCTTACCTTTCGTGGAAGTGTTGATTACTCCCATTTATTCTTCCTTTGTAGAAGATATAGCAATTACGTTATGCTTCTTACTCAAGTAACCGATAGGACCCAAACCAAGAGAAACATTGTAATCGGAGATAGAATTCTGATCATCAAGATCATCGACCCAATAAGAATCTATGAATTTGACTAAATCAATCTTTGTCCCTTCAAAGTAGTGAATACCACCGGTATGAGTGTCACAAACATAGTTAAGGGTCCACTTTGCTTCTTTCCAATGTAGCTTATGAAGCTCCTACATAAATCTAGACATGATGCCAATAACGAACAAAAGATTCAACCGAGTATGATTTAGCTAGATCAATTCCCCACTAACTCGGTGATAAAGGGTACCATTGGCTAAGGGAGTGGAGTAATCAACAACTAACTTAATCCCGAAAAGGAAGGGAGTGGGATGGCTTACAATCAAACATATGAAACTTGACTAGAAAATCAAGGGCATACTTAGGTTGAGTAATCACAATTCGTGATTCATATTGGGTAATATGTGTCCTAAGGAAGTAGTGAAGCACACCCAAGTTGGTCATGGAGAACTTTTTGGCTAAGATAGTCTTCACAAAATCAATTATTGAGGAAGAGCTACCCGTAATCAATAAGTCATCAACATATAACATGAGGATAAACATGAATTCCTCTTACCACAAAATGTAGACATTTGGGTCAAAGTGGCACATAGTGAACCTTGATGCAAGAGGAAAGGATACCATCTTGGTATACCAAGCCCGAAGGGGCTTGTTTAAGGCCGTAGAGAGACTTCTTTAGTCTTCAAATTAGAAAGGAATCATGGACATAACCTAGAGGTTATTCCATATATATTTCTTTCTCTATGTCCCCATGAAGGAAGGAACTCTTAACATCCATTTGATGGACTTCCCATATGTTAGCGGACAACAATGGCGAGGTCAATCAAATAGAAGTCATCTTCACAACAGAAAAAAGGTATCTAAATAGTCAACCCCAACAACCTAAGAGAACCCATTATCTATAATTTACACTTCATACTTTTGGCATTCCCATTAGCAACATAGTTTGTTTGGTACACCCACTTACACCAAACCATTTTTCTTCCTTTTAAAAGAGGGGTGAGATCCCAAGTATTGTTCTTCATGAGAGAGGAATACTCCTCATCTATGGTATAATTCCACTCAGGAATCCCATAAGCCTCCCAAAAAGACTAAGGCAAAGAAGGCTTGGGGTCCAATGAAATCTTAATGAATCTATCTCTCATCCGAAAGATCTCCTATCCAATCTCCAACACTCTGCAAGGTCTTCCTAGCCCAACAAGGACCAAGAGGAGAGTCAAGCTCAAAATCTATAGATTCTTCACTCAAGTGAGATGGGACATAGTCCTTATCATCACTATTTTCAGAATTAGAATATTCTAAAGCATGAGGAATGAGAGGAGCATAAGGATCAACGGCATGAGGCTCAACTATCATCATCGAAGAGTCGAAATCGAGTCAAAGAGGGGGAAAAGGACCTCAAATGGGATGGATAAGTGGAAGTAGAAGATGACTCACCAAACTTCACACTTCTCTTAATATAAAGTTGATGAGTGGCGGGGATTAATAATCTATAGGCCTTCATGTCATTGGGATACCCTACAAAAATACAAGGTCTATATTATAGTTTCAAGGCTTGCGTCTCTTTTTGGGAATCCAAGTCATGATAGTTGATCCGAAGACGCGAAATTGCTCGACATCAAGTTTATGTCCATACCAAGCCTCAAATGGTGTCATACCTTTTACTGCTTTGTATAGAAAGTGGTTATGAATGTAACAAACAAAATTCATGGATTTGGCCCATTACTGTAGAGGAAGGGATTTGAAATGAACCATACAAGTGGCCATCTCCTTAAGAGTTCTATTCTTTCTTTCCACAACTCCATTATGTGAAGGTATGTAAAAAATTATACGCTTCAAGCAATCCCTTTGGAGGTGTAAAAATCATCAACCTATTTTTCACATACTCACCTCCATTGTTAGTTTGAAGAACCTTAATAGACCTTTCGACTTATTTCTCAGATGAGAGTCTTGAAGTCTAAAATGTGATTGAAAACTTCATATTTCTATTCGAGAAAGTAAACCTACAAACTATAAAGTGAGAATTAATCAATGAAGGTAAGTATATAAAGAGATATAGTGAGTAAAGGAGATGGAAAAGGGCTATAAATATCACTATGAACAAGATCCAAGAGATGATAAGCTCTTCAGGCTTTTCTCTTGCCAAAACTTTCTTTGGAGTGCTTCTTGAGGGCACAGCCTTCACAAAGACACTTAGAAAATTTGACTCAAGGTGACTTGTTGGCCATCTCATGTTGGCTTAATTTTCAAGGTAATAATAGTTTAGATGGCCAAAATTTTCATGGCATGACTTAATAACCTCATCAACGTGAGTAAGGCAATGGGTGAAGAATCAAAAGTAAAGTGGGAGAAGGTGTACCATCAAGACGGGTGGTCTGTCTTTCCCTTAGCCATTGTAGTCTCACTTTTAATCTCACGAATGATCACCAAGTTAGGATCAAATTCCACTCGCATTCCTTCACCAATATGAGTGTTTTGGTAAAGTGATAGGAGATTGGAAGAGAGATCAGGAACACTTATAACATTGTTAAAGGTTCCACCATATAATTCTACCGATCCACTACTAGCAACTAGCACCGAAGTGCCATCACCCAAAGTGATTTGGGACATACCACACATTTGATTTATAAAAATCAACATGTGAAGAACCCATGTGGTGTGAGGCACCAAAATATATGACCCACGTTGATGAAGGAGCAACCCTTGCTACAAGGGCATTTCCTTTCTTCTTCTTATATTTGGATTCCTTTACTTTGAAGACTCAAGTTTCAGAGCATTTTGCTTGATAGACTCAGGAACACCTATATTATTTTTTTCAATTAAATGAGTTAGGTGGACAATTTGTTTTCTCATGCATTAATGCTCTTCATGTCCTGAATTCTTGCAATAGGAACACTTACACTTTTCCTTCTTTTGTTTTTCCTCAAAAGTAGAAGTGTTCATGTTGGGTTTGGTTTGGGTGGTCTTGGCTTCTTTCTTAGGTTGGTCCTTTTTCTCTTTCTTCTTTTCATGTTTCTTTTCCTTTCCTTTACCAATATATTAAACTAGGGCATGTGACTTGAAATTGATTACTCCAATTTGAATCAACTTGTCCTATTCTCGAATGAGTTGGGATGAAAACATTGTCAAATGAGGGCATCTTCCAAGCAATCCCTAGAGATTTTTTTGTGGTGCGAAAAATATAAATGAATAAAGAGTATTTGGGGCCAATATTAGAAAGAATTGATAAGATCAGTTGGGAATCCTTTTTGTCAACTCCACATTCTTTCAATAGTAATCTAGTGTGGACAAAATTTGAGAAGAAGGCTTGTAGGTTATCAAAGTTACTAAGAGTTAATATTAGCATTTTGTTTCTCAACTCATGGGATCTCATATCATCTTGTTTTCCAAACATATCGTCAAGAGTTTTTTAGGATCCATTGGATGTTATGGAAGACTCAATGTAGAAGAGCGAGTTAGGAGATAGACTTATAAAAAGACGTAAGGCTTCATCACATCGGTTGAACCACCTAGATTTCTCAAGTTTGGTTGTTGGTTCTTTATCCACTCCCACAGTGATAACCCTTTACCATGTAATGTTATAATCATCTTAGATCTCCATTGAAATAAGATAAAGAATGTGAGCAAAGGAACAACACTAGCATCCATCGTGAGGAGAGAGAAAATAAGAATGCAGAAAGAAAGGAAACACACACACCCTAGAACAATATTTTCACCCCCTATTTGCGGCACTTTAAGGTTTACTGTGTTGATTACATTCAGATCCATTCATGTGTCATGAAATAGATGATCACTCACCTTGAAATTGCCATAAAAAATGCAAGTGTGGAGACCATAACGAGTTTCAAGTGATTGCGGTGAATCGACACTATAATAAGCACAAAGCAAGGTGAAAACAAGAAGGAAAGGAAAAAACTAAGTAACGTGTGAGAAATAGCATCTCACGTTGCTTTGGAACTCCCTTGCTTTGAAAGGATGTGGAAAATGTGCTCACTAAGCCCATAAGCAATAATAAGAGCTCGAGTACAAAAAAATGACTCCCAGAGAAGCCAAAACCTCCCAAACCGCAAAAAAGGCCTCCGTAAAATGATAATCCCCTTCATGAGCACACATTCAAAAAAATCCTAATAATGTTAATTTTTAATATTTTCCCGATTCTCTTAATTTACCAAAATGATTAAAAAATAAAAGGGGTATATTAAAAATCAACTAGCCCCAATAATGACAATTGACCTAATTAAATAAATTTCCTTCCTTTTAAATAAATCAAAACTTAGATTAATTAAAATAAGCTAAGTTAAATGAAAATAACCTAAGTTAAGAATTTATAACTAAACTTATTAATAAAAAACCACGGAAAGGATTAAAAGGGAGGGAAAGAAAATTTTAAAAGGTCAATAAACAATTAAAGTGCCACTCAAAGACAAGGGGTGGGGATCAAGGCGAGTTGCCTCATCCTTAACATGGCGAGAAAGATGGGAAAGGGTAGGACGGTTATAATGAAAAGAGAGTCGGTTGAAAAGTGTTTATAGGAGATGAATGAATCAAGGCCAAATAGGGCCGACACAAAGTAATGGCCGAGTTAAAAACAAACTCGGCCAAATAGGGTTAGGTGGTAGGCATAGATAAGTTGTAAGATCAATGCCTAAGTTGAGTGAAATGAGCTCGACTTTATACGATAGAGGCAAAAAGCATGGACTAAGGTTTGGCAAGGAAGAGATTGATCATTCAACATAGTAGGTGGTGGTGAGCATGAAGGCCGAGTTTGATGGAGCCAAGGTAAAACCCATAAAGTAGAGTCAATAAAAACATGATCGAGATTATGGAAGGTAGGGAAAATTGTAAGTCATGGAGCAACGAGTAGATCTCGGATGACAAAAATAGATATCAAATGAGGTGCAATGGGGAAGCCCGAGAAAGGTAATGATCTCGGTTTAGATCCGAGCTAAAGATCTCAAAGTAGAACTTGATGGGGAGAGGTGAGGGGAAGAGACCAAGGTGGCTTAGCCAGATAGATGAGAGAGCTCGAAGAGCTCAATGACCTCGCTGGAGTGGTCAATGGGAAAAGCAGGGCATGGTGAAAGTTAGGAGCAGAGAGAGACAGGGAGGAGGTAATCTGATTTAATAAAATCAATTTTATTTTATTAAATTTTGAAAGCAATGATTGTTACAAATGATATTCAATGAAATACATATAATAGACAAAAAAATTGATTTTATTATGAGATAAAATGGAAGAGATGGGGAAATTACCTTTATTTCGCTTATCCCGGCGTGTCTGGGTTGGGAAAGGTGATGGAACAAAACACAGATTGTTGCAATACCACTTAGAAAAATGTAGAGAGACTAGAAATGCCTGACTGGACACCTAAGTAAGGGAGAGGGCACCTATGGGTGCCCTAGACACCCTAGACCCATGTGGGGGCACTGGAGTCTATTAAAAAGGTCATAACTCGGTTCCAACACTGTAGCTGTGGTTTCACACTTTATCATCTTTGATCGCTTTGTATGTCACACTTGGATCGCCAAAGTACTGTAAATATCTAACCCAAATAACCTCATGTAAAACCCTCAAAAAGACATCAAATCCTAAAAAGGAAAGATGTAAAATGAGGGGTCAGACTGTCCTCAACTATCAACTATTGAACTTACGATCGAGCGCTACACTACATCTCGCACTCCAATGTAGTTCTATGTGATTGTGTGTGCAAAGAGTAGTGCTCCTAGGTTTCCCTTGCACCGATGATGCCAAGACAGGGGGTAGTAACTAGATAACATTCAAATGTGTGGATGGAAAAATTAACTCTCTTTTCCTATGCAGTGTGTATGTAGAGTAACAAGCCCAAAATGCAGTCCCTTTGAAATGTAGATAGATATCCCTTGATAGAAATTGTTCGTCATTATAATGGTATGTATGTTGTGTTTATAGAGGGATATCTTGCTTGAATTTTAACAGTAATGACCTGACATGCCGACTAGTTCCTCGAGATATGAGTGGAAAAACCAAAAGACTAACCTCAAATATCAAAAATAAGATCAAAAATAAAGAGCACATGGGCACCTATGATGGAAAGTAGCACACTGAACTCGTGTTCGCTTATGGGTGCTAGTGTATAGAGACAACTGACAACAAATGTGTGAATACTAAGAGATAGGGATCCCTATGACCCGACTTAACTTGGCATATGAGTGACAAGTGTGAAAGATAGGAAAATAGAGACCAACAAGACAAGCCAATGGACTAGGAAGTGAGTCACTAGTGAATACTTTTCTTACTAAATATCCAAGTATAAAACAAAATAATTTGTGGTATGATAAATAGTAGTAAGTGCATAATTTTGTGTCTACATTTTACCCCCTTTATGTTATTTGAATGAAATTCAAGTAGTGTAAAGGAAGTAAGGAACATGCCCGGAAGAAGTCTGAAAAATCCCTATTGCATAAGTATACATAGAATAAGAACATATATCATGGTGAACCATGGATCAACATGTTGATCCATGCAATTTCTAAAGAGAGACATATAATTGTTGTTAGGAGCACTAAACAAGATTGAGGATTTCAATATTGAGTGATTGGAGATTTTAATTTTGTCATTAATGGTGATTTTGATGGGGTAGGGAGTGATCAATTTCCCAACTTGATATTGTGTGTGTGAAAACTCGAGGATTTGGGCGTGCTTTGCCACCAGAGGAAGAGTGTAGGGAAAGAGGTCTAGTTTTACCCTCCAACTTTAACTACATCCTCAAAAGTTCTAGCTGTTGTAGACGGACAAAGACCAATGTTTTTCATTTCAATCCATTTCAATTCATTTCGATCAAGTGTGAATAACCCATATAGGAGCATTATAGGAAAGGAAATGATGTCTTAGTGCCCCCACTCCAAGTGTGCCGCAGATGTATGAAATGGATTCCATGTTATATTATTTGGAAGTAACAGAACAAATGTAGAGGTCGCTTCCCATGTTAGGTCATCTGGGAAAGTGGTGATGTAACTCCCAAGTTAGGTCATTTGGGAGGAAAAATATGTTGTGTTTGTATGGATTGATTGATGTGATTGTGTTTGACATTTGAATGTGTTTGAGTGATTACTCATAGATAGATTTTATGCTTGTTTCCCCTAGATTAGGTCATTAGGGGAACTAATAGAAAATGGTGTGAGATGTCACATGTTGTATGAGAAAATTTCTAATAATAACAAATTAGAAATGTATAAAGTTTGTGTAATAAAGTGTGAGGGAATTATAGGAGGACCTCGATTGTATTCCCACCTTTCGGTGAAAGGAAGAGTGATGACGAGAATGAATATTGAGTTGAAAGTAAATGTGTCATGATATAATTTTGATCAAAGCGCAATATAGTAGATGTTGTAAAATTGTGTGTATATTGAGTCGAGCTATATCGAGTAGGAATACAATATTTGTGGAAGAGTGATGATGAGAATGAATATTGAGCCAAAAGTAAATGTGTAATGATGTAATTATGATCGAAGCACAATATAGTAGATGTTGTAAAATTGTGTGTATATTGAGTTGAAGTTGTGTTGAGTAGGAATACAATATTTGTGGAATGTTTACGATACTATAAGAGGCGATATTCTAAAGAGAACGATGCAAGCAAAAAAAAGAATCGAGTAATGATGCTCAAGATATGATTGAAATTGTGTGATGTGTATTAGTTAGGAGAATGAATGTAAATAATGACTATAGTTAGGTAGGTAATTTAGAGTTCTTATAAAAATTAATAGGAAAAATTAAATATACATTTCATTTGATCATTGCACGAGTGTGATTTTGAGATCTGGGTGTGTGAAGATGCCACAAGTGAGAGCACCACATTTGATTTGATTTAGATGGTGGCGGTTGTTGTGGTGTCACGATGACAATTTGAGTCATTGAGTGTAATTTTTCAAAAATTGTGTTGAAATAAGTTTTTTCATGAGTTTTGAAAATTTCTATTTTTGAGTTTCTAGACGTTTCTAACCTGGGTAAGAGCGGTGAAGGTGCTAACGACCTTCGAGGTATCAATGCCTAGATATGGGAACTAGTGACCTACTCTCGGGTGCCCACATCTTGCTCTTAGGCGTTGGTGACCTACAAGGCCCGGTTTTAGCCTTGAATGTGGTGAATGTAAAAAGTGATGGTTGTTGATGGTTTCGTTAGGTGTTTTTGCATGTATACGAGGTATTGATGTCATGTTTTTTGTTTTGTGTTTGGTTGTGTGGAGGGATATTCATTCACAAGATTTCTGTGGTGGTTGTCATTTGAGCACTTTGTTAGAATTCGGTTTTCATATGATGAGTCGGATGTACTAGATCAGGCATGGCTTCATAAAGACATAGCCAATATGGGGGATGTTCCCCATAATATGTTGATGATCACCACATTGTGTGAGAGATGGTGTATAAATACTTACACATTTTGGTTTCCTGCCAAAGAGATGACCATGAATTTAGAGGATGTATATCACATATTACAATTAATTGTTGTTGGTGAGAGGTTTCAGTGATGGCATTAGAGGATGCTCAAAGAACAAATGCAAGTAGCTAGGTAGTACTTTACAGGACCCGAGTTCATGCTCAGTCGACATCATCTGATGTTATACTTTTGAGGTTAAGGGTTCTGCGATTGTGGAAGTTTATAGCACTTGTGATTGTTTCTTCAGCCATTCTGAGAAGGGCAAGTGGTGTGTAGGCATCTTGTATAAGATACATGATATTTCTCGTTGTATAAAGGAGAATGGGATGAGATATGTTTGGGAACAATGTGTATTGGCTCATTTATATAGGGATTTATACAGTTTACATAGGAGGAGCATGGGGGTGATCGAGAGGCCACCAATTTGTTACATGTGTGGGCATATGAGCATATTGTGATATTGAGGCCACTTGTTGGGCCACATACAAAGTGGGCAAGGCCATCTATATTTTCCAAGAGGTGGGTAGGTGTGTGGAGTAAGAGGATGGATACTAATACATATAGATTGATGTTGGATCATATGGGGATAGGGGCCATTATCTGGAGACCATATCAAGACTATGGAGGATGGCCAAAGGATGTAGTGGAGCTTCGATGTATGCATTGTACTATGTGGCTGTAAGACAAAGCTCGGGTGGTGGAGTTATTTCGGGAGAACGTGTATCACGGCAGGTTTGGCATGGCTTTAGGATATGCCCCGGATCCATATATATGAGTGAGAGCCACGACGACATCAATGAGGGTCGAGCTGACCAAGGCTCATAAGAGCGCAACTAGTACCCCTGCACCGCATGAGGTAGATGCGGTGATAGAGATGATAGATGTCAATGACGCAGGTGCACTGAGGCATATAGTGCATAGTGGACATATTATCGGTGGGTGTTTTTATTCCCGCTTGGTTTTGATATAGCGAATCACCTCGAGTATCGTGAGTAGAGGGCAAGCACAAGCCCCCATAGTGTAGCAAAACGATAATAGAGCATGAGTATCTATATAGTGATATTTGTTATTTATTTGATTGATTGACGTTGTTGTCTATATAGAACTAATGTGTCGACCTATGGCTACAGGGGATGCGTATTGTTGCTTTACTTGTGGATACATCCATTCACACATTGACATGAAATGTGCCCATTGATGCACTCATAGGAGGTGGTATGCTAGAGCAAGTAGATGCGATCGCGGTGAGCACTATTTGATCTAGTGGTAGTAGTTGTGACCACTTGTACCGTGATATTGAGTGAGAGGAATGAGGCACGAGAGGAGACACAATGATCTAAAGAGGATGTGGGTAGAGGTCCCCTAGCACATGATGTATTTGAGAGGTTTGTGGAGTCGCAGAGTCATTTTGAGGAGTAGTCGATCGAATTAAATTTATTACACAAACAAGTAGAGAGGTATAGGGGCCATGACTAAGCAACGTAAAGTGAGAATTGAAGCTTCTAGTTCTAGAGCTCCTATAGTTTTAGATAGTGATAGTGATGATGAGATATGATATGTAACGATGTATGGGGGTTGTCGCCAACGTTGGTATTTTGTAACTATGATTTTGAACGAAATATATATATATATATATATTATCGTGTACGTTCATTATACTTATTGTTTCTCGATGTGATGATTAGTACTCGTGATTACCTTGATGTATGATGTGTTGATTATTTTTGTAATATGTGATGTGTGATGTGATGATTTGTATTGTGTTGATGTGTTGTTTTGATATGTGATGTGTTGAGTATTATGCATACGTGTCTATCAAGTGAAGTATTGCATTGTGTAGATAATGGTGTTTAATGTGATCATAAATGAATAAGTGATGAGATAATGTATGAAATATATGTAGTGTGATTGCTCCATGTGATAGATAAATGATGAAAAAGCATATTGTTTGTATGAATAGAGTTGTGATGAATGGTAAAGTATGTATAAAATGAATGATGTAAAAGAGTATGTGAATGAGATGGTTGTAAAAGTGTACTTAAGCACGTGTTAGCATGATGAAGAGGGGGAAAGGAGAATAATGATGCCCTAGTGTGTAGATGATGAGGTTCACTTATATAAGATCCCTCGGTCATCATAAATGAACCATATGAGTGTGTCGTCATCACGAAGTGAATTGAGAGTGTACGTGTTAGGAATTTACCTAATTTAGTGCTCCACATTAATGTGGGTAGAATTATGTTATTGTAGTATAATTAAATAGGGTTGTTTATTGATTAACTAAAAATATAGAATATTTATTTTTATGAGTTAATCTAAATAGAAACATATCACAGATATTAAAATGTTGAAACTAGATATTTTACTTTATTGTTTGAATATATTGAAATAATGAAAATAAGAGGGATATGGTACTAACTTGAGTTTGACTTACCTCATTGTGTGCTAGACTGAAGTAGGCTGATGTGCACACTGGGAAAGATGTGACCTGGATGGCCTCGAATGGCAAAAGTTGAGTATCCGACGACCGAGGTGCCCTGGAAGGATACTGGGGTGCCCTAGTTTGTGATATGGGCGTTGTATTCTACGTAAAAGCTCAAGATCCGAGTCCGGGAGTGTCGCAAGATCTCCGCAATATCTTTGTCTTTGTCACACGGTTTTCACAATTATTTTGCTTGTATCGATGTAAATGTAATGTGAAGATCCACCTACAAAACCATATTCAAAGCATCAAATTCTAAAAATAAAAATGCATATGAATAGGTTAGACTGACCTTAGCTACCACAATGGTGGACTTATGACTAAGCGTTGCACTACATTCTAGACCCCATGTAGTTTTGTGCACACGTGTGTGCAATTTTATGCCTAGGTGCCCTAAAGCACCAATGATGCGAAGTAGGGGGTGATAATTAGGTGTAAAAATGCAAATGGTGGATGGAATGGAAATAATACTACGCTTTCCCCCTATACTTGTGTGATACAGATGTAGAAGATGCCCAAATGCAGTCCCTTACCTTAGTAGATAGGTGCCCTTGATAGTAAGATGTCCGCCTATAATGTAGTGAGTATGCTATGTTTATATAGGGATATCTTGTTCAAATTTCGACACTAATGACCCGAAACACCAACTATAATCTAGGGGAATGCACGGGGTAACAACAAAGACCGGCCTTATCAAACAAATTAGGACCATAAATTACGAAAACAAGGGCACCTAAAATCACAAATCTGGGCACCACATGCAGCACCCTAGGTGCCCTAGTATAGGACTGAAGATGACAATCACACAAATTATGACACTTGAGACTCCCTAAAATATGCCCAAAATTGTATAGATAATTGACGAATGTACCAAACAAGTAACAATGATGACTGACTAACTGATAACAAGACTAAAGGATGGGTCATTAGTGAATACTTTTATTACACAAGATCCATATATAAAATAACATGCCCGGCTATATAAATGTAATAGTAAGTGCGTGATTTTTTTACTACATTTATGGTTATTGCATGAATATTGGTGGTTGAAACCACTCATGCAACTAGGATGATTTTTTCTAACTCTCCTTGTTTATAGGAATGCATATTCCTATAATAATATGTAATTGATTGAAGAAATAGATACGAGAGATTTCTACTGCAAATTGTTTCATACCTTACATTTGGTATCAGAGCGAGAATTATTTGAGAGTGAAATAGCAGGTATGTAGAATTAAAAATAGGGGTATTAGCATTGTGCTTCACTCTTGAGAATGAGAAAGAATAAAATTTTAAAGATCTTATAACGTAGGATATTGTATATTTCTATGTATTATTCTATGAAGTTTGTCATAGGGGTGCAGATCTGGAATACAATTTAATGAGAAAGAAGGATTGGTCTTAGCATTCCATGTTGTCCGCCTACTACACCTCTTGGCATTCAATCCTACACCAGTAGTCAAGCATCTACAATTCTGCTATCAACATTCTAGAGCTCTAAAGCGCATGCAACCAACAATTCATTATTATATCTATTCATAATCATGCATGTAGTTGTGTAAGTGGGAGTCGGTGGTCAAATATCTGCTAGCATTCTATATCATTTTCAAAGAATATACCAAATCCTCCATTCAGTGCGTGTTTTGGTCGGAGAAAAAGGAAAGTGCAGTTTATCTCACCAATATTCTTTCTCCGTAGCATTATCACATTGATTTCTATGGCCACATGTATCTATTAGGGCTATGCCTATCAATACATTGTGATTAGATTGTCCTCGACTCCGATTGTAAAATATCTCATTTCAAAACCGATCAAGAGCCTATGTGAGCTCTCATTCAACATATCTCTTTGTATACCAACATTTTAAGCATTTGGTTTTGAATAGAGAAGTCGTGATGGTCTTCTCGTAAACGTGAGCTCTTCACATGCATACGCCTCTCATGTGTGCATCGTACATGCTTTTATTCATAGAATTAATTATCAAATTTGCTACGGACTCATCTTCCTCGTGTACAATAAAATGAAGTTCCTAGTACGTGCTCACATCTCCTCAACTTGATAGATCCACTTTTGGCACCAATATAATTGATATATTTTACCCATCGTATATGTTGTTTTTCATGCAAAGTGTCGTATAAAGGTATTAGGTCTTTTATTTTTTTAAGATATAGTTGTGTCTCTCTATTGGCTATTAGTAGTTGTTCGGTTTAGTATATTATCATCACTTGAAAGTCCTTTAAGCTTCAAGTTCATTCAGTATTTTAGGTCTTTAGCTTTAGTTTTAAGTTTAGTGTATTTAGTTTGGTTTTGATTTTGTCTTTTATGAGTATAAATGTATTATCAACAATTTACATATGTATGTCAATATTTGAGTTAGAGACAAAAGAGTCAAAATCAAGTTAATAGTCAAGTTTTTGAAAGAGTCAAGTCATTATAAGAGTCTCAAAAAAAAAAATCCTGACAGACGCATTTTCGATGTTACCTAACATCCTAAAAATAAAGTGTTTCACATTGCAGGAGGAGACAAAATAAAGTACAATGTGGAAGCAAATGAGATTCAAGTTCCAATCAAACCGAGTTAGCAGAATAAACCAACTTGAGGATGGAGCATCCAAGGTAGGAGGTTAATCAATGACCTCTCGTCACCACCAACGATGGGGTCACATGAAGCTGTGGTGGCACTTTTTGTGGTGTGAGTATTTTCTTTCAGTTTTTGTAGTGTGTTTATTTTTAGAGTTCTTATTTTGTGTGGTTTTAGATGCTGGAAAAGAGTTGTGTTGGAGCACGATGATGAGTGCGCTGATTTTCTTACCGACGTGATCCTCTTATTGTTGTACTTCATTAGAAGATGGTCCATTTGTGAATATGTTCACTTGCAATGGTGACCATGTGTAGCAAGATCTAATTAGTAAGATCCAGTCAGTAGTATGCACTTCACTATAGTTTGTTTCTCAATGTTTGTGTGTGAAAATTTCACATTATGGGGGAACAAGAAACCAATGTTTCATTTCCATTATGAGCCTAAAATGACTCAAGTCAAAGGAAGCTTCCAGTGGTAGTGGTAGTTGTCTATGTTGTTCAAGATTGAGTGGCGGTGATCAAAAATAGTGGCTACAATTAAGAACATTGTGATTCTTATAGAAGTAATGTGAAGTATTTCCGTATATGTCTATTGTGTAGTTTTGTAATAAGTGAGTTGTGATTACAATATACTTTCCCGATGTACAAGATTTATGGCGAACAAAAGCACCAAAGTAAGTCTGTTCATGGAGCTTGAAAGGGTTTGTGGGAGGATTGAAAAAACCACACGAGGTGGATAGTTGATGGGGCCTATTCACGTCAATGTTTGTGGTAAGCTTGTTTAGAACCATGGAAGGAGAGAACCTTTCTTTTGATCAAGATCACGAATCACATTGTAGGACATGTTTCACAGGGGTGATCATACTACAGTTGAGTGCGTGAATGTTTTTCTACCATGTTTGTATTGAGGGGGAATGTTAGGAATTTACCTAAGTTAGTGTTCCACATTAATATGGGTAGAATTATATTATTGTAATATAATTAAATAGGGTTGTTTATGGTTATTACATGAATAGTGGTGGTTGAAACCACTCACGCAATTAGGCTGATTTGTTTGTAACTCTCCATGTTTATAGGAATACATATTCCTATATAGTATGTAATTGATTGAAGAAATAAATACAGAGAATTTATTACGTTCAAATTGTTTCATAACTTACAAGACGCTAAATAGATAAATCAATATACCGTGTAGTGCAAAGATGTGGCGAGGTTTTTATTTTAACAGATCACTCAACAATCATGTAAAAACCATGAGAACACAAGTGTGTTATTAGGGGGTGAGGTGAGAAAAATCACCTACTAAAGACCAAGTGGGCGTGGAGAGGTGGAAGCACGTGGAATGGAAGCAACATAAGTGTATGAACCAAATTGAATGCACGAATAAATGGTTCCAATGATGGGAGATGCAACGGTGGGAAGCACATATGTGGATGGAAGCCAATGTAGTAGGAGCATTGTGTGGTGGATGAGATGGTGCAGCGGTGGATGGATGAGATGGAGGGCATGCATGAATAATGACATGCGATGGTGGACTAGTGATGACCTTAGAAACATGTGAATGAGATAAGTGTACTGGAGTAACAGCACAATTACGTGGAATTGGAGACATAGACCGCTCATGAGAGCGAGAGCTAAAGGAAATGACACCCTTGTATTTTAATTGTTGTAATCTATCATGAAGGGCACAATAGTCATTGTCACGATGGTCATTAATGTGATGATAGTTACAATAAGGTTGATCGCATTGACGTTGCAAGTGATGAGGTGGATGATGCCAATTAGAAGGTAAGTGAATCAAGAATTTGTCAAGCAAAACACGTAAGACATCATGAGGCCTAACATCATATAAAAAGTGTAATCGATCCTTTGGGGGAGATGCGAAGTCTTCACGGAGATCGATGCGGTGGAGGAAATGAAGGATGCTTATGTGAGGAGAAGACTAGACTTGCTTGTGAGGTGGAGGAGATGGAGACCATGGAGGATGCTCAACATATGGAAGAAGAGAAGAACTAGATGATGTCGCAAAGAATAAAAAAATAATAGGAGGAACTATGACATGTAAAGCAATGAGATCTTGTTCTAAATCAATGAATTTATAGCATAAGAGTGTGAATGATTCGCATGTATCATATTGTAAGTGTTGCTTTAAAGAAGGAATCAAACCATGACAAAAGATGAATTGCTTCTCTAGATAAATGGGATGAAAGACTAACTGATTCATGTAAGCATTGAAATGTAGAATGTAATCAATAATAGATTATGTCTTGCATTGATGTAATCCAAGTAAGCGGTCATATGTGACTCTAGGTCCATTTTTAAGTATGAAGCAACAAAGGAAGGCATCTCCCATCTCACGATAGGTACTAATAGATCCAAAAGGTAGATGTGTGTACCATTCGAGAGCATCATCGGTAAGACTATGATGAAAATATTTAAGCAATAACCGATCATTAGAGTAAGAGGCCATAGCTAGATGATAATGTTTGAGATGCAAATATGGATTTCCAATACCATCAAATCATGAAAATGTAGGCATAATGAAATCCTTGGGAATGCTGAATTGTGAATATTTTTTGGAATAGGATTTCCATGTAAAGAATTGTTATCAATAGAAGCATAATAGGCCTTTCTTTCAAGAGTGAGAGATTGGACTTGAGATTGTAATTGACCAACAACATGCATGAGTGATAAGATATCATGTGAAGGAATGGTAGAATATGTGAATGGTGTATTGAGTGGTTGAAATTTTTCATTATGAGTGATCATAGGGATTTCGAAGGAGTGGAGGATGTCGATGCTATAGGAATACTAGAGGTAGGTGCAGAAGAAATACTATGTGATGAAGAACATGGAATATCAATAGAAACAATAGGAATAACATCGGAAGAATTATTAGGAGATGAAGCAATAGATGGAGATGAATCAACATGCATGTTACTAGACACAATCTCAGAAGAAGATGAAAGCGAGTAGAGAATTCACATTCAAGTAGTATGTAGAGAAGTAGATTCGTTACTAGTATGTGTATCATCAATATCAGATAAAGACTCAGATGCAAGGATTTCATCAAGCATATCATCAATATACAATGAAGTAGGAGAAACACTAGTATGAGATGTATCCTTAGAATCACTAGAAACATTTTTAGAAATGCAAGGAGTATGAGATGCAACTATACAATCATCCTAACTAGTATTAGAAATAACATCATGCACATGTACATTTTCATCAAGTTTTTTATATGTATTATCACAATCAAGATCAATCTAAGGAATCAATAATAGCCTCATCTAGCATTTCATTAGAAATATAAGAAGGCAGAGGAGGCATATTGCTTACAAAATAGCAAGGAATACAACTAGAAAAACTTGTTGAATCAGAAAAAATACTAATGGTATAATGATATAAGCTAGTAGGGATATTACATTCATTGGCCGATCGTTTTCTTTGAGTGTCATCTAAAAGAATAGTATTGTGATAGAGAGTAATAAGTTCTTAATGATTTATGGTTGCTTTGGCATAAATAGGGTTAAGACTCGCGTGAGGCATGGCTTGCCTAGGAGGAGAAGATCTATTCTTAGCCATTAAGGTTTTAGTGGATCCTAGGGCAAGGAGTTCTGAGCTACAAGTTCACCAAAATGATTTAATAAAATCAATTTTATTTTATTAAAATTTGAAAGCGGTAATTGCTACAAATTATATACAAGATTTAATTATGATATTAAATAGAAGAGATGAGGCACTTACCTTGATTTTGCTTATCCCGAAGTGTGTTTAGGTTGGGAAAGGTGATGGAACAAACACAAATTGTTGCAATATCGCTTAAAAAATGCAGAGAGGAAAGAAATTCTTGGACATGGGTGCTTGAGTAAGGGTGAGGGCACTCATGGGGTGCCCTAGACCTCTGTGGGGGCACTGGAGTCTACCAAAAAGGTCGAACCTAGTTCTGACACTTTGCACTAGGGTTTGCACTTTATCACCTTTGATATCCCAGTATGTCGCACTTGGATCGCCGAAGTACCTATAAATCTACAACACAAATAACCTCCTACAAAACCCTCAAAAATACATCAAATCCTAAAAATGAAAGATGCAAAATGAGGGGTCGATAATCCTCAACCACAACGAGTGAGCTTATGATTGAGCGTTGTAATACATCTCATACCCAATGTAGTCCTTTTTTGATTCGTAGCAATAGTGCTCTAGGTTTCCTTGCACCGATGATGCCAAGATAGGGGGAAGTAGCTAGATAAAATGCAAATGTGTGGATGGAAAAATGAACTTTCCTTTCATATGCAAAGTGTGTATGCGAGTAACAAACCCAAGATGCAATCCCTTTGATATGTAGATAGATAACCCTTGATAGAAATTACTTGCCATTATAATGGTATGTATGTTGTGTTTATATAAGGATCTCTTGCTTGAATTTCGACACTAATGACCTCGACATGCCAACTAGTACCTCAATATATGAGTGGAAAAACTGAAAAGAATGACCTCAAATGTCAAAAATAAGATAAAAATAAAGAGGACACGGCGCCTAGGATGGACAGGAGTGCCTGGGCGCTAGTGTCCAGAGACAACTGACGAAAAATGTGTGAAGACTGAGAGACATGGATCCTCATGACCTAACTAGAACTTGGCATATGAGTGACAAGTGTGAAAGATAAAAACAATGGAGACCAATAAGACAAGTGAACAAACTAGGAAGTGAGTCACCAGTGAATAATTTTCTTACTCAAGATCCATATATAAAACAACATACTTAGCGGTATGACAAATAGTAGTAAGTGTGTGATTTTGTGTTTACACAATTAAGGAGATGACATAACTAGAACCAAAAACTTTGAATAGAGCCAAATGAAAAATCAGAAACCAAAGACCAAATGAGCATAAATACTTCCAAATTTGGTTTTCGGAAAAGTTAGTTGTAAATAGCCACTTTTAGTTGGAAAACACCTATCTCGCATAAACACCAAACACCAAAGAAACTCCAAAGAATGAGATTAATCGAGATTATAACCAAAATGGACGAATCAATAATAGATTAATGAAACTTACACAAGAAGTTGAAAATTTTGAAACCAAAAATAATTAGAAACAAACCAATAACAAGTACATGTTTACCTAAACAACCTCACTATGATACCATGTGTGAACCACGAGGATCAATGGAACTCGTGCACATCAAGGTTTTTACACTCCAATGGAAACGAGAATGTGCTCTAAGTAATTAAGCAAGAAAATTAACCAAGCAATTATTCATGTAAAGAGGAAAAATAGGTCTAACATTCTCATAGATCAAAAAAATTGTACATATGGGAGCATTGTGTAAGTCCCATGCCTGGACATGTCATACTCCCATAATGGAGTGAGGAGTTACAATGCTAGGAATAACATGTAACTCCCATATGATAATGACGCATATGACAAGTATGAAAGATTCTATGATGAAATCATTCATATGTCATATAAGTCCCTAAAATACCTATGACTCACCTAAGTGAGATGACTCACCATGTGTGAGGTGAAAATACCTAATAACCAAATAAAAGGTGAAAATACCTCACACCAACTAAGGGTTGATCATATTGCTGATGAACATGCCTATTTTTTTGATTTAGTTGTCATAATAGCCTCTACATGTATTGTGTTGCAATCCAAGTGAGATGAGGTGAAGACAAAGTTAGCACAAGTGTGGGAGGAAATCAAAGAAGGAAACCTCACATAGAGTATGTTCAAGAAATATGTGGAGCTCCAAGGATGATATGTGGAGGTCGTGGGCCGAGGCAACAGACTTATGAGCGAGATCGAGGAGCAACGGTCGCAATCTCAACGTCGGAGACCAAGTGGGGGTGCATCTAGTTCTAGGGTATCTATAGCCTCTAGTAGTGAGGATGATATATGATGTATATAGAGGGCTTGGACCCTATATTTTTATATTTTAAATGTTTAGATATATATATATATATATATATATATATATATATATATGACCCTATATTTTTATATTTTAAATGTTTTGAGATATATATATATATATATATATATATATATATATATGTGTGTGTGTGTGTGTATGTGTATATATATATATATATATATATATATATATATATATATATATATTATATATATAGTTACTTATGTGATGTATTTTGATGTTTTGATGAGTGATGAGAATAATAACATAGATGTTAAAATGATGTGATGCTAGATAAAACAATATAGATATGCATGTATATCAATATAGCTTGACATTGTGATAAAGATAAATAATAATTGATCATGTGTGAATTATTATACTAATGGCAAATAAACATGAAAGTGTATATTATGAAAGGAATGTAAGGCCTCTAGCGATAATATAGGTAAGGAATATGTACAAGTGACTCGATGGATGTGATATCTCGAGTATATGTGCCAAAATATAAACCCGAAGTGGTCGTAGAAGAACTAGAATGATGTGAATCTAAGAATAATGAGTGATACTCCTTCAAGATCCATTGGGGGTGCAACAAGAAGTGGGGAAAATGGCTTATGATTAGTTGTAGAAGGAAATAAGATGACCGTAAGAGGATCAAATGTATTCATAGTTGTAGAAGTTGGTGTGCAACCTCATGGCACGAGAGAATGATATCTATTAGCATGGCGTGCATGATAGTTAATTACACCTTTGTCCTCAAGCAACTAAAGATGATCACAAAGAACATAAAAATCATTGTCATGATGACCATTGATCCTATGAAAACTACATAATTTCTTGTTATGATTGCATCGCAACAAATGAGGAGGAGGATGCTCATTAGAAGGTGAACGAATTTACCTCTCATCAAGCAAGGTTTATAAAACATCATGTGGGCTAGCGAGAATGTGAAAAGTATAATGGCTCACACTTAGGAGGTTGAGTGAAATGAGTTAGAGGCCTCACCGATGCGGGGGTAATTTAGATTTATCTTTATCTACAATACTCAAGAGCTTGAACTTGCTCTATTACTCCATCCACCCCTTGTTAGAGGATCATTAATTGATGTTCATGCAACATCATCTGTTGTATTTCTTATCTCCTTGAGATCCAATGAGACCTAGTACCTTCTAATTCTTGAAGACAACAACTGGAGGAGGGTTAACTTGATGAGCAAAGGTGATCACCTTGTGATCACTGAAACAATATATAATAGATGTAAAGAACTTCTATATTAATCTACATGACTGTCCCAAGCTACAAAATCCGTTCATAAAGTCTCTAACATTCATACCTTCTTGAGTTCTCTTACCATACACCTTTGCTTGCAAATGGAGCTCTTCTTCAATATAGTCACAAGCTCTTTTCTTCTTGATTGAACATGACCAAGGCAACAAACCAATGTTTCAAGTTCCTTTATGAATGCTCAAGCATCTCTCTACTAGTGTGCAATCTCAACACTCTGCCCTCAAGACTGAACTTAGTCTAAAAGCATCCAACTCAAACTCTTAATACATAATTAGTTGGTTCCCGTGGCATACCCACATCTCAACAGACCTCCCTTCACAATGGTTGAGGTATTCATGAGCTCCATATACCGTCCTAGATCTAGGTTTTCCTTTATCACCTCCTCAGATGTTTTTGAAGTGACTTATACACCCTGTAACCCCTACATAGTCTACATTTACTCCAAATCACTGGTAGATTTCTCTCTAGAATCATGGAACACATTAATAGTACTAGGATAGTCATCATCCAACATCCATGCACAGGTACTTAACTCTACTTCTCCTTGACATTAGCCCTTTGAACATTTTATCATGGACTAACACACCCTAAACCACCTGCATACCCTGATTACATCTAGAGGGAAGGAATTTCCCTTGTACCTATATGCCCAATGTCATTCATATTCAACAAATATACCTGGATAGGTTCCCTCCCATACCTTATTAGTGGATTTTCATCATATTGTGTCCATCTCCTTCATGTTTGCAGTCCTCCTTTCTTGCCAAATACAGTCCTAAGCCTGTGCAATCATCTTTTATATGCTAACAAGGTAATAGCTTCATGCATTCAGACCTGAGATCATGCAAATACATCCAATATACCCCTATTTTGTCCATCATATCAATCTATCATCATGATTAGTCATGTTATAATGCAAAAACTGTGTATGTTCTTTATTTGACTGTAAACTATACATCACCGTTGTTTCTCGAATACACAAATACCTATAGCTTAAGTGACATAAGATCATTCTTCCTCAAATTTGGATGATCTTTAGATCATATCAATGCAGAGATATTGTAAAAGTTTCAAGTAATTCTATCCATGGAATAAAAAGATATACGAAGCCCTAGTTCAGGCCCGAGAGGCAACAATTTGCTATAAAATCCAAACTATGCATTTTCAAAACATACAAAAATTACCAATGTGATCCACATCACCTGTAGAATCTTTCCATGCTAATAATCAAGAGATTTACATCATTTGAATGTTATGGAGGGTTTCTATCTTGCTGTCCTGTCGGGGGTTCTTGTGCACATGTCCCATCAAAACAATCTATTTCATGCAAACCAAAGTATAATTCTTCTTTCAAACATCCTACCCATGTTGTTATTCACCGCTCCACCTTCTAAAACCTCGAGAACCCTATTCTACTTCATCTCCATCGAATCACCTATGAAATACGTATTCATTAGCTAAGAATAGACTCTAATGACCCTAAACCGACTCCACAATACCCTAACAAGACTTAATCAATATTCTAATCCTAGAATATTAATGGATATCAATCCAATACTTCTTCCAACTCATGCATGGACTAATAAACATGATGACATGGCATTTGAAGTCCTTATTTAGCCCATATTACCCTTTAAATGCCAAGTCAAGTCACCCTATCAACTTCTTACAAGCATATATTCATTTTTACAACATATTTAACTCTAACACACCTATAGACAACATTTATCATGGTCTTGTATGACCTTATTATGCCTTGGTCCTTGATGCCCCGCATCACCTACGAAAGGGATGAGAATGTGCATGATTATATTTAGGAGAGATGGTGATTGTGAAGGTGGTACAATGGGTGGAAGAGAAGAAGAAGTGTTATGTGGGGTAGGAATGGAAGAAGTGCTAAGTGGGGTAGGAGTAATAGAACTAGAAGCATGTACAACAATATGATCATCAAGCAATTCTTTTTCTAATTTTATAACTTTGAAGCAAAGAAGAGTAAAATATTCACATGTATCATATAACAAAAAAATTTCAAAGGAAAAATTAAGCCACGCCAAGAGATATGTTGCATTTCTTGATCAATAGGTTGAAAAATTCAATGATGCATCGAAGGCTTGAAACATAAGATATAATCCTGAATTGGTTCATTCTTTCTTTGATGCAAAGAACGTAAACACTCCAATGTAACTTTAAGACCATTATTAGAAATAAAGCATCTAAGATGTGCCTCTTCCATATCAAGATAAGTATTAATAGACCCTCTAGGAAAATGATGAAACCACTAAGAAGCAATATCAGTAAGAGTATTGGGAAAACCTTTGAGTAATAATCTATCATTAGAGAATGAAGCCATAACTAATCTAAAAGCCTTAAGATGCAAATAAGGATTACCCGCTTCTATCAAAAAGTGAAAAAGTAGGCACAGTAAAACCCTTAGGAAAGGTTGGATTGTGAATATTCTTAGGGATGGGATTGTCATAGAGAGGGAATTATTCAATAAAAGCATAGTAGGCCCTAATTTCAAGAGTAAGACTATGGAGCTTATTTTGTAAATCACCAACAACATGCATAAGAGAAATAACTTCTTGGGAGGGATAACATACACATTGAGGGGATCATTAAGGGGTTGGATTTTGCCATTATAAGTAGCCATAGGGACACTATTAGGTTGGAATTCAAATTTGGGATCAACAAGAGGGTAACTAGTAGTAGGGATGGAAGGGATTTCAATAGGAAGGGAGGTTTGCACACATTTATCAACAAGATCAATCAAAGGAGGAGAACAAACAACATGCATATCTTCTTTAACATCGTTATTAGTTTGTACATTATATTTAGAAACATCAAGAGTAGTAATACATGCATCATGAATAAAATCAGATTGTAACACATTATGAGAAGCAATGAGAACATCAATAATAACAACACAAGAAATAGAAGGATTCATGCATGTAAGAGAAGAAGAAAGATAAGTCTCTTTAGGCACAATGGTCAATGGACAAGTAAAAGTGGAGGGGAAGGATCTAAAATAGGAAGATCAACCTCAACATGATTAGTCCCAAGGATTTTTGCATATGTAAGGGGAGGAGGAGAAGAAGAAGAAGGAGGGTTAGGACCATAGAGGATAGAATTGACAACATCAAGAGACTCGGGAGAAAGAGAATCATCATTAGCAAGGCCTTCTTCATCAAAAAAATTAACTAGATCCTCAACACATGTCTCATTAGTAGCAATAGACTCATTATCAAAATCATGAACACTAGCGGCCTCTATGGGGGTAACAATATAACATTAGGGCCGGGGTTATAAGTTTTGGTAAACACACAAGGTATGGTGAGATTGTAAGTAGGGATAAAGCACAAGACTTATTATAGAAAGTGGCTTCATCCTCAACATTGGTGAAATAAGGCTGAATACTAGTCATAGGAATGGAGTCATACTTAGGAGAAATAGACTTGGATTGATAGTTTCACAACATCTTTTGGTAGGCCATGAGGAATACAAAATAAAGGATCCTAGAGAAAGCTAGGGTTTGATCAATAAACAGGTTCACCAAATGATTTAATAAAATTAAATCTAAGATAAGGACACAACCGATCGGATAGATAAAATAGTAAATAAGTAATATCAAGCAAATGAAATACAAGCAAGAGTGATATACGAGGCTTAGATAATGGCTCAACTTGTGAATCGTAGGTCTAAACCAATTCTAGATTGGAGGTTGTTACGGAAGGGGAAATTATGGTCTATGTAAGCTCGATTCTCAAACTGGTATGTGATGATCCCGGGAAAGGAGCGCTGGGAGATGACATGGATGCATGGGCACTAGTGTCTGTGGGACAACCCGTGATCATATTATTTATGTGTCACTTCTTGTCATCTTTAGTTGATTATAGGTTGTGTCGTGTTTGTTTCACTTCCGCTTTGTTGCACATGTACCGCAAAAAACCTAGCTACCTACACAAGACTCGAGCGCACATTAGAGTGAATAAACAATGCATGTGATCTTGTTATTGATCGTTGCACTACATTTAAGACTCGTGTAGTTCTTGTGGCATGTGATTAAAATTGTGCCCCTTGAGTTAGGATGCCCTAGTGTCGGTCACATGAAGAATAATGGGCTATAACTACTTTGTCCCAATGCAAGAATGTGTGATATGGAATTCAGAATAACCTCCCGCTATGTACTAAATAATGCAACCCAAAATGTAGTCCCTTATGTTGCTCTTATATGTCTGTGGTAGATATATAAATGATAGCCTAATTTAGCCTTAGAATAATGAGTAGGTTGTGTATATAAATTGTTTGAATTCTGGCACATAGTGACACTAAAAGCTAACCTAGCTCATGAAAATAAGATAATAAAAGACACAGCCAAAGAAAATCGACAAAAGAGATAATCAAGAAAACATGATGTGAAGCGCCCGGAAGGACATTAGTGTTTGGATGTTATTATCCTATCTCGGGAAGTATTGTCATGCAAAAAGAAAAAAAAAAGAAGCGGAATGAAATACGGGAACAAGTAACCCTCGACTCAACTAAAAATATGCAAATTCTAGATAAAATACACAGGCAAATGCAAACAAAGAAAGAAAAGGACCAAAGAGGTGTCACTAGTGCCTATTTTCCAGACTCAGAAATCGTGTATATAATAACATACTAGAGGCGTAATGTAATAGTAATAAGTGCGTATTTTAGTGACTATGAGTTGTAGATAAATATATTGAAAATATAAACTTAACAATAGTTTAACAATGAATAACTTGAGTTAAAACCCTAAGTTGTCAAGCCAAGACTTAGAAAATTAAATAGAGAATTAGAAAAGCCAAGAATAGTTTAACAAAGAGTTAAATAGAGAATTAGAAAAGCCAAGACTTAAATAAAAGAGAAAGATGACCAATAAACTGAGAATTTGTGTGAAATCTAGATAGTCTAATAAAAGATTTAGTGACCAAGTTTAACTATGAGTTTAACTCCAAATATAGGAAAATCTTTAGGTAAAATTGGTTGCATGAAAAGTGAAGAAAATAAGTGACAGAGCTAAGAATAATTTGATGGAAACTTATTAAAGGAATAAAGAAGCAAACCATAGGGAAACACACGAGAAAACATAGAGTATATACACACATGTTTAAATGTGGAAGTATGTCACACAAGTAAAGGATGAAATAAAAGAGAGAAGAGTGGATACAAGGGTTTTCATGCATAGAGAATGGAGAAAATGGGCATCAAGGATTCAAAGATCACTTCTAGGTTCCTTCATTTCCCTTTAGGTATTTTTACGTATGTGGATTCTTTCATGTATGATGATGGCTTGATGATTAAGACATTAGGCTACAATATGAAGGTGTGGGTTTCAAAACTCCCAAATACCATTTCTTTTAAAGGTTATTATAAACCATAGGAAGAAATAACAATGTTTAAATTGAAATTGACATGATGTGAGACCAAACTATAAGGCTTGACACCTTGGCATTGAGAAAGAATATGGAAATGAGGGGTCGCAGATCGACTCCCTTTGCTCCTTGTATTTTTATTAAACTTAAAACCAAACATAAACATTGGACTCGCTATAAGATCAACATAGGTTTAAGATAAAATAAGGAAAATAATTATGGTTGAATGAGTAAGAGAATAATTTGAAGGTAGGGGTCTCAAGTTCGATTCCCTCCCCATATAATCCATTTTGGGACATATTAAATTACATAGGAGATAATTAAAAGGGTTGATGATCGATTATAAACCAAGGTTGGAATTTGGATTTTTAACTTAATAAATTATAAGAATATATTATTCAATTATAATGTTACAAGGATATAAAAAGATTTGTTGACAATGTTTTATGTATATATATTGAGCCATAAGGAATATAATATCATTAAGTAAAACATTGGAAAACCATCACGACATATAAAGGCACTAACGATTATTAAATTATCATAATAAAGGGGTTATGGGGTCAAAGTGAATTATCAAGTTTATAACTATCAAACATAAGGTTACGACCATACTTGATGATAAATAAGGAATCAAAAGTTAAGTCCAATTGTCTAATGAAAACAATGATTATGACTTATACACCTAAGAGAAAGGAAAGTGACGAAAAACCATCTCGACGTAATTAGTCGTATTTAAAAGCAACTATGACATGATCAAAATAATTGCACATGGATTACAAAGTAATATGCTTTTATTATTATATTATTGATGATCGTATATGCTTTATGTCATATGAAGTATTGTTAATTTGGAAACTATAATACATTCCATTTGTATCCCGAAAATATGATAAATTGTAAGTGAAGAAACTACAGTCATGAGCTCATGATAGAAATTGGGTGGGACAAACAAGGTTAACATTAACCTATTCACACATGAGTGGAAAATATATGTTTTAAGCTTATACAAATCCTTGACATGGACAATAAATGAAATTACGCTCCTATGTCAAGCTAACTCTTGAAAAGTATTATCAAATTGGGAAATCCTGTGAAGGGGAGAACCGTAACAACAAATAAACCTAGATACAAGATTTGAACTTGTCAACATTACCAAGATTGAGCATACTTTGTGTGAAAGGTGGAAAACTTATAAACATAGCTTATAACAAAAGGTGAACTATATGTTTTAATTAAGGATTAATAATATTGTATTTATAAATACAAATATCCTCTTCTAAAAAAGATATGAGTTGGAAAAATGAAAAGATATCTTTATACTTTAAAAGAGTAATATCAAAAGGAGACAATTATATATGTAAAACCTTATGAGGAGTTATATACGTCTCCCTAACTCAAATATAAGGACATGAAATCGTATAATTGCTACATTTTGCAATGATATAAGATGTCATCATGATTGTACATTTATGTTATGTATGATGGATATGCATAGATGACCTTGTTTTATACTTAAAACATCTATGGGAAAGGAATTGTAGTTGATAAGTAATGTGAATTGATTATGCAGAGAAGCATAATGTAAATAATATATGAATGAGATTATTATTCACAAGTTGGTTGATCTAATTGAAAAGGGTGTAACCCAAAGGAAGATGATTAATGGAAAGTACAATAATGAGACTATGAGATTATTTGTGAAGAGGCGAAGCGAGTTATTGCAGGTGAGCCAAACAAATATAAAGGAGAAATATAGATTAACACAAAGCACAATATTATTAACTTGAATATTTCATGGTACATATGCATCCATATTTATAGGATATGATTTCCTTAATAACAGAAACCACTTTTGTCTCTATACTAAACCATACGAGTGTATGGTTTCAACCACTCAACCCAAATACTAATAAAACAACCTTTGTTGTTTTATTATCCTAACCATATAACCAATGATTTACAATAACATTTACTAATTACTATCACTCATATATTTACCATCTGTAAATATATATCTCCATGTGTAACACTAAACCAATATTTTCCTAACAATTTGAAATGGAATGAATTAAATGGACTAAGTCTTACGAATAATGTATCTAAAAATTATACTTTACAGAAGAATATTGCAACCTTAAACCATTAATCGGGGTATAAGAATATGTTGTAATTGAGAAAATTGAAGTTGATAGTTACAATGCTCAACATATCTTGATTGTCTTAATGAGAATTCAATTTTTATAAAAATAAAAAGAAAATTGGAAGTTGATAGTTACAATGCTCAACATATCTTGATTGTCTTAATAAGAATTCAATTTTTATAAAAATAAAAAAGAAAATTGGAAGTTGATAGTTCTGATGCTCAACATATCTTGATTGTCTTAATGAGAATTCATTTTTTATAAAAATAAAAATCCATATGACTTAGATATGATTTGGTGGAATTAATAACCCACGGGTCCCATGATTGGAACTTGGATCTAAAGGATAAGCTATATATATTTTGATTTATGATTCAAAGAGAGGATCATTTTTTTAGATAGGTAAACACTTTTGACCGAGCTATGAAATGAGGGCTAAATGGGGTCCTACCCTTACAAAAGAGAACGAAATTAGCACTATAAACCGACAAAAATAGTGGTCTATATACCACAAAAACACGTTAGAAATGAAAACAACAAAAACAGAGAGGAAATTTTAAACATGTAGCCTCAGAGACAATAAAGAGAGTTGTATACAGACAAGAAAGGAAGACCTAAAATCAACCATTGTAATTTTCAATGATGTCTAGGTGCTGGGCCACCTTGCCCTTGTCCTTCCTTCCGCCAAGCTTGCCACAAGTATCTAGCTTAGCAATATTCACAAGGAATGCAAAAGAAGAGCCTACGGACATGTGAAGTTTGGTAATCCAAGTAGGAATAGGCCCAATAGGCTCAGCCAACTCGGTAAGATTGAGTTGAGGAACCCGAGAAGGCTCAGTCCCTTTAGAGAGACAAATCTTGTGCACCGACACGACGAACTTCATCAGGAGCTGATTCTTCCTTTCTAAATATTCATGACAATGCAATCAACCCATTGAGAAGAGGTAGAATCCCCTTCTAAGAAGAAGACTGAAGCCAAACACACATGTTTGACTGCTTCCTCCAACCCAATTCTATGGCAAGGAAGAATGAAATGTTTGGCAATTACCACAACAACTTCTTTGTCTGGGTTAATGAGGAGAAGATGAGAGACGAAGACCCTTACAATTTCCAAATTGATACACACACACTTCTCGACCGGTGCAAATAATCATACCGATGATGCATTCAATGAAGTTCATAACAAAGGAAGAACCCACGCGAAACACCATACGTAGATGCCATGGAGAAACAGAGGAGAAGAAAGCAATTTCATGTTTCTATCCATACAGATGCAACATGGGACGGGGATGGAGAGCCACATGCACGCAAGAAGGAGAAAACAAAGTGAAGAGGGCGTTGATGCCCTTCCCAATAAAAGGAACTTATACACGCTTCAAAAAGGATTTTCCTTATGCAAGTGATGCTCAAGTCATCATCAAGAAGGATGGCATTGAAAAATTCCAATACTCGCCTTTACTTTTAATCAAGGCATCATCGGTTTGGAAAACACCATGATTAGTATGGGCATTTGCCACTAAGTTCATTTCATGATAAGCATGATGAATAGACCATTCATCAATCAAGGAGAGCCAATGAAGAATTTGAGTAAGGAGAAAATGAAGATGTTAGGCCTCCGCTTTACCTTTTCTAATTGCTTGAATAATAACCTGAGAGTCCCCTTCAATGGCGAGCTTGGAACAACCAATATCAATGACAATCTTGATGCCAAAGAGGAGAAAATTAGCATGTGCCACGTTACTCATACTTGATCGGAATCTCAAGGAGCCAAATTTGATCAATAATCCCTTAGAATTCTCGAATAATGCACCCCGCACCCGATATGCCCTGGATTGCCTTTAGAGGCCCCGTCAAAGTTAAGTTTGTAAAATCTAGGGGTGGAAGCCATTTCACATTCTTCCTTTTAAGAAAATTTTCCAGTTTGGAGAGCCCATGCTTAACAATAACACCAAGAGAAGGGAGACAAATGAGAGGCCAGGCTTGTCGAATCTTAGCGTCCTTGCTAGAAAAATTAGAGAGAACTTTAAAATTTGAACTGTCATTTTTGAAATGGAGACTTCCAACTTATTAAGGAAGTTTGGAAGATTAGAATATTCCTTGTGAAATATCCTTAGATTGTGTTCCCACCATAGGTGCCACAACAAGAGGATAGGACCACAGATCCAGATCGAGCCCCAAGCAGTACCAATACCCGCCCTAGGCCAAGAAGAAATGGTATTGGAGATGGATTCTCCAGGTGCCCAAGCAAGGTTTAACTAACTGCAAAGTCAATACTAACAATGACAAATGAAGGGGCAATGTAACAAAAGGTGATTACCATCCTCCTCCGCATTAAAACAAAGAACACAACGTGAAGGACCAACAACCCATTTTTTCCTTCACTTGGTATGAATTTTACCTTTAAAGACTAGCCAACAAAAGGCATCCACCTTAGGAAGGCATGCAAAATTCCAACAACCCGTCCAGAGGATTCAATAAAATCATTAAACATGGAAAAATAATTCATTTATCTTTATTATGATTTTAGTAGAAATTAATATTTACTCCTTGATATGACCACATATATGATATGTTTTCCTAGATCTTGTATAAAGCAAATCCAGTGATTATATTTTGTGAATGAAATGATGTTTGGATTATAAGTATGATGAGATTTTGGACATAACAAATTAGGGATGATTATGGAAAACTGGGTTTATGATTCTTGTAATTGCGATTCTCCTAATTGGTATGGGACAATTATGAGAGTTGTTATTGATTGAAGACTACTCCTAATTTGGGATGACACAATCATTATTAAACAAGTTAAGAAAATAATAATAAAATTATGTGGATTATGAGACATTATACTCTCACGAATTAGATATTGATTGATTACTATTTAAAAACCTTATATGAATTATTATTGAACTTTGTAATACATAACTAGAAAAGAGGAATATGGATACGATTACAAATAATTTATAGTCCTCTCTGTATTTGATGGAAAATCAAGCTTATGATTCTAACAATAATGACTTCCTTGGGTGGTATGAGACATTCAAGAAGGTTGTGATTGCTTGCATCTTATTCGTTGTCAACTTTGTATTATTTGGGGAATTAAAAGCTGGGATTAGGATCCTTACGACATTATTTTGAACGAGTGGTATGAGAATTCGATAAGGTCGGTGTTCTTTGTGTTCTAGTCCTAAGTTTTCCCAAGTGGTTAGTATATGGGGATAAAAATCTTTATTGTAAGTTGTGAATAGTAGTACTTAAAGGATGTGATTTGTATATATGGGTAGGTTTGTCAATGTAGTTTTCACTTATAAAAAGTATTGGGGTACGGGGTGGACTGTAAATAGACTCAAGATCTAACCTCATGGTTAGTTAGTATAGGATTATTTCATACACTCGATACATTGTTAGAGAGATGTGTTATTGGACTAGGATGTGTGGATGTGTTAAGTAACCTAACACAATGGATCACACATTAAAAATGATTAGTGGGTGCGAAGTGAATTGTAGATAGACTCAAAGTCCACCCTCATGAGTAATTAGAATTATTTCATGCCGTAGTAATTTGTCGCATTTTAGTAAGGTAAGGGTACTTTGTTATCCTAAGTCTTTTGGCCAAAAGCATAATCATTACTTATATGATTATTAGGATGCTATATTCCTACCTTGTTAATAAGTTTGCTGATTTTGGGTGATTGAACTATACATGGTATTTCTCTCTTACCTTATTGATTACTCACATCTTCCCTCTCGTGAAGGGTAGGGCCACTATCATTCATGAGAGGTGTGCGAAGATTTGTAAGGCTCATGGTTGGAGGTAAAGTGCTTCGACGATACTCTTTCTCTCTCATTTACACGACTTCAACATTAAATGGATCTCAAAGTAAAGGCGACATTTGTGTTGCAACATAGTTATGATGTATTGTATTCATGACATCTATTGTATTATTATAGTTGAGATGGATGCAAACTATTGTAAACTTGTAACCTTTTTAAGGTTGAAACAACTATCGTGATGTAATTGATTATAAGTGATTAAGAAATGGAGACTTATGCATATTGAGACAAAGGAAACATGAACATTGTATAATGTAAAACTATCATGTATTGGAAATTGTGTATATTGAATCACATATATTTGTGTAACGAGTTGTAACATGATACTTGAGATATAGACTCATGTAATGTTGTAAATATGTGGAATTGTGAATAGATGAAACTATCTACTTTGGTATCATTTATCTATGAAGGAATCTATATATCAACATCATGGATGAATTAGGAGCCATGTTATCAAATGATTCAATAAATGAAATTATTATTTGTTTTGTTTTTGTTAAACAATATTGGAGTGGATTAAAATGAAATGCGATGAACACTTATTTGCAAAATCGTATAGGTACTTGTACTTAATGTATATATATATATACCTACATATATATCTAGGTATATAACATATAATGTTATAAATGTATAACATTATATGTTATATATGTATGTATGTGTGTGTTATATACCTACATATATATAATATATATAGATAGATATAGATATATACAACTACATATATAACATATAATGTTATAAATGTATAACATTATATGTTGTGTGTGTGTGTGTGTGTGTGTGTGTGTGTGTGTGTGTGTGTGTGTGTGTGTGTAACATACATACATACATATATACATATATTTATATATAATATAATATATACTGCATATATATGTAGGTATATATAAAATATATCCTCCACACACACACACATAATGAATGTTATAAATATATAACATTATATATACTTACATATATATAACATATAATATATATATATATATATATATATATATATATATATATATATATATATATATATATATATATATATATATATATATATATATAGGTACATATATAAGTATATATGTATGTATGTGTGTACTTATATTTATATATACACACACAAATATATACACATATACATATAGGTGCATACATACATACATATATGTATAATGTACCTAGGTACACACGAGTGTGCACACACACACACACACACACATACACATACACATACACATACACATACACATACACATACACATACACACACACACACACACACACACACACACACACACACACACACACACACACACACACACACACACACACACACATGTATGTATCTATGTAATTACATACATCCATATATATGTAGGTACATATATATACATACATACATATATTATACACGTTGAAATAAATGATACAAATTAATGTATTATGATAGATAATTATGATTACCTATAATACTTCTTGCGTATGTTTGCATGATTAAGTGTAGGACTATGAAATTGAGGTATCAATTTCTATCCCTAGTTGCGTAGGGCAATTCAAAATTTTGATTATAATTTTTTTTTGGATGTATTTTGCGTTCACCCGTTGAGGAATCGCTATATTCCCACACGAAATCAATCATTGTCCCATAAAAATAGTCAAGGAAGGGGTAGTTTTTTTCTTGGAAGTTGATCATCTTATCTTCTAGACATGTTTTCCTCATATATTTAGGTCAACATCATCTTTAAAAATTGTGCAAAATCAATTATTATCCTAATTCGTCACTTTTCCATTTCACTAGAATTCCCCAGTCTAAATAACCTTTTATTGATTAAATATGAATTAGGTCTAATTACAATTTGTTAGTGCATTTCTAAATGCAAAACTAATTTTTACATTTTAAAACGAATAATAAGTATATTTAGTTCTGATAGAGTGCCCTATTCTCATACATAGCCTCGTAGACGTTAAAACTCTCCTTCTTGGGTGGCAAAACAAAAACTAACAATTTGTGTCATGGATGAAATGTAGCCACGTCCACCCCAAATCTCTTCTACGACTCTTTTTAACATTTGACATTGAAAAAGCTTATTTTGAAACGTATTCGAAACATAGCCCTCAAGTTTTTCAAAAGATGATAAAAACAAAATAAAAAACAGTGTTATGGGCTTTGACCTTAAACCCTAACTCCTTCCCAAACTCTAGGAAGGACTATCACAGAGCCAAAATTTCTACATATTCTGCCAAATTTGGCAGATCTTTAAAGCTCCGAGCGATACAGAAAATGACTATCGATTAGTCAAATCGAAAGTATATTTGTTTTCAGGGGTTTAAACGATGATTTATGACTTTATTTATGGATCAGAAGCAGAGGCTATCAGACTGTTCAGTGCAAAATATTATGCAGCCTGTGCTGGCGGAGGAATGCTCAGTGCAGGTGCTTCACATCTTCTCATTACGCCTTTAGACGTGCTCAAAGTGAATATGCAGGTGCGTATTTGCTACATTCCTTTAAATTTAGATTTCAATGTTTTAACGTTTTATGACGTGCAAACTTATCTGTGATTGTAGCAATTAACTCGTCCATTTCTTTGCTTTTACTTTTTGAAAATTCAAGTTCTGAAAGGTTTGATGACATGTAAATTTATGTGTAAATTTGAAAGGTAATATGCATTTGCATTGTTACTACTTTGCGATAAATTTAAGCGGTTCAATGTTTTATGATGTGGAAATTTATGTCCAAATGTAAAAATTAATTTGCAGGTGCATTTTTGCTATTTTTCATAAATTTGTGGAGTTTGCTTGATGTTTGAATTTGTGTTAAAATAAGAAAGCTAATGTGCAGGTGTAGGTTTGCTATTTTTCTTTAAATTAGAAGTGTTTAAAGGTGCTATCTGTAAATGTAAGAATTAATATGCAGGTACATTTTGGCTATTTTCCTTTTAAATATTTTTGTTTTAGGCTCTCGTGATGTGTAAATTTGCGAATGAAGTGTGAAGGTTAATAAGCTGGCGCATCTTTGTTGTTTTTTTAACATTTAAATGTAATGATGTGTAAATTAAATTTAAATATTTGAGGGTTAACATGTGTAAATGTGAAAGTTCATATGTAGGTGTATTTATTTCTGTTTTTGTGCTGTTTTTCTTTTTTCCTTTATATTGAAATATTTTTGTGTTTCACAACATAATTTTTTAATGTGAAATGTGAAAGTTAGTATTCAGGTGCATATTTTCCATTTTACTTTAGTTTTACTTTTAATTGTCTGTAATATCCCCTTAGGGCATAAAATAGTAAATTCTGGAAATCCACATAAAACCCTTATAACAAAATATGACAGTAATCTGATTTTAATTCAAACCCTTAGGATAAAAACACAACAATCTGAATTCTTCCTTTACTTATCAAATATCATCAAAATAAAGATACCCATCAAGGGCAAAACACCTGTAAACCCTCTAGACTCATGAATATGAAGGAAAATAATTTTTTTAACCACAGGAGGAATTTATTTCAATTTATTTCAGATCTGAAAATAAGGAGTGCATACAGCTGACCGTTTGATGCCAAAACTGAAGAGAGAGAGGCTGTAAATTTTGTCCTAGGGCAGATTTGGGCCTTAGGCCAGCCCTACCACCAATTGCACACCTCAAACACCTCTGCAACAGCCCCAAAGGTTTCGCTCCACCTCCTTAGGGGCTCGCTCAGCTCCAAAAGACCCCAAAAACATTGAAGAAACACTGCTGTAGCACTCTCTAGTGCTACTTCCACGGAATGATGGCTGCCATAGCTGAGATAAGACTGGAAATCTGATCTTTTGTGTATGCCCTAGCTGCACCACCCCTGAAATTTACCTTAAATCTGTGCCCTAGCTCTGATTAACCAAATTGAAGCTCAAGTATGACCTCTGTATGAGATCACCAAGGAGAAATTAAGGGTTTTTGTCCTCAATAGCTGAAGGTTGAAGCAACCAGCTCAACTTTCCAGATAGAAATGAAGATATGGCAAAAATTTCCCCAAAATGACCCCCATTGACCTCTTTTATGCATTTGCAAGGCACAATCCCCGAGGAAGAGCTCCCAAAGGGGTCGATCCAAGTCTATTTGGCTGTTATGTTTCACTTTATGGCTCATCAAGTCTATTTTGATGTTGACTTTGCCTTTTAAAAGGCCACTTTCTATTTTAATGATATAATCATAAGTTGCTTTTATAAAAATAATATAAAGTCACTTTGGCAACTTAAATTATATCACCAAATTACTTCCCTTGCAACACCCCTTAAGCCCACGGGAAGTCAAACTTGGGCTAAGGGTCTTCTGGCGAACTAGCTTTGAGAAGGGGACATTACATTGTTTTAGAGTTTAATGATTTGTAGATTCATTTGTTAATGTGAAAGCTATAACACATGTGCTTTTTTTCTTTAGGTTTAAATTTAATGTGGAAACACCCTAGTATTGCTCCACATTAAAGCATCATACTCAACCATCATGGCTGCCTCCCAGTCTGGGTTTCCTCGTGCTTCCATATAAGAAGAAGGCTCACACATTCTATTAGCAAAAGAACCATTATCACCACCAATGTCAGATGTAAGAGTGTCATATACCTTATTGGCATTTCTCTTATTCTTAAAGCAGTGTTACACATGTCCAACTCATTCTACTTTAAATCCCTTAAAGTGGTATGATATTGCTATGATTTCCTTATTGGCGTAACCGACTCAATTGAATCAAGTGCAATAAAATCTAAATCAGCATTATTATCAACCTGTCCAAGAGGAAAGTCAACCTCCAAATCAGCCTCTCCGGTAGTCATTTTAGCCTCTCTATCAACACCCGAAACATTTTGAAATGCTTTTTTCTGAGTATTATGTGAAGCTATGTCATCAGGATTACAACTACACGTAGAATCTGATTTTACTGCTGGCTGTGACTTAAAATCAGAACTGAAAAGACTATCGTCCTCATGAAAATCAAAATACCTATTGATAGTTACTTTTTTTAGCTTAGTCACTGCTTTCAAATTTGTGGAGTATAAAATTCATTTCTAAGGAAAATAGAGAAAATTCACGATAAAATTCAACTAAGAAAAATACACTTGTAGTTTCACATTTTATACAAGTAAACATGTCAAAACAACTTTCCAATAAGTAGCTATCATCAATTTGTTGAAAAACATGTTGAATAACAATATTTAAAATGCTTTCAAAAAGTGATAGGTCAGATTCTTGAATTTTCCTATGGGCAACTTGTTACATCAAAAAGCTCTAGATCATCAAGAGTGCTTAGTCCAATGTCATCATCACTAGCATCATCAATATCATTACCAATGTCATTAGTTTTGTCCTCAAGCTCATCACAAACAAAATCAGGATCATCTTCATCAGAAGAGTCTTTTAGAAAATGTTGAAGCTTCTTCTTCTTCTTCAAAGCACATGTATCTTTTGTCACTTTTCTCACGGTCAATTACAAATTGTTGTGAACATAAACAAGATCCCTCAACTTTCTTGACTAGAATCTATTTTTTTCTTTAATTGAACACTAATAAAGCTGCTCCAATTCCTCTCACAAGGTGATGCACTTACTCCTTGACTCAAGAGTTGATTTGCAAAATGTTGTTGCTCATAGTATCTGCTCTATAGAATCGCCATCATTCATCTCCATCCACGACCTCTGTGTCACCTATAGTTGATTGGGTTCTAGATAACCCGTCTCTTGTCCTGTACATCCTTGAGCTGCTCTCTTGTTTTTCTTTGCAAATCTCTATTAAGAACTAGCTTTTCAATTGTTACATAAATACCACTCATGAGTGCAAGATTGCTTTCTCTTTCTATGTAAAACAATGTGGGCTCCAAATAATTTGTTG
Source organism: Taxus wallichiana var. yunnanensis (assembly GCA_018340775.1). Classification (NCBI taxonomy): domain Eukaryota; kingdom Viridiplantae; phylum Streptophyta; class Pinopsida; order Cupressales; family Taxaceae; genus Taxus; species Taxus wallichiana. The sequence goes on from CM031238.1 coordinate 823,369,120, forward strand.
TTGCATTCAAATGGGTATGCATCATTCTCCATCTTTCATCACAAATATCCCACATCCCATTGTATTCCGCTTCCAAATTATTGAAAACCTTTTGGATGACTTCTTTATAACAATCCATACCCTCATAAACTATGCCAATACAAGGAATGTTGGCATCAACCATATAAAGCATGCGAACTATGAGTGCAGATGTTTTTAGAACCTTTTCAACTTTTTCCCAAAAGACAACTTAAGAGTGATTTTCTCCTCATGCTTTTACCTTTAGAAATTTTTGCGAGCACAAATTCTTCCCACTCTTTGTTACAAATCACATACCTGTGATTTACTTGGAGAAATAAATAAATTTGGATAAAGAAAGACAAAGGGGATATACTTCTCTTACTTAATTCTAGATTAGGGTCATATATAGAATGCATACTCAGATTATTAATTAAGCCTTAACATTTAGATCTGAACATACATATATTGCATTGAAAGATTGTGTTGGGACCAACACACCCCACTCCATTACATGAAATAGGGACCCCCTTTTCACATTGAATGGATAAACAAACTCACCAATGTCCAGTCTCGAGTTGTTTGGCCCCATTACTTATCATCCCACACATCACCGCATTAAAAAGTCCCAAGTGTCACAGCCAAAATTAAAAATAAAAATCATGTGGCCCTTGTCTCCTTAAACCTTCTATCATCTACCACGCATCACATAAGCCATTATAACACTTGAAACTCACACAAATGTGAAGAGCTCTTCGAGATCTTTCCGATGAGACCAATTTCGTCCAAATTTGAGCCTTGTAGAGGAAGTTATGCATGTTTGAAGTTCACAAATCAGCCCCCTTTAATAAATTAAAAACTTAAATAACAATTTAAAAATCTTAAAAATTAAAATTAAAATTAAATAACATTTTTTTCTCACTTAGACTATAGTCTTCTGTTTAAATTGTGAGTTGCTTGTGACTTGTAGCCAATCATGGGGCTTAATAAATTAAAAAAATTAAATAACAATTTAAAAATCTTAAAAATAAAAAATAAAAAAACATTTTTTTTTCTCATTTAGACTATAGCCTTTTATTTAAATTGTGAGTCGCTTGTGATCCGTAGTCAATCATGGGTCTACGGGTTGCAAGGTTTTGATTTTGATTTTGTTTTACCCATAGCCAATCACGGGGCTATGGGTTACGGGGTTTTAGTTTTGATTTTATTTTGCCCATAGCCAATCACATGGTTTTATTTTATGTGCAACTAAGGCTTAACCAATGGTTGACAAGTGTCCCAAAATCGGTGGAGTTTGGAACCACATTAACAATGGCATAAATTTGGCGTTCAAATGGGTGTCGCATGCACAAAGCAAAATGGCCGATTTTCAAACGCTCGTAATGTTTGATGTAGAGCTCCGTTTTTGACAAAAATATACTTTTCAGAAAGCTCTTGACAAACACTTTCCATTGATATAAGTTTTGCATCATTTGGTGTTCTGTGTGAAGAGAGGCAATGCTATGAGTATTTCGGGATTTGTGCATACAGGGAGCTATGGAAGTTTAAAAAACAGTCAAAGAGACATGTGACTCGAGCAAAACAAGGATATGTGGATTTGAAATGCATGTCAACAATTGGTTTAGGCAGAGTTCAAAGTCTTAAAATCATGCGAACCGATTCTATACACATTTCAAGCATCAACATGTTGGTAGGATAGATTGAGTTTGTAAGTCTCCAAGAGTTTGAAGTCTGTTACAAGGATTAACTGATGCAATGCACATGTCTGCCATTGGTGGAGTTGGCTAGCTTTCCACGCATCGCTAAAAGATAGTCAAAACACGAGGAAGCCAAAGAAATAAGTGGATGGTTGAAAGATAATACATGGGCTAAGTCAAGGAATGGCCAAATCCAAAGGCATTGGAGAGTATGGAAACGTATACGAAGCAAGCTAAAAGCTAGAAAAGGCAAACCATGTGGCTAAGACTAATAAGCTTAGAAATTATTAAAGGAAGTCAAAGTCACAAAGTTATAAGCCGTAAAATCTAAAGTTTAAGCTAAAAGGATTTAATGTAAAGTTAAAAGCTAAGCTTTATTAATTGAGTAAGTTTAGTTGATTGGTTGTTTAATTGACTGAGACAAAACAAGAGACTCAAGAGAAATAAAAATGGCAAATGGAGATAATGGAGTTAAATTAAAGCCATATTTTGAGACTAATCAATTAACGAAGTGCACAGGAGATGAATTAAGTAATTTTAAATTTGATTTAAATTATCAAGAGCTCCAATTTTGATGACCATGCAACCCAAAAAGCAGAGATAAAACAACAATTTTCTAGTTTTAAAAAGTCGTGCAGAGTTTTGGAGGGTGTATTTTTTCAAAGATCTTATTGTGAACGCTGAATCACTCAGTTGAAGATTAAACTTGGGTTTAACATAGATCTATTTTGGGAGCAAAGTGGTTTTTAAAAAAAATCAAATTAGTGTAAACTGGGAGCATGTTCCCGTATTTATCTTTTCTGTCTGTTTTAACTTTAGTTAGTTGGTAGTTATAATGTTAGTTTGTTTTAGGATTAGATTTGCTATTTTGGGAGTTCTAAAACATGCAGAGAGGATGGAGGAATCCATTGCTTTATAAATTTGTGTACTGTTATTGTAAAATCATTTGGAGCCAGACTCAATACAGAGAGGGCATTTCGAACTTTGCAAGTTTTGTGAGTTGTGATTTGTTTCTTAATTGTTGATTCATGTCTTCAGACCTAGATAGTAATATCTTTTGATTTATTGAGTAGAGTTTGAGCTTCAATTCTCAGTTAAATTTGCAGGGTATAAATTGTGCTATGCTGATCATATTTCATTATTGACATTCCTAACACTTGATTTTGGTAGATGTGCTTTTCAATCATGTTGATTTCGGTGGTTTGGGAATGTTTGCAAGTGACAATTACTTTGTTTTGTATGTAGAATTTGATTAGCTTGAACAATAGTAAAGCTATTTAATCTCTGATATATGCTTTGTGGATGAACTATTGTTTGCTTGGCTGATGCAGAATATAATTCCTCTTGTGTTTTATTTCCTTAGATTGATTGCCTGGAGTTTACAAAGAACCGAGTTAACACTATATTTAGTTTGCTATGATTTTGTGTGTTTGACTGAGATAAAATATGTTTGCAATATTTATAGGTTGAAAGAGAGTCTAGTATCCTTTTCTGCCCTACCCTTCCCTCCTTTTTGAGTTTTTATGAAGTCCCACATCATTTAGAACCATTGTAAATACCAATAGGTTGAACCTCATTGCAAATCAGGATTCTCAGATCCATGGTCTAATAAGTTGAATGCACATCTGGATAAACAAGATCCAATATCAGAATCAACAAGTGGTTTGCCCTTAAACACTGGTTCCTCTGTAGGTTAACACTAGGCCACATACATCCCAACTGAAGTTATATGTCCTAGAGTAATCTGTACCTTGAATCCACATGTCCAACTAGGGTTCTAAAATGAGTGGGAGAGAGAATTAAAACCCCTTTTCCCTATTTGAGAGTTGTTTATTAGTGTGTACAAAACACCAATCAACAAATTGATCAATGAAAACATGTGCCAAATAGAAATCATGAGAAGATGATTGCACTTAGCTCTTTGATTGGTTAGGAGGTTGATATTGGTGTAACAGATGGATGAATTGGCTGGAAATGTCTTGTAGATACTTTGTCTTTGATTTTGGAAGTGCGTTGTTTGCTAGGGCGAAACCGTGCTTTTCGGACCAAATTGTTTGATGGTTTATTCCTGTTGGACGGTTTGGTTTTGGGAGGCAAATGGGGCTCAGCAACTCTTAGAATTTTTGTGAATGACTGGTATATGCCTCATGAAATGTTAGGTCTCAATAATGTGTGAAATCCTCTTTAACCAGCTGTTTTGACCCAAAACCCTAATCTATGATAAAACCTCTGCAAAAAGGTTAGTGTTTTGGGTTGAAGTGCAATCCGTATGCTGCTTACATTGGCACTACTCCAAAGAAGCCTCAAATGACACGTAGTTCACCAAGAGATGTGACATAATATTGAATGAATGCAACTTTATTTGATAATTTGATCACTTGATAATGCTTTGTATTGATTTGGCTTGCTTGTGCTTGACTTTGTGGCTTGGGATGTGGTAAACTTGACTTTTGAACTTGGTTTGGGGTGCTTAAGACTCATGTGGGGACTGCTCCTAATGTCTACTGATTGCTTTAGGGAATTCAAGGAGAGCTTCGTATGCCTTTTGAGTGATTTGTACTTGAGGAGCTTATGTAAGTGCCAAGTGATGCCAGGTGAGTAAATACGTGTCTTAGACTTTTGCTTATATAGGGATTTGTGAATTTAATTTTGTATTAAGTCCAACCCATGGTGGAACTACTGACCCATAAAAGATACCCAAATTGAGAAATTGAGTATTGGGTGGCCTCGGACAAAATCTTTTTGTTTGGACCAAACTGTTATAGTTTGGTCATATTGACGGTTTAGTCTAGGAGTGAAGTGTGGTACTTGTGAGTAGTGCAATGAGGAGAGAAAGTGCTGTAATAGTATTAAGGATAGACAAGGATATAGTCATTGAGCTCGGAATGAGTGCACAATTTATGACTAAGGAGATTAAGTCAATACCGACATTATCAAGTGATAATTTACCAAATTTAGGTGTCTACAACCGGAGAGCTCTTTTCTCCTCAACAATTCTTTCAAAGTGTTATAGAAAGAGGTAAATCTTGTGTCACACACCTTCAACAACTCCTTGGTTGCATGGTTCCTATTTATACTCAATGTGAGACAAAGATTTTTATGAAAATGGCAATTGCTCTTTCTCTATGCATTGCCTCATGTACCCAAGGAAATTTGGCTAAGACCTTGAATGGTAAATCAACGTATTGCACTTCACAAGTGCTCTAATAAATATGCGGGTACCCTTCATTATCAAATTTCTAGCCCCCACACAATTGCTAGCACCATCGGTAACAACTTGGACCACATTTTCTACACCAACTTCGCGAATGACTTAATCCAAAATGTTGAAGATATACTAAGAAGTTATCGTATATTCCATGGTGTCTATCACCTTAAAAATACAACACCTTTGGGGCAAGAGACCAACACATTGATTAATGGCATTTGGCATATATTGCACTAACCATCACTTAAGATGGTACAACCTATTGATTTCCAAGAGTCTTTAATGTCTACCAATTTTTCAATGACCCTAACTTTTGATCTATTCAAAAGTGATGTCCTCAAAGCTTTTGAACATTGCGGTTGTATACCCTTTGCAAGATGAAATTGATTGTTGAACAAAATTTATAAAATGATGACTCTTGTCGACATTAAATGGAATGGCAAATTCATAAAAGAAATCAGCCTATGCATTGCGAACCTTTTATTTTGTACAGGCTTCTAGAAACTGTTTAGTGTTGTTACCCCACTCCCTTTTTGCGGCATTACTAGAGCTTGTGGACATGTTGGAGGAGTAAGATGTGTGGGGTATCTTGGACCTACAAAGTTCATCTTGGACTTGCTACTTTTTTTGTGCCCTTTGTTGATTTAGTGCTAATGAATTCCTATTTTCTCTCTCCAATGGTTCTTTTATTACAAGAGTGACATTTCGACATGCTTCAACACCATATCCTTGACCCCCTTACACGCCAAAAAGGTGGTCCATTTCCCTTGTTAATGCCCTTGTAAATTGGTGCTAGCATAAAGTGCATGTGACGTTATTCGTTTGTCCCTTGCGGTTCATGTATATCCATCCTTCTCGCACTTGATTTTGTAGGTGCCATACTAACATACTAATGTTTCTGCATTTTGGACAAATAAAAATAAAATAAATTATAAAATTAAAAAAATAAAGTTAAACAAAAATAATTTGAACATTTTTTTGATAGTAAAATAAAAAATTACATAATAACAAATATAAAATATAAAATAATAAAATGGAAATTTGAAATTATGATAATAAATCATATTATTATTATTACCTCTCACACACATTTAAATAAATAAAGCTATAAAATCCTTAAAAATTTAAAGATTTTATGAGATTATTAAAAATGAAAGTAACAATTTTAATTTAAAGTTGATGAAATCCTTAAAAAAATACATTTAATAAAAGCATCTAGTTTAACTTAGAAGGTTTTCATAGGCAAATTAATTAGATTATCAATATTCATGATATTTATAAATTAATATATTTAATTTTAAAAACTAAACATTTAAGTTTTAATAACCTTAAACTATTTTTAAATTAATATATTTAATTTTAAAAACTAAACATTTAAGTTTTAATAACCTTAAATTATTTTTTATAAAAATTCTTCGATGGTCGAGACTAGACTTTACTAGGTGGTTGGTAGGCTGGTGACAGCTGGGGCTGGTTGTTGGGGCTAGCTGTTTGAATTTTATGCTAAAATCATGGACGACAAACTGGCTTCTGCAAACTTCTTTGTACACCAACCAACTTGATAGCTTATAGCTTTTGCTCCAGCACACTACAAACTGCAAACTCTAGGGCTTTCAAACCGTCACACGGTGGCTATTCTAGGGCTTTCAAACTGTCACATGGTGGCCATTCTAGGGCTTTCAATTTGTCACACGACAACCACGAATGCATAGCTTTAGGGATTACAATTGTCAGTGGTCACACACTAGAATTGCAGATGGTAAATTCTACACTACAAACTCTCACACATAACTAAAACTGACAAATTCATGAATTGAAACCGGAAAAAGGCAGATTCGTGGTGCTTTATAGCTGAATGGATACAATGATCAAAGACAAGGGCACTTTATAGTTGGCAGGATAAACCCTAAAATGAATTAATGTGATTCTAAATGAACTGTAAAATGAATGTTTTAATTGTGTTCGCCCTTGGAATTCACGATTCAGCCCATATGAATAAATTTGTGAATTAGGGCAATTTTTTTAATCGGGGTACAGATTTGGCAAATTTTGAATTTTTGTTTGAAGTTTGCTGAATGCGGTGATTGAGTTCTTTAGTAGACCTGTCCGTGGCTCTGTATGCTTTTGGTTGCTCACTATAGCCAACAAAGACAAATTTTCTTGGACTTATTCAATTCATCGTAAATCTGATCTAAAACATGATCATGTGCCATACAACCAAAGATTTTAAAGTAATGTACTTGGTTTCTTGCCTAACCAAGCCTCCTCTAGTGCGATCCCCCATGACGTTGTTGAGTGTCTATTAATAATATAGACAACTGTTTTTACTACTTCTGTCAAAAAATTCATAGGCATACTCTTACTCTTTAGCATACAATCAAGACATTTCCATCATTGCTTTATTCTTCCTTTCAATGACTTCATTTTTCTGCGGTGCTTAAGGGGCAAAAATTGTCTCTGCACTCCTTTTGCATCAAGATAACAAATTCTTTGCCACATAACTCGCCACTATTATCATTACTGATAAAACTTTACACAACTAAATGGGAAGACAAAGCAACTACATTATTTTATTTATCTGAGAGAAAGCTTGTATAATAGTAAAAACTCTGTTAATATTTACATTTCTTCTCCAAGCTTTAAATAGCTTTCACGATTGGGAGATAGTTACCTACGGGGACCGAACAATCCATCTATCAAGCCTAGCAACTAAATCATTTATTTTAACCACTTAGTAATTAACAATGCATGCTAATTACTAGTAGAACATGAAAGTGGGTGTCTCACATGAGAAGCATGCCCCATACAAGAAACTAAACTAGTAATTATCATGTAAACCACAACACGTACTTTGGATTATAAATCCAACAAACCCCCTTGATCCAAAGGGGTACAAATGAAGAAGATATGGAGCAAGAAACTGAAGTCTTCAAGTAGTCTTTGCCACACTTGCAAGTTGGCTCACTGTACATTCTAGTACTGATCTACTGGTGTTGCTCCCTCACAAAGCATGCTAACTAAGCAAGTTTTGACATGAATGATGAACACCCTGCATGGCATGCTCATTGCCTCAGACGATTTTACCGTACTGCAATATAAACTTGATCAATTTCCGCTCAACTTGATCCACATAAGGCCTTACGTAGAAGCCTGTCCAGTGATAATACGGTACATCTGTATGGTAGATCTCCCTGATGCCCAACACTGCGGACCTCCTTTGCTCAACATTCCTTGTGCTAGCAACACCATCAGTCATACAATCACCAATGCCAGGTCAAAGGCCACTATACAATGTCTTCTCCTATCGGGCGAGAGGTGAGAAGTTATGCAACAAAAAAAACAATCTAATCACTCTGTCTGCTCCGCATCAATTATCTCAACAAAGCAGAACAATAAGAAACCAACACAAGCCAAAATCAAAATGCAGCTATAACAGAACCCTATCTTTGAGTTAGCAACTCACTTAAGATGGGTGTGTCGATGGCTTTGTCAACCTGTTAGATCACTAGGGACATGTAAACCTTGAACTGCATTGTCTTTGACAACACAAGCGGTAGGCAACAATGTTACATCCATGGTTTTGAAACACGTCAACCTTTGAGCAAAATCAAGGTGTCAGTTTCCACCGAAAATGCACCCGTTATACATTAAAACACCTTGTTTCTCCAAAATATGTAAAACATGTATCTGCAAGTGCCAGAGTTAAAAATCTTCACATGGATGCTCTCAGAATTTGCTTTTCATAAAAAACAAGAGGTCATATGCCATATTTGACTATTGTACACAAATATTATGCCAAAAATAAGTTCCTGCTAGTTTTAGGTAGATTTATCCCTCCTCAATGCAACTTAAACAAATTTATCTTTTTTATGGGGATTAAAATATATGAGATCAATAGTATATACCCGACCATTTATACTTGTTGGAAAACTGATTGAGTCTAGTTGTTAGAAGTAGAACATAACCTTTACAGCAAAATTTGGCCAGACAAAAGAACTACGGCAACAACTGTGACTATGGGTACTGTTTGTTGAACACTTGAAAAAAAAACTATGGCAACAACTGTGACTGAGGGTTTGAACTCTTGACCAATGGGCTATTAATAGAAGGATTTGACAAGGGTAATGATTACCAACTCTCCTAAAGCATGCTTTGAGGTGCAAAAAGTAGGAGATCACATTTAAATTAGTTTTTGAAGATTGCCCAATTAAAAAAATAAAAACAGATCTCTTTTACCCTTGGAGTGCCCAACAACAGTAATTATTGTATTCACAAAAAGTGACAACTTCAGCAACCAACACATCAATTCTTCAGCCCACAAGAGTACTTCTAATAATAATAAAATGGGACTCACTTGGTGTATTGTGTAGCATACAAAGATATAGCAGTTAACACATTCTTTTTCAACAACAACACAGTGATTTTCCAGCGTTATGATCAGATTTCAATGCCAGCTCAATAAGTTTAATATTTTCAGATAAATTTGAACATCCTAGACTGAATTTACAGCACCCCCAGGCAAATTATTTTTAGATGTCTCATATATATACTAGCATAGATATCTTAAATACATCTATCTATATTGGAATTCTCACATAAGTTAGATAGGCACCTCGAGATTGATATCTCTCGGTGTCTTTAGATAGATGTATTTAAGATATCTATGCTAGTTAAATTTTAATTACAAATATAAAACATTTATTTATATGTTTTATTTATAAAACACATCTAAAAGTAAAAACTAAAATAAAACTAACCTAAAAGTAAAAATACATTTAAAAGTAAAAACTAAAATAAAACTAACCTAAAAGTAAAAATACATCTAAAAGTAAAAATATATTTAAAAACTATAGATTCACACACCTATTATTTATTCGACACTAATTATCTTCCACTAAAAATTAATATAGTTACTTACATGTAAAAGTAAAAATACATTCAAAAGTAAAAATCTAAAAACTTGTTACTTACCTATCTTGCACAATTATTTACCGATTAACACTTGTTATCTTTCACACTTTTAAAATAACTTACATTTCCATGTATAAATACATAATCATATATTTATTTTATTTATTAAACATTGAGTCGGGCATTAAAAAATAAATTATTTTAACCATTAAATATTAGTTGGCAAATAATGTTTTTTTCAATCAATGCACACCATTACACTCCTTGCTTGCCACTGTAGGAACACCTCTTGGTGTAACAAGGTCTATTTACATCCGTCCCATGTTGGGTTTGAATGTGGGTCTCTACATTAATACAATCCCGATCACCTTGCTACATGCCGGTAGACCACACACCTTTGGGCTACCCGGACAAAGTTTAATGCCCCAGGTAGAGAAAATAACTCTGCATGAATTAAAATGCCCCATGCAAATTAAAATGTCCTAGGGAGAATTGTAAGGCCCTCCAACAAGATCTAACACTTCCTGTGGATGAAATTAACACAGTCAGCATGCGTTTTAACCTCCTCTAGTAACAAATAACTCACCCAGACAAGATTATAGTGCCCTGATCAACAAATGGCACCCAGCCAAGATTATCGCTCAATTTTTGGCTGGTTTGATCAGGTTTTCAAATTAAAAATTCATTCCAATGCCTTTTAAAATGCTTCAAACTTGTTTGAAAAATAAAATCTGATCAAATCTCTTTTTCACAAACAAAATGGAAAAATCAAATTGTTTGATATCACCCTTAGGAAAGTTAAATTTAGCAATTTTGTTTGATTCTTTTGCAGTTCCAACACCTCATGAGGAGAAGTCAGCGCCCAACAAAGTAATGTGCATTAATGAGAGACCCACACTTCACTTTTTCAAGCCCACAAAGTGATGAACCAAAGCTTTTAATCAATTTCAACGCCTAACTTCAGCTATTCAAGGCCCTTGCTCAGAGATTCAATACTTTTTCTTCATAAATGACACATCCAGCAGGAAAAGAAATTTCCAGCAACTAATGTAGGGCCCCAAGCATGTTTTTTCAAGCTCCAAGCAATTGCATTGCAGATTTTAACTCTCTTATCAAGAAATTCAATCTGTTGCATCCAATGCTTTGTAATTTTCTCTACACCTCATGCCTCAAGGAAGAAAACAACACTTGAACAGCAATTTGTAAATGCTGGAAATTAATTTCTACATTCCCAAACAACTTGAAGGAAGAAAAAAACTCTTTGAAACTTCACAAAATGAAAATGAAAATAAAACCTCACTTAGAAGAATACTTTCCTCTTCAAGGGTCTTCCTTCTCTCCTTCTTCTCTCCCTCTTAATAGATCAATAGCAGGCTCTGATACCACTGGTAAAACTTTACACAGGTGAATGGAAAGACAAAGCAATTACATTATTTTATTTATCTGAAGAAAGCTTGTATAAAAACTCCGTTAATATTTGCATTTCATCCCCAAGCTTTCACAATTGGGAGATAGTTGCCTCACGGGACCCAAGGGTCCATCAACCAACCCGAGTAAGTAACTTATTTATTTTAACCACCAAGTTATTAATGATGCACATTAGTTATTAGTTACTCCAATGATGTAAATAACATGAAAGGGGGTGTCTCACATGAGAAGCATGGCCCCTACAATAAACTAAACTAACAACTAACATATAAACCACAACACATACTTTGGATCATAAATCCAACAATTACTTAGAAACTTAATTTTCAAACTTGATTCAGCCTCTAGAACTTTAAACTGCTTGAATTTCTTGAACACGTCACTCTTGTTTTTAAGAAAACACACTTACATCCTCTTTTTGTAATCGTCAACAAAATGAAGCAAGTATATATCATTAGATATAGTTTTACCTCGATTGATTTGGCAGATATTTTTACCTTCATTGGGCCGCAAACATTTGCATGCATCTTTTGGAGACAACAGCCGGCCCTGTGTGCCATTTTCTTTGGATATGCTTTCCTTCTTTGTTTTGCCTCCAAAGAGACTGAAAATACTTGTTTCTCAATTTAAAGCGAAGGCAAACCAAAAATCATATTGATTACAATAAGCAAAGAGAGATTCCATTGTGCTGTCCATTCCTTTGGTGCTAAACTTCAGACTCTGAATTGGATGCAACCAAAATGTAAACCTTTGATGTGGTAGTAATCTCAAATATATAAATACTATACTTATTTCTCTCTAACCCCCTTGGAAAGGACTGCGCCACGTCTTTTCTCCATAACCTAATGCCTATCATCAAAAAATACAACCTCCAAGTGCCCGTAACTTGTGATTTGGTTCATAGACACCACATTTTTATTCAAACCAGGAACATAAAGGACATTTTGGAATGTGAATTTATTACCCTCATTCAAGTTGATCTTGATATCTCCATGGCCCTGGATACTACATGACCTGCCATCACCAAGTGTCACTGAATTCCCCTTGCTTGAGACTTCAGCAAAATCCACAAACCAATCATGGCAGTTATTCATATGACTACTAGCACGTGAATGCAAAAATCAAAGAATCAAATTTCTCTTCGTGAATGATTATGTTGGGACACCATAAAAGCACACTCCTCTTCGTCAACCAAATTAATCTGTCTCCCATTCCTCTTCTTCTTTAACTAGGCCAACCTCTTCCTTAAATATTTCTTTGTATGAGCCTTCTTTACACCAAAAAAAAACATAATATTAGACTTAGACATATTATTATCAGATCCAAAGTGGTTGACAATTCTGAAGAAAATTGTTGATTCTACTTCTTTACCTTGGAATTTGCTAACAAAGCACTCTTCTAATATTCGATCCGGGATCTGACGAAATATCGTAATTTGCAGAACAATTTGGAAGATATGTTTTAACTTTCCATAAATCAGCTCTCCTATTCTTTTCTGATCAATTATTTGGGGCAAATTTTGTGCTTCTCTAGGATTTTATCTTGTGTTTAGGTAGCAATCTGGCAAATTTAAGTGACAAGAATGTTACAAGGTAAAACACTGGGGAGGGCTATTTCTTACCAATTGGTTAGATTTTGAGAATGTTAAATAGTTAAAGAATGGGCTATTTTTAACCTGTTGGTTAGTTTTTAAGAGTGTTATGAGGTAAAAACATTATGGCTTTTTTTTTACCAATTTTGTTGCAAGTTTTCAAAATTTTCAAAATTGACATCCCAATATTTCAAATAGTAGATACAATCATGTGGACAATACAGTAAAACCATAGAAGCAGAAACTGACAATTAATTGTGAGCAATTACCGACTGCCCCTAAAACCATTCCGAACAAAACTGCCAAGATGATTTTTCCCAGAACGGTGGTCAACAGTCAAAAAGCGCGAGTAATTGAAAAAATTACCAAAAACCTGTGATTTATTGAACTCACAAGTAGTTGTCACGAGTTATTTCTGAGTTTTTCCTGTTTTACCCTTTGAGAGATATTTTCCCCTATTTTTACAAATATTTCGGTATCTTTTTTTTTTTTGCTTGAGTTTTTCCTTCCATTTTATTCCCAAGTAATTGAACTCCATTTACACTTCTAGTTTACTATGTAAATGAAATGCTACCATGCACTAAACTGTGCAATTAATGTGTTCTTAGCATAAATAAATTTGTGTTATTGTTTCTAAACAACAAGCACATTGTAGAACAACCACATGGCACTATTTATACACTCAGAAAAAGTAAAAATCAATATTGACAATTAGAAGTGAACCAAAATTTCATTTACATGATAGTTTTGTATAATTACAAATCACAAAGAAGAGAGAAAAAAATTTCCAGATCTCTCCCAATGATCCAGGTGGCAATTTTAAACCTATGGTCAATGTCAACTCTAGATGTGCTCTCCTTTGTAGAATGGGGTTTATACAGGGTTGCATCTTTTCCTGCACCAACATTTCCTTTTGTACATGATGATGTAAATGCTAGATCTTCTCAAACTCAACTGTGTCTTACCTTGTTGGGGTGGAGCCTATGACTTAAGGGGTTCTGCTCACATGCCAGGACTGACAGTTTTGATGCATCTCTTCCACAACTAAAAGAAGTGAAAGGGTTATATGTAGAGGGGCTTTTGTTCATCTTCGATAATATTTCCATTGCTATTTGTATGACGAACTACATATGTACATACATAGTTAGAGAAGATAGGAAGCCATTCATCTCCTTGGAATGTCATGTACAGAACGTCCATAATATTAAAATTCCAAAACAGTTATATATACATCTTTGGGCTTATGGATGGATGTTATTTCTATTTTTGATCTCTTATTTATAATTCGTTTCCATGTATAGCACTTGAATTTTTCAACAATTTAAAGTGTTTTCCATTATATCCAATCTCCTCGGATTTAAATCACCCAATTGTGCAATGCATGTTTATGTAAGAACTTGGTAGAATAGGAAATGCATGGACACAAAAGAAGAGGAAACAATTCATTTTCTAGCAGTTATTAAGAGATTAGCCCTATGTTCAGATTGTTGGTGTCAAGTCTATCTCCAAGGAATTAGGTGTCAGAAATGTCTTTGACTGCTGCGGCACTGCCCCTTGACCTCCTGAGGGAAAACAATGAAAGCTTAGTTTGGGCCAGTGCCTGTTGAAGAGGCTCTTCTGTTGAACCTGCTTAGATCAGTCACCCCTCATTGAGAAGTATTTGCATTAAGTTCTGAAAACAAGTGTGGAAACTTCTTCTCTTTAGGGTTTTGTTACCATTTACTCCAGTGGATGAGTTGATCTGCTTTATTGAGCAATCAATGATGGTAGAAATGGTGTATGCACCTGTGGAAATGGTTTGGCCTCTCCTTTTGATTGCTTCACTGGCCGGAGTCCCGACCATGCCTGACGATGCGGACATGAACACATAATTCTTATGTTCTCCAGGAATCAGGACTTAGTTTCAAACACTGTTGCACAGAGACGCGCCCCCACCACTTGGGACACGTACCGGGTACGGGTACACGTACTGGGTACCTGAGACGCGTATGGAGAAGTCTCCCGTATGCGGGAACCTTTGTTAACGTCTCCTCTCATCTCCCCACATGCGCGAACACGCACACACGCGCACACACACACACACGTGCGCGAACACTCACACACGCACACACAGAGGGATTGTTTGCATTTTTCTGTTACAATGTACTCTTCCCACAATATGTGAGATATCAAATATCAATAGAATTACTCATCTTTTGTCGACATTTGATTTCCTTACTTCAAAAAGTATAGTTATTTTTAAATTTCAGTGCATTCTGAATCCAAATAAATTAATAATGTACAATAGTATTTTTCTAGTTATTTCATATATATATTGTCGTCTCCCGTACCCATCTCCCACTTTTCTAAAAAATGTCGTACCAGTACCCGTACCCGTCTCCACATACCTGTACCCATAACCGTCTCCTGGTAACTATGGTTTCAAACCATGGCTGTTAACACTAAGATTTACTTTACTCTAGAAAGCCATCTTCGTTTCAAACTGTGGGATCTAAGAACTATGGAGTAAAAATTTTGAATTTTGGCTATATAATGTCTTCCTTTGCTTTAATACATCTCTAAAATTTAACTGTAGTAGAGATCATATGAATATTTTACTGGTTGTAGACAACATTATGGCTATCTGCATATGAATAAATGATAAATACATCAAGAAATGCTTTGATGGTACAACAAGTTTATCTTTGTTTTTATCAAGGCAACAAATTTACCAATTTACCGAAGTCCTAATCTATGCTTGGAAAGCTCTCCTGAACATTGGGTTTTGTAAATACACTTCCAATATGCCCCTGGATTTGAACCTTGTTACCAGAGTTGGTGAATTCCAAGTACCTTACCAGTCTAGCTACACAATGTTGGTAATTTTTATATGGTTGAGAGCTCATGGTGGTCTGTTTGTAATTCTGTCTGGGATAAATTATGGTTCAGGCGGGGATATTAAAATGTCAATTGAAAAGATTAATTGAAAGTGCTGTTTGAGATTAAGAATGATAGTTATGATATGCTGCTTTCTGTCCAAATAAGAGTCTTATCTGAGAATAAATAGAGAGTTGTCAGAAAGCGATTGGATGATCTCGTATTTTTCTTCTATTCGTTAATGCAGGTTGATCCTGCTAAGTATAGAAACATTTGGTCAGGGTTTGGTGTTATATTAAGGGAACAAGGTCCAGCAGGCCTGTGGAAAGGCTGGTCAGGGAAGCTTGTTGGCTATGGTGTCCAAGGTGGCTGCAGGTTTGGTTTGTATGAGTACTTCAAAAGGTTTACTCTGATGCTGCTGGGCAAAATAACCTAAAGCATCACAAAACTCCTATCTACCTAGCAGGCAGTGCTTCTGCACAAATAGTTGCCGATCTTGCCCTTTGTCCTTTCGAAGCTGTAAAAGTACAGGTTCAGACACAGCCTAAATTTGCTAAGGGCTTGTTAGATGGATTTCCAAAGCTCTACTCAACTGAAGGCTTGTCAGGGTAAATCAATATTGATCCCATGGAACTGGAATACAAATATATTAAATTTGGTTCAGCGAAAGCTTTCTTATATATGATTAAACATTTTTTCCTTACATTTTGAACATTTACAACTTTGTAGGTAGGTATCTGAAAGTATGTATAAATTTTTACTCTTACAGGTTTTACAAAGGAATTGTACCTCTGTGGTGTCGAAATCTTCCGTGTAATTCTTCTTTCTTCCATGTAATTTAGATTCTGTTAAATTGAGAATGATATTAAATTCCTTTTCCATTTTAGATTGGTAAATCAACATTTTCTACTTAAGATCCTTGAAAGTATTGAACGAAATAAGACACATTTCTGTTTATGGAAGCTGACAAGTAGCCCTTTGCTCAGATATTCATAAGATTGAATGCAGGCCTTACAAAGTAGGTGGAAACCAAAATAAGTTTCTTAATTGCTAATATTGTATGCAGTGCCTAGCCATTTATTTGTTTATTCACTGCTTGGAAATTATTCATCTGGTTTGAGTAGTAATTGCAGCATAAGCTTTCATTCTGTTCCCTTCTTGTTGAAGGTCCTTTCAAAAACCATCCAAAAGGCCAAAGCATTTTTGAACCAAGCTGTCTTCAATTTTTTAATTGGTTTTGCCATTTGACTTTTTCAATTCTGTAGCAGGTACAAACAATACTATATTGGTATCTTTCATGCATATTCAGATGTTTTTTCTTATTTTCTCCATTCTAGTCTCTGATTCCTTTTTCTATAGGTTACAGGATTTTGAGCAGCTGTAACTTGAGTGTTATTCTACTGTGATTTGACACATTGTTGATGAGATGTCCAGGAGATTTCTCTTGTGCTTATTTTCATTAAATATTAATATCATTGCTGACAACATATTTCTTGTTGGTAGGATCATACAACTCGTATAATTTCGACTACAAATTTTAACCAATAAAAATTCTTCTTTACTTCTACCTTCAACTTTATGCCTAGTTTCACCTGGAATGTCAACATAGGCTGTACAACTGAATGCTTCATTTTATAACCTGTGGAATTTGACTCGACTAGGATTTTTGGGGGTAATTAAACAGTGCTTTTGTGGGAGTTTTGACTGGGTTGGCATGCCGTAGTTTGCACAATGTCTGGGAAAATTACATTTCCTAATTTATACCCTTTCATAATGCAATTGGCCATCTCATTTTTTGCTTGTTTGTGATGCCATTGGTTTTGGTATGTCTGAGGTGGCTGTTTGTATCTAAATCCTTTTCTCTGACAGAAATTTTGAAATTCATTGGATACATATTCTCAATTATTAGAGCAGGGAATCTCTCTTCATAGTCTATTGATTTTCTATTGATGCTTCAAAAGTTTGTAAGTACACAAACTTATGATATTGATTTCAAAAAAGTACATTCAAAGGTTTTTTGAATAAAAGGTAAAAATATGTTGATCTTCATTAGGTTGTTTTCATAAAAACTACCAGATTACTGTGAACTAGTTTGAAAACCTTGTTACCTTCAGTTTTTCTGTCTTCAAATAATTTTGCTCGTTGGCCTGTAGCCACCATTTTATTGATTTTGTTTTAGGTTATCCACTACTTTTTGTCAAACATAATTTTTATAGCCTTGATATCCAATCTGATAAATAGAAGGAAGCTTTTATCAAGCTTGTTCCTTATCCTCATTGCCTTAAAATATGTAGAGATTATTTGCTGTTTTACCGCTAGCCACTTTTTTGTTGCTTATATTTTTTAATTGAACATTGGTTTTTGTTAACACAATTTTCATAGCCTTCATATGTGATCCGACTCATTGAAAGATCTTTTGTTATGCTGGGTAAAAAGAACTTCCTATATTTTCCAACTTTATTACTGATACTTTCCTTGGCACTATTCTTTTGCCTTCTACTCTATATGTGTTGTCATCTCCAATTGGCACTATTCTTTTCCCCTTTATAGTTTGTGTCATCTCCAAGTGCTATGTTGTCGATATTACAACTCTCTAGTTTTTACTGGAATAAGTCAAATGTGTTTACACAAACTTATGGGATCTCGACCCCAGTTAGAGCTGATGCAAACACAAAGGAAATTAAATCAATGTACTTTATTATATTTTTGCATAACATCCACAATTTAAAAGAAGGGGGTATTACATTTCACACATCCATATAGACAACATTTGAACACCAGTATCTTGTACAACACTTTCTTTATTCCTTATAATCATCTATTACATTCTGCCATATACCCTATCTCACGACAGGGGAACATGTCTCTTAGACATGTCCATTCTCCATACAAGTGATTGTGTGATGACACAAAGCTCCGTACGATGCCACATAGGTATGATAAAGAATCCCACCAACAATTTATAAACCCAGTGTTTTCTTCCAATTACATGTTAAAAGTCATCAGAGTCTAGATCCAAGACCTTACAAATAGGAAATCAGTTCTTCTGAAATAAAGTTACTCCTATTATTTCCTCTTCCCCTCCCTCTGCTTGTATGATTTTGTCTTCTTTTTGATCTTTTTGTTTCTTGAAACATTTATCTTCATTATGCCCCGTTTTCTCAAACTAGTAACAATTTTTATAAGAATTTCCTTGATGGGGGAAAGGAAGAGGAAGTGACCCATCAAATCTGATTAATCATTCTTGCTGCTTCTGGTGGCCAGGGCCATCCTAGCTGTCATATCTAATAATACGGCCTTACCATAGTTACCTTGTTCTACCCACCTTCAAAATTTTTGGGTTGGTTCCGAACTATAATATAACAAATTCTTCCCTATAAGGCACCCAAAGAAATATGCATTTGATAAAGCACACTTTAGAGGAATTCATACCTTTTCTTTTGGATGTCTTACGGGTCTGAATTTATTTTATTATATTGATTTTCCTTTAATATTTTATCTGCTGAAAAAATCTTTTGATATCAAAATAATTTTTACATTAATCACAGCTTTAAAGGGATTGAAATCATTCTCATAGATTCATACAAGGATGGTATTATTTGACACATTCCTTCTCATGCAGTTGCAATGATCATGTTCTCCACACGGTATTAGTTGACACATTCCTTCTCATGCAGTTGCAATGATCATGTTCTCCACATTTGAGCACACAACGGACTTTTTATACCAAAATGTTTTACAGAAGCAAAAGGCTGAATGTTCCATAGTACAACAACTCGGGGTAACATGCACTGCCGGGTACATGGCGGGAACTGCTGGCACCATTGTTTCAACTCCCGCAGACAATATTGTTGCATGTGTGTATAACAAGAAGGCCAATACGGTTTTGCAGGTTATTGCCTTTCATTTAAAACTTCTGGAGTTTGTACGTAGTCTAAATTTTAGAACTTGTGAATTTTATTTGATTATTTGGTAAGTACAGGACAAAATGTTCCTGGATATGGCATCCAGTATATTTATATGCCATGGCTTGGGTTTTGCAGGCTATAAAAACATTGGTATTGTTAACTTGTTCACCAGAAGCCTGCCGATCAGGATTGCCCTTGTTGGCCCTGTTATCACAACACAATGGTTTTTCTACGACACGATTAAAGTTTTTAATGGAGTGTGAGTATATTTTTGTTTTATCTTTTTGGTTATTTGTTGTTAATAATTAGGAGCCTACTTTTTTGAGTTTTATATTTTCTGAATAATTCATATTATTGTAACTTTTGTTGTATTCCCTGTTTTAACTTACATGTTTGTTTTAACATGGCTACATTAGTTCCTTATCTAAATCACTTTTGTACATGTTGATGCTCCTTCTGGCCTTACTGGAATGTAGCATCAACATCCTCGAGCAACTATAAGATATCTGATATTTCATTTTCTTCTTGTGAACATGAATTCACTATATGAGAATCTCTGTGTCAATTTAATTCTAACTCATGATTTGCTATTTTGGTTCATGTCACTCTGTTTAGGTTATTGTGCTTTCTCGGGCTTGGTGCAGCAATGTTCATAATGACTAATAGGGCCCATATTTTGCTCTTTTATGCATTTGCACCCGTTCTCGTGAACTTTTTGTATTCAAGGTGCAGAAATGCATTTTTAAATTTTAATGATGTACTTAGCACAGAACAGGGACCATCCTTCTCTCTTCACGTGTTTTATTCATTTCTCACTTGCTTATTTGGAGATATTAGCTCTCTTCTCTGATTACATAAAACATAGAAACCATGAATGAAATGTTTGAAGGGGAAATAAAACCTAGTACATGTTGAAAGCCACCAGCAATTAAAAACATTAGATAAGGGGAAAGGAAGGTGATTGTTTTGATTCTTGTTACATCTATTATTAAGAAACAATAGCATCATCACGCACCATATTATGAAAATCAGAGTATCCAAGGTGGATATCTAATTCACAGAATGAATAATCTGATTATGGTAACTTTATCATGGAAAACAACATCATACAACAAAAACGAAAGTTTTGGTGTGCATGATATAAGTTATAACCAACCAGCCAGCCTTGTAAACTCAAACGAGAGTATCTAATAAGTTCTGCTCAACATGCTCATCTAGATATATAGATAGGGGAACGGAGTCAGCTCCAGTAAATTCCCGACCTTTGCCACCCTTCCCACCCTTTCTTTATGGGTGCATCCAGCAAACTAATCCATGAACAGAAACTTAGGTATCTGCGCGTAATCGCTGATCCAAAGAAAGACCTATATATGGTGGTAGTGCATGCATGCGCACATGCATTTATTCTATTTTGTATGTTCTTGGCCTCTTGGGTTTTGAACCCACGGCACACACAGACATTCTATCTTTTACCTTCTTGGGTTTGAACCCCGTGACAATGGTTGCTAGTAAATCGAGCCTTTCCAATCTGCTTACATTCTCAAAGGCTAAAGCAAAATTTGTGTAAACTTGACTAGCAGATAAACCAAAATTTTAGTACTTGTTGCTTGTTGATCAATCCCAATCTTGAAATCAGTTACAATGGATGAAAAGGCTGTCTTTGGCAGGGTAAGCAATCCATTTAATCTCTTGGCCTTTGCATGCCACTAAAGGTTTAGTTTTTTTTTTTCCAACTTGGATGAGCAAGGCAGTGGCTATTCACCAAACCTGACTATCATCCGCTAGATGAAGAAACTGAAAACAAAAAAGAGCAATCAAACATGAAGGCAATGGAAATAATGAAGGCTTTGGTGGATCAAGTGTTGCAGAAATACAATCCAAACAAGCCCACACCGTTGCTCAAGTTAATATCACAATTTGGACGATTGGCTTGGAACACAATCAAAGAATGTAATAAAACTGACTGTTGCGGTAGATTGCATCATGAGTGGGATATCACGAGGACAGTGTTATATACCAAACAATGTATTGTATAAGAATATAAATATAATACCAAAATAAAAAATGATACATGGACATGTTCAAGGGTTTGTAACTTTGTTGTGTAATGATAATGGGGGACAGTTGTAAGAACATAACTGGTGCTTAAAATTTTAAATTTCCCTCACCACAGTAAAGCAGCACATATCCCCAGCAAAAAACTTACAATGTTTTGGTGTAATGAACGTGCTGCATCACGAGGAGTGTTATATACCAAACAATGTATTGTATAAGAATATAAATATAATACCAAAATTAAAAAATGATACATGGACATGTTCAAGGGTTTGTTGTGTAATGATAATGGGGGACAGTTGTAAGAACGTAACTTTGTGTAATGATAATGGGGGACAGTTGTAAGAACATAACTGATGCTTAAAATTTTAAATTCCCCCACCACAATAAAGCAGCACATATCCCCAGCGAAAAACTTACAATGCTTTGGTGTAATAAACGTGCCGCACATTTGAGACTCACCCAGGTTTAAATCTTAAGAGTGTGGCCCAAGCTTACTCTACACGAGAATGCAGTCAAAGCAGACCCATTATGGTGTTAAAAGTGGTCTTTAATCTCACCCTCAAACACTTTACTTATTGCTTAGTCTCATTCTCGATTTTCAGCTTTTCCAATTGCTGAACCATCTTGTCATGCTGCTGTAATGTCTTATCCATTTCCTTGTTTTCTGCATGCAACTTCTCTATTTTATGTTCATGAAGCTTGGCCAGAATATAATAGTGTTATCGAACTTTGAACAAGTACATTGTTCAAATTCCAAATGTTACAATGTCCAATTATTAACATAAATAATAAAAATCACATAACTGGACTGGAATTCTGGCTATTACCATCTCCCTTCAAATTTGGCAGTTCAGATTCCCTGGGGTTTCTCTTATTATTCCTGCATTAGTCTTGCTTGTGGAGATGCTGCCACTGCATTTTTTGATCCTACATTACCCAAACTCATCTCAACTGTTGCAGTTTCAGCCATTGTTTTAGGTACTTCTGTGAATGCCCTTGTTTTACCACAGTTGAATCATTTACGTAATCCCATCTATTGACCCCCCAAAAAAAAAATTAATTTAATTATTTTTTTGCTGTTTTTACTGTGGGTTCTCTGTGGGTACGGCCAGGGTACGTCCAGCAGTACCTGGGTACGCCTGGATACTTCTTGGGAAGCACCCAGACATACCCGGGTACTGCTGGACGTACCCAGAGCGCACCCCCGGCGTACCGTATCCATATTGCGTAGCGGGTACATACTGTACCCGTACCCATGACCTGCAGGGTATGTACCGGCTACCTAGGTTAAAAAGTTTATCCAATCGATTGATGGCTGAATAAGACGAAGAAATGTAGATGTAGACATAGTCGTCGCCTGCGAGACCCATCCTATCTTCAATTGAAAATATCCTCCTATGTTCAACAGGGACGAGACATGGTGGGGACATCCCTGTGTTGTCCCCTTGAATGGGATGTGATAGAGATGTCCCCATCACGTCCCCCTTCTGTCCTCCACGGGTACTTGTCTGCCCTAAATAAAATTAAAACATTGAACTTAAAAAAAATGGTAAAGCAAAAAGAAAACTAAACCTTAACCAAAATGATTCCATTTTTTGATGCGTACAAACTTGAGCTGCTGCTTTCCATCAATTTGCTTTGCAGCATACATCATTTACTACAAATTCTGTT
Source organism: Taxus wallichiana var. yunnanensis (assembly GCA_018340775.1). Classification (NCBI taxonomy): domain Eukaryota; kingdom Viridiplantae; phylum Streptophyta; class Pinopsida; order Cupressales; family Taxaceae; genus Taxus; species Taxus wallichiana. The sequence continues at coordinate 823,392,445 of CM031238.1, forward strand.
TTACTTCTCGACTCTTGTAGATTTACTAGCACTACTGTCTAGAGTTACTAGTACTACTCCTGTTTTGACCCAAGTCTGTCATTTCAATCATTTGCTCATACTCTTAGCTCTATAAGAGTCTAGATGCTTCATATTGTGACGGCCATTTTAAGTTTTTTGTTTTTGCATTCTCGTGACACTCTGATGTATGTTTATTATCCTGTTTTCATTTTAACATTGTATATGCTATTATTTATGATCAAACCAATGATTGCTCCATATTTGGCCATTTTTATGATTTTTTATACTTTTCAGTTTCTTTCAACTATTTTGGTACAACCCTTGGCCATTTCCTTTCTCCTAGGATTTTGAAGGAACTTCCAGTCATCCCCTTTCTTTGCGTTCCCATGTTTCCCCTTCCTTGTGAAAGAGTACTTGGTGGAACATGGGTGATTTTCTTTTTTCTTGGCTATGCAATAATAAATGTCTTGGGAAAGTAGTTGTTGTCCCTTTTGATCAAAGCTATACACACCATCGATCTCTTCCATCAATTTTCCTTTTCACTGCTCCAAGGCAACACATCAGCATGTCTCATATAAACATATATTCACAATATCGATTTCCTCTCGAAGCCAACACCTCAACATGTCTCATCCTCAATATAAGCTTTGTAAGGGTTCCCTTCTGTCAATTTTGGGAGGGCAAGACAATGCTTCTCACTGCTGGCATCTTTACTTTGGGTGTAGGTTACTTGTCAAAGTCTGGTTTATTCCAGAGTTTGGTAATCAGATTGAAACCAAGGGGTGGTACAAAAATGAAAAATAAATAAAATGGAAATAAATCCCCTTATGGCTTCCACAAGGGGGTCTTGGAGTCAAATATTTTTGTATTAAATATCAAGTATCTGTTGAAAAAAGAGGAAAAGGGATTAAATAAATAATTTATAATGGATTTGTTTTCTGAGGCAGTATGTTCTGACAAATATCACATCGATGCTATTAACATGGATGGTTATAAAGATAAACAGTATGCTTTGTTTGGAATATAATGCACTCTCCCACTTCCTGTTGTGAAAGTTGAAACTCATGTTTACGAGTATTTGACAATAGTGTTAGTCTTTATCTCCCGCATTTTAAGATGATCAAAGTATATCTGAGACTTTATTTGTACTTTAAAAACTTGTAACAGGCCAACAAGTGGAGGCATTGACTATTTCATCGAATGAACTGGAAGCATTGATACCACTGAAGACAGGCAGATGTTCTGGTTGCATGGTTACTGTAATTGGAATGTATCTGATTATGTACATAACCAGAACGATTTTGTATGTATTGTAACTAGCCTAAGTTTATAACATTTTTGCAGTAGGGCAGTGAACATGTACCAGTGTTATATTGGTTCTCCACAGTGAAGTTGTACTAGTATTATATTGTTTCTCCACTATAAAGTTAATTGCTTCCGCTATTATGAATTGTGGAGGATGATCCATCACAATGGAGGTTAAGCATTTTTGCTTTGATCTTGTTTAACTTTTGACATTTTTGTACTGCCATGTGCTTGTGGATCCATTGAAGGTCAACTCCTTGGCCACATCTCATTAACATGGAGACCAGTTAAACATGAGGGATGCTGATCAGCATGCTATAAGTGCCCCTCCATACCACTGGACTGAAAGGCTGATAGACGTGTTACTGATTCAACTTTATATCATTGGAAGTATTTTTCCAATCCAATAACTGCAGTGACTGATTTTTTTGTTCTTTCAAGTGGCCATCTCTTTCCATATTTTAACCTCAAAAGGTGATGAAAAGTATATGTTTTGCAAAAATATGAATCCAAACAACAATTTAACGTGTTTCATCAAATCATTCATTGGCTCTATAAAGTGAAGGTTATCATGAATGCATTTCTTCTGTTTCTTATGGAAATCTATGTAGTATGAGCATTCTTATTATTGGGCTTTAAAATTGGTAAGAGTGTTCTTAAAAGATCTCAAGAAATTTCTCAATGGAAATATAATAAGAGTTGTGGATAAGATAATGGGAACGATGCTCTAATTAGATTTGAAGAATGCTTTCAAGATTTTCTTTTCTAGCGAAGGAATGATTAGGTCCATAGGTCGAATTTATTATAATTGGCGAGGGTTGCCTTTGGCCCAAGGCATAAGATTTGATGATTTTAAAGCTGTGCCTCCTAGCAAACGTAGAAGTGAGAAATATGTTTGCAATAGTGGAGAAAAATGTGAAGATTTTCAACCATGGACAGTCGTTTCTTGGGAAAAAGAGTTCCGCTTCCTTACAGCTCCTTGAGCATTTTGAAGAAAATATTAGCTTTGAAACCATAATTTGGTAAAATAAATGACATGAATGTGTACTAATGTGATACAAGACAGGAAAAAATATTAAGCGGACAAATATTGGAAAATATTTTAGTAAAAGAAATTTTAGTGGTTTGTGTAGACACTAAAATTTGATAATTCGCCTTTTTGCAATGTCAAGTTTGGTTAAGTTTCCTTGCTAAGATAAATGCTCATGTTCAGAATCCAATTAATATATCACTTGTAGTTCTTTTGGAACTATTACTTTACACTGTTTTGTTGAAAATGAAGAAAATGTTAATTAATCAAAACAAAAACTTTCCATGTGCAATATGCTACAATTTTTTGTTTTGTATCACAATTCTCCTCTCTTGGACAATTTGGAACCATAATGTGGTAAAATAAATGACATGGATGTGTACTTATGTGATACAAGACAACGGAAAAAATGCTAAGTAGACAAATATTGGAAAATATTTCAGTATATGAAATATTGGAAAATATTTCAATATATGAAATATTGGTGGGTTTGTGTAGACACTAAAATTTGGTAATTTGTCTTTTGCAATGCCAAGGTTGGCTATGCTCGACAAATGTTCACATTCAAAATCTAATTAATGTGCCTTACTAGCTCATTTGTAACTTATTCACTTTATTTTATATTTTGTCATAAATTAAGAAAATGTTAATTAATCAAAGCGGTAGTCTATCCATATGCAATATGTTACAAATTTATGTTTTTCATCACAATTCTTCTACCTTGACCGTATAAAGGTGCATTGTCCTAGACCATACAATTTGGTCAAGATATGAAATTTGGTCTTGGTTGACTTGTACAAGAATAACCTTTGACATTCTTCGACTTTGTTTTCAATTTGAGTATCCTTATTGTGACGTTTCATCTTCATAGGTTTGGTCTTATTACAATATTTCCTTTGAGGAAGGTAATATAAACAAATCAATATCAATTTATAACTCCCTTGATACTTGTATAAGCTACTATTGCAAATACCACTCTAAAAGCTTGTAAGGCTCTCTTAAATCTTCTTAAATTAGTGGCACATCATTTAGAGTAGTCCCTACCATAGGTTTGAAGCACTCAACAAAGTTAAAGAGTCTAGTTTCTTCTATTTCTAAGCATACAAAGGTCATAAAGTTATTTCTTAACATTGTGAAACGGGTTTAAGGAACAAAGGGTTAGGTCATGTAGTTGAAACACACACCACCACATTGCTATTGCACTCGATACATTCTTTACTCTATAGTTAGCCTATTATCTCTGTGTCAAGAGACACGAGGGCACCTATAAGGGGTTTGCTTTGAGATCACACTAACACTTGCATATGCACCTAACATAATTACACGAGGCTCGATTCTACATGAGGGCATGTAGCGCATCACTTGGATTGGTTTGGCTAGGTTGACTATCAAGGGTAGTCTAACCTCACCACGCATATATTTTTTCATTTTGGTTTGCTAATGCTTTGATGAAAAGTATTGTAGGTTTCTAGGGTTTCCACTTTGTTGAAAGTGTTTACAAGTCACCTCGAAAATGTGTGAACAAGATTGAATACAACAAATGCCATTTTCGTATAAATGAAACACACAAGTTGTAGAGCCCAACGGTGATAGGGTTCAAGATCGTACACTTCTAGTTAGGGCCTTACAACATTTCTATAGTCTTGCGCCTACTAAGTTTTTAGTTCCATAATTGATATAGGAGCATTTCCGTGTTCGGATTAGTCTTTTCCACTGTCTACACATTTGAAGTTTCTTTGTTCCATCATGTACAACTAAGTCTTCATCTCCTCTTGTGTATTTAAGCTATTGTTTATCATTTATCAATTGTTGCAAGTATTAATACATTATTTTGGTTATGAATGGTTAATTGTAAATTGATTAGATTAAAATAATCTCTACTTGTAAACCCCGACATCATCTTTATTGTTGTACACATCTCATAACATAATTTAATTAGGGTGTAAATATTTGGTGAACCCAACTCTTGAATCAAATATATCATTTGACTCACTCTTAGTTGTCATAGGATTTCTCCTCATCTTTGCTTTCGCATTTATTAATCTTCTAAGGTTTGTGTTCAAATATCTATCTATCAAGCATGCACTAAATTTGGTTTTCACAATTTTTCCAAGGGTCCGATGGTCAATTCTTCCTTTTGGGTTTCGTTTTAGGGCTTCCTAACTCGCAAAATCACTTTTTGTTGCATATTTTAAAAATAATGATTTTATTTTCAAACTCGAAGCTTTATTATTTTCTATATATCAAATGAAAGCCTCTTTTTGTTTGGCATAATTTATAGCATAATTTTTAAAAATTCAAAAGTACTATTTTTAGTAATAAGGACATAATCAACCGTTGAGATGTGGGAGGGGGTAAAGTGGGTTAGTTGTGTCCAACCCACTCGTGTTTGACTCTACGTGGGCACTTGAAGCCGGTTGTGGCCGTTTGTGTTGGTTATGTGGCTCTTAGGCACATAGAACCCCCGTTGTTTCCCGGGTGAATGGAAAAGGGACCTCGCTAACTCGTGTTTGACTTTTCTTTGAGCGCTTGAGGCATCTTGATGGTTATGTGGCTCTTGGGAACTAAGACACACTGTTGTGTTCCAAGAGAATGGGAAAGGGACCCTCCAACATTTGTTTACGAATTTAAAAATGGGTATAATAAGAACAATATACACTTTTTTGCAAATTCCTTAAAGGTTTTTATTCTAGATATTTAGATTGCAAAATACCTTTTTTGGTTTCGTTAAATTCACTATTTATTTTCATAAATGGTTGTTTTAATAATTTAACGATGGTCGCTTTTTGAAAATCACTTTTGGGTTTTATCTTCTAGGGTCTCTTGACTATCAACCTTCCATTTACTGATTCTTGTATGATTCCTTATCTAATTGGATACTTTTCTCTTATATTGTGATATCGGGGCTTGTTTTGAGGAACATACCATGTCATTCCTTGAGTTCATTAAACTTTATCCCATATGTAACGACATTATCTATGATGTATTTCTAGGCACACAAATCCCCCGACTACACCCCTTACCATAACTTCCATTTTCAATGATATGAATTTATTTGATGAAGTTACATTCGTATATTTCATTGTTGTTAAGGTTTCTTCCCATGCACCCATCATTTCTTTCCTTCAATATATTTAACTTAATCCCACATGTAAGGATATCATTCATGGAGTCTTTCAAAATGCATGAATCCATCCTAACACATCCCTTGCATATGTGGCCTCTATTCTCAAGAAGTTTTTAATTTTTGCTTGACTAGTATTGATGGGTGTAATTGTGATGATAATTCTAACAACAATTATCATGATCTTGAACTCGGTGATACTTTTTTATCTTCTATTGAAATGGAAATAACCAATGATACACTTGAAAATCTTGTTGCTATACATAATGTTATAATGGAATCTAAATTTAGTCATAATGTGCCTATTTATGATAATTGCCTTCTACATAATAACGAGGACATTGCTTACGCCGAACATCTTTCTCTTGCATTGATAAAACACATTACTCTTGTTTCTCATGATGCACTTCTGAATCCTATTTTTTTTACAAATAATTTACATGCTCCTATTGACGACGTGTCTCTTGATCCTTCAAGTGGTGCTAACCCCTTAGTTCATAATGTTATACCTTCACCTATACCTAGTGCCTCATCTGTTACGGCTATACCCATTATTGTTACATCTATGGTGCTTATATCTTTGGGGCAACCCATACCTCCTTCATAATGCTACAATGACTATGCATTTTACACATACTTCTTTACACATGCTTAAGTCCCCATCTCATGCTATGAAAATGACTACAATCGTTTCTTTTGATCTTACTTCTACTACAAATGATGCACTTGTCTATTCTATATTGGTTACATCTTGTATGCATGATACTGCTCATGTTAATCTTACATATGTTACTTTGTGTACACCTTAATATGATTCTATTGCTCCTAATGATTTTATATCACCTCTTTTACTTGTGGTTAGCCTTGTGTCTCTCCCTCTTATTGAGGTTGATATTGACAAACCTCTTGGCACCGAGTCTCTTGCATATTTCTTATAGCCTTGACTTCATCTATAACTATTTCTCACTCTCGTACTTGTTGCAATTACTTCTATCATTATTGACATTTGTGTTATTGATCTTTCCATGCCACATACAGATGGTTTACATGCTTCTCTTGTTAATACACTTATTCCATATGTGGCTAACCCTTTTGTCTATATAGTGTTCTCCCCTCACACTTTGATTGATAGGTCTTATAGTTCACAAACAACTTTTAGCTTTTCACGCTCTGCTCAACCTTCTACACACGATCATTCAAGTGACAATCTGCTCATAAAACACATTTTATAGGCCTCGACTAGATCAATTTCTACGCATAATACCCATCATGGGTCTTCCCACCCTATGTTTTCTATGACACACGCTACATTTTATGCACACATTATACACGAGCATTCTTCGTCTCTTCGACACTTAGTGGTATGCGCCTCCTTTACCATATGAGTGTGATGTACCTTTATATAAGGCTCTTATTGGGTAGTTCTTGTGTTACATATTTTTTGTGCATAACTATTTTCAAAACAATTAAAAACACTCAAATAATCACAATACAAAAGCATTCATATATGTGCAAAAATATGAAATGAGGACATAGTTATGGTTTTATTAGCTTGTTACTTTATACATGTTTATCACGTTAGTTTGGATTACATATCCTTTTTATATACTCTTTAAACACGCGCATTCACAAGGTATATTGAGCTTGATGCAGGACATAATCATGATGATACACAATGACAAGGGTTGACTATCTTTTGATCTAACGCGTGTCTTATACAACACTAACATATATGACTATATATGCTTTTACTATCCTTGTTTTATATAATTGCTTGATATATTATTGTCACTACTTGCTTACATATTATTTCCTTTGTTTCACTAATGTGTTGTTTAACTCCTTGCTTAGAGTTGACTATTGCCTTGCTTAATTACAACACTATGATTGTTTACTCTATACATCCTAAATGCCTTGATTTTCTTGTGACACCGTGGGTGTCCCATGTTTACTGCTCTATGCATATCTGTGTGAATATATTTCCTTACTCTATATCGTTTGAGTGTTTTGATTGTCTTATGACATCGTTGGTGTCTCGTGTTTGTGGCTCTATGCCAATCTTCATGATTTCTTGGTGTTTCCTACACGCCAAACAGAGAGGAGAGTTAATTTTGATATCTAAGTTTGGTGGGGGAGATCTAGAGACATCTTTCGCCATTAAAGTGGTTTGACTCTCGGGCTCGATATGATTTTCTATTTTTCTTTTCCCGAGCATGCAAGGAACTAGATTTGACAGATTAGGGGTGGAAGTGGTTGGCGAGTTGAAGGAGGAGTGTTCTACCAGATGAAGGAGTTGAATGCTGAGATTTTCAAGAGATCTGCCCCATGAGCACCTGACAAATTTTTACAGATCTGATTCTGGGAATCATGATTGAGATCATGGCGAGCACTGGTACATTAAATGTTTTTGTCTTTTGGGAAAAAGGGGCTCTGTTGTAAATGTTATAAATGGCACAAATTTTTGTGCAAGAGGTTGGAGTGTTAGAGGTCGAAGAAAATTCCCAAGAGGAAAATTTGACAAAGCCTGTCTTTTGAGAATCCGTCTGAGAAACTTGGTTATCTCTTTTTGTATTAAGTTTTATTGTGTCAAGGTGGTTGCAAGTGTACAACCATTGACAAGCTCTGAGACTGTTCTAAAAAATTTCCCTGCTGATAGACTTAATCAAATTCAAGTTATTCTGTGTTGTCTTGAGCAAGATGTGTTTGTTTTATTTATGAATGTATGTAAGTAGCTTTTCTTGTTTCTGTTGCAATCTTGTATTAAATCTGATTCAATCACACAGCCTCAATCCTTGTGACAATTTAGTGGCATCTGCAATTTCATTTCTTAGAAGAGCTTTCATTTGGGATTGGAATAAATGATTTAAAATCACTTTTCTTTCATCTGTTGACAGAGATTGTTTGTAAGCCTCTGGGTGTACCTTAGGCGTGATTTGACTCAGATCTTGATGCTTTGTTGGATTTTCTAACTCGAGCCTTCGTGATAGAATCTCAAATATTGTGTGAAAGAGTGCTAATCTGGGCCTCCATTGAAGCACATATTCTAGTTAAAGAAACATTTTAGCTGTTCTGTGGCATTCTATTGGTTTAACCTTCCATTTTGTAAGGTTCCTCAAGGATCTGGTGAATCAAGTTTGCCCTGCCCCACCTCCCACCAAAAATTCATTCAAAAATAACCAATCCTACTTGTACTACCCCTGTTTGTCCTGTATGCATACAAATGCATAATCTCTGTTACCAAAACATGCAGCAACAATCAGGGTCTCAAATGTCTTTAGTAACCTTTGCCTTGTTGTGAAAATATCTCCATGATCTGGAAGTGACAACTCGTGAGAGTCAGATCTGGTATGTTGATCATTATTTTCCCAAGGTATTCTCTATAAAATTTATGCAAAAGAAGGATTTATCATTGTTCTTCAATAAACAGAGGTTACAAAATAGGTTCTCTTACCTTGGTTGAAAGGCACAACCTAAAATAGTGAGGATAGATCAAATCCTCTTGAGGGTGCTATCCATTTCTCCACATTTGAGTGACAAAGGGCTAGTTAGATCTCATCCCCGCTACAAAACGACTCATCATGATCTAATCTGTCTCTAAGTTTCCTGTCAAACTAGTGATGCTGCTCAAACTTTGAGGGAGAATCAATTTGGATACCAACACTCTACATGCCATGGTTTCCACTATGCGTAACCCCTTTTGTAGGTATAGGTTCCCAATGGTGGCCACCATTCCAAAGATTCTATGCGCTCTAATGTAAATCAATAGACTTATCACACATAGGTACACATCTATTATTTTGCACTACACACTCAAATGCTTTATCATATGTACCTTAAAAGAGCGAGAATTCATTAGGAATATATTCTACATCTATGGCAGTTACATGACCCATGAGCATAGTTTTACAGTGGTCCATATCCTCATAAACATGCACATATTCTAAAAAGTGGCAGAATTCAACAAAGTCAAAACCATACATTACAATCAAGACCATGATATGGTCCTAACCTCATGGATGTTCCCAGAGACAGGGCGCTTTTTAGAAAAATCCAACATTCTCATATTATATCATTTTTCACAAGTTTCTTATACGCTTTCAAAACAAATTACATAGTTTAGAAGCATGATACATGCGACATGAGTACTTCATTCTCTCTTGTATACTAAGACATAGTTACAAGAACATGGGTAGGGGGTATGAGTGTTCATCTCCTCTACTCTATCCTTAATCTATACACTCATTTTTAACAAGATACACACATGATGGGGGCGTAATATATCCATTCCTTTTGATTATGTGGTTTAATATTACTCAACAATTAAGAAATTGGGCCTAAATCCGTGGCATGCATAGTGAGGTATGTGGGGTCGTGGAATGTCTTGAAGTAACTAAGTTCTTTGTAGGTTGTCCTTCCTACTCTCTCAAAAACTCTAAAGGGGAAGATATCAAGTTACTAATTTTTTTATACACTAGTTTTCTCTTAGTGGAGTACTTCAATTCCCCTCTCTCCTCCAATGTTGGGTTGCATGCACTCAACACTCTAGTTCCTCCTTTGGCATCTTAACAATAATTACAAATCTCCGTAGTATAACAAGAACTAGAGTGCCTCCCTCCCCAAAGTGAACATGTGTATTCCTTCCATGTTTTGCATCTCCTTTACTTTATGCATGTTCAAAGTTAAGTATTATCTATAAATTTGAATTGTAATTCATTTTTTTATCATAGATGGTGACTATGCTTGTGTTACAGGTTTCGTCATGGAGCGTGTCAACACCAACACATAAGAGAACAACTATCGAGTGAAGACAATGTGTGTGCATACTTAGGTAGGTTTTTCCTTTAAGCATGCAATTTTCAAATTACACACTTAAAGTGGGGGAAATGTAAACACTAAAATTTAGTAAGTTGTCCTTTTACAATTCAAAGTTTGGCTATATTTCCTTCTAAGAAAAATGCTTACATTCAAAATCCAATTAGTATATCTCCTAAACTCTTTTGTGCCTTGCTCATACTTACACTCTTTATTATCGTAAATATAAGAAATATTAAATAATCAAAGCAATAAACTATCCTTGTGCAACATGCTACAAATTTATGTTTTGAAATAATTCTCTTGTCTTGAATTGTACAATTTGTTCAGGGATGTGAAATCCTGTGTTGAACGACTTGTATGGGCCTCGGCCTTTGACATTACCTGAATTTGTTTTCAATTTGAATATATTTATTATGTCATTTTATCTTCCTAGGATCGATATTATTGCAAATTTCACCTACGTAAGGCTATACAAACAAGTCAATATCACTTTATAATTCACCCGAGACTCTTAAAAGCTACTATTACAAATATCAAGGCTCTCTTAAATCTTCCTAAATTGTCTCTACATCATTTAGATCAACCCATACTACAGGTTTGACACACTCAAACAAGTCAAAATTTTTAGATTCAACCATTTCCAAGCATACAATGTTTTAGAATGAGGGAAATCATTCTAATCATTTTCAAACAATTTTAAGGAACAAAGGGTTTGGTAATGGTTGCGCATCTAAAGTATACCACACCACACTATTACCGTGTTGGGTACCTTCTATACCCTATAGTTATACCGTTATCTTTGTGTCAAGAGACATGAGAGCACCCATATGGGGTTGGATTAGATCACACTCACACTTGCACATGCAACTAGGAAAACTACACGAGACTTGATCTCACACGAGGGCATGTAGTCAACACTTGGAGTGGCTTGGAAAGGTCGAATGTCAATGTCGGTCTAATGTCACCACAGCATATAATTTCTCCTTTTGGTTTCTCTTGTTTTTATGAATGGTATTACTGATTTCTAAGGTTTCTACTTTGTTGTAGAGTAATTACAAGTCATCATGAAGTGTTCTTTTGATCTATCTGACAACATCCATGTAAGCCATGTGCGGATGAGAAGGGTGTATCCAGATCTCCACGATCTCCCTTCGTCACTACTTTGTGACAATGCTTACTAGCATTTCGGCTCAACCTTTATCAGGTCATGGGAACCATGTGAAAGTCCTTGGGTCTACCACGAAGCTAGTTTCCCACTTCGTATTCTAGTATCCGACCATTTCCTACCTCATGTTCAATGTTCAACTTCCCATGATCAAGTTACTAAACAATTTTTTTAATTGAGGACTAGGTGATCAAACAATGCACAACCATCAATGCATTACTTTGGCCAAAGTTATCCGCCATGCAGGTTATGGCTAAACTCAAGACAACACACTAGTCTTATGAGTTTTAAGTCTTCCGCCACCTCACAACTATCCCTTTCACTATTATCTAGATCTTATAGTTTGTATTTACTTTATTTCCAATTAAACTTATCTTGCAAGAGTTTATATCGAGATAGATGCCAAGGCCAATTAGGATCATTATGAGATGAGTACATTCGTTATGCTTGAAATGTAACTATTTCAACATTCCGCATGTACTTATCCCTTAATATGCCTAATGGATCTTTTCATCTATTTACCTTCCTATCTAGTTTCTCTTTTCCTGATGTTCGATTTTTAACCTTAAATTACCTTTTTATAATGATACTCTTTCATCCTCTAAAAATTAGGCTTTACAATCTTAACAAATTAATGTCAAGTTTACCGGAAGGCCGAATTAAATATATATTAATATATATTTAATTATTCCTCCGATCAACTACGCCACTAAATAGCTATTTAATTTAGAAATTAAAAGACAATTGAATGTTATAATAATTGTCCAATTTTCGGCTTCATACATTGATAAATATCAAATAAATATATTTAACAATTTATGATAAGTAAGACTTCTTAATTCTAGTATTTATCATTTACTCATATTGAGATATTATTACATACAAAGTAATCATCTCTTTATTAAAAACATAAATTACATATGCCGTTAAGGAAAAATATATAACTGATATCTGTAACTCTCACATAGTGAGGTTTGAATATTAACAATGGGTCCAAGATCCCAATAAATTCAGTCAAAATTCTAGGATATCATCCTTCTACAAATTGAAATCCAAGTAACTCATTTAGATCCATGCTATGATAAAACTTCTCAAGACATGAGTTTCCGCATATCCGAATGTGACGGCTAATTGTCCTGCAAGACTGGAGTAGTGGTATGATGTCAGTTCAAAATGAACTGGCATGAATATTGCCTCCATTTTCTGATGCAATTATTTAATAAAATATGAAAGATATAAATGTTGTTTTATCAACAAGCGCATGGTAATACAACTGAGAATGTATTACTACATGTTTTCCATAAAGATACAACTATGAATGCACACAAATAGAACAACCAATTTCTATTTCAGCGATCATGTTTCCCTCTAATCACAAGGATCAAGACATCCTTATTTCAGCTTCAAACAATAAATATTTGACATTTAAAATTTTACATAAATCGTAGGAACAATATGATTAAGAAGAGTACATTTTTTTTTATTTTTAATAAGTTACCATCACAAAAAAAGTAATCAAACCATAATCATTCAACATCCGAATTCAGATTATAACCACAAGCAAATCATGCTTTACATGGTACAGATTTAAATATTATTTTACTTACCCTCCAATCAACGAGCAACTTAACAAAACTATCTGAAATCAACATTTCCAAATACCAATTAAACATATTCTCTCTAGGTAATGAGCAGCTCATCATATCATCCAAGAACATCATTAACAAAGAAAATAAAACATAATATTTTTAGTCAATAAGCAACTCTATAAAACATCATTAACAAAGAAAATAAAACATATTATTTAATAAATGAGCAAAAATCATAAATCATACAAGAACATCATTTTAAAAATATCATTCATTTAAAAACAAGAACATCTATAAAACGTCCAAGAACATCATTAATAAAGAAAATAAAACATATTATTTTCAGTCAATGAGCAACTCTATAAAACATAAAGAACATCATTAATAAGAGAAATAAAACATATTATTTCCAGTTAATGAGAAACTCTATAAAACGTATATATATTCCTTTCCAAACAATCAAAACACATTTTTCTTATATATATGAACAACCCAACTAAACAATGTAAAAACACCACGATTACATCATTTAAACATGTTCTTTCTGTAAACAAACAACCCAACAAAACAATATAGCAACACCATGATTACATCATTTAAACATACTCTTTCTAGTAAAAGAACAACTAATAATTTCTTTCATAAAATATCATTATATTAAACCCAATCATGCCACCAATTACTCCTTGGTACAACTCGGTCAAGTTGTCCTGGCTTTCATGCCCTTACCAAGACAAGCAATTTCTTTTTCACAACCATGCAAGAATCCAAGTCATATTGCCAAGTTGGAAGTTACAAGCTAAATGCCATTTTTTTGTTTTAGTTATTCACACATAACAACACACCCTCATTTATACATGAACCGATTTAGATGCCCATAATAAAAATTTCTGGAAAATGCAGCCCCATGCAAGAGCTTTGACATCCACAAATTTTCATTCAAAAGATCTCAATAAATTAAAAATCAGACCTGCATATAACAACCAAGAAGGAAAAAAAAACAAAAAACCCCAACCAGTTACATATCCATATCGATTTGGTTACCCAAATCGATTCATTTATGTAAATCGATTTGTATACCCAAATCAATTTGGGTATCAAATCATTTGTTTACAAAAAACACAAATCAAATTTTTGTTAACAAAAATGAAAACCCACAAGCACAAAAATTGATTTGAAACACACAAATTCACAAAAATGTTTTCCTTCTTCCAATACAGAAAAACCCAACTCTTTTCTTTTTGGGTACAATTTATTTTAATGCAGAGAAGGAATTTTAACTTTCATTTTATTTTTTTTTTTGCAAATCAAAACCCAAAACCCCATCTCATTTTTTTTTTTCTGGGTTTAGCTAAAACCACACAAAAAAACTTAAGAGAATACAAAATCCATCAATTTCCTTTTCAAATTTCATCTCCAAGCAATTAAATCAAAAGTTGTCCACAAATTCCTTTGATTGCCATTAAAACAGAATGTGTATTTCTTCATTTTTTTACAAATAATGCAGCAGAGAAGGGAGAAGATATTCATGCCTGAAGTAAACCCAGAATCAACAACCTCTTACTCTTCCAGCTCCAACAAGTTGAATCCTTCCTTCCTCCAAAACTCACGCAGGTATCCCAGAAGGGAAGAATGAAAATAGACAAGGAGAAATAAAAGAAAAAATATAATGAAAGAAACTATAGTTGGGCAACATATTCGAGAATTTTCGGCTTCCCAATGTTGGCACATGCATTAATGCATGCCACATACTTGTGTGCTATGTGAAGGTGTTTCACTTTACCCACAAATTTTAAACCCATAAATTTTAAATATTAAAATTAATATATATATATATATATATATATATATATATATATATTTTTACTTACATGCCAAATCCTTCTAGAATATATATTACTAATTTTACAAATTAATATTGCATTTTTTAAATTTTTATTTTATTTATTTAAGTTATTATTATCCAACTTAATGGTTAAGTTAAAATTAATCATCATAATACAAGTCCACATATTACCAACAATATATTATAATAATAATTATTTGAATTTCCACTCCATACAAAACATTCCAATAAAAAAATCACCAAGTCCGTAAATAATAATTCAAATATTCTCATAAAGTTGGCTTGACATAACATCAAAAAAATAAAGAGGCAGTTATTATTATAATCATTATTCAAAAGTTCAACAAAAAAAAGATGAAAAACCGATTAAAATAAAGTAAAACAAATACAAATAACCGAAAGATTCGTTATCGTTTATGAACCATTTTTTACCTACGATCAAGGCCTAATCATGTTTAGGAAGGATCATCAAGGTGGGTGCGGGGTTACCTGTTCAGTAGTGTCATGCCCCACAACAGAAGCTATGGGTCATGACACGACAAACCAAATGAATTCTTACACACAATGATGATCTCGTCTAATCTTGATTAGACGTAACCATAGTTAGTTAATTTAACTTACTAGAAATTTGGGATGTTACATACTCCACCCCTTAGAATAATCATCGTCTCGATGATTTCAGGATAAATAGATAAACTAAACCCATCATTCATTTTCATTAAAAATATTTATTTCAATCATTTAGAATTTGTAATAATATCATTTCAGCTGAATCATAAAGGTCACAACAACCCTTATATATATATATATATATATATATCATAATAATCATATATATAATCATAATCATAGACATAACACATTACTACTTAAACGACATATTTTCTAGGTTCATTAACAAAATCTTCAACAATAACTACTAATCAAAAAGTACCTTAGTCCCAATATTCAGTTGTAGGCTTATCTACAGGATTTTCTTATCTACACTTTTACGTAAAAAACTAAATTTAACACTATAACAAAAACATATTCTTAAAAATCAGTCAAACAAATGCGGAAAAGTAGTCTGGATATCTTCCAGATTCTCCCAAGTGGCACTTTCTTCAGAATATTGGTCCCACTGACCTTGCATTGTGAAACCTCACGGTTTCTCAAGTGCAACTTGGGTTTCTAGTATCCTTATAGGCTCAACCGCGATTACCCCTAGATCCAGAACCTACAATGAATCCCAATTAAGTACATGTGTTAAATCAGGTACATATTTCTTAAGCAAGGATACATGAAATACATTGTGCAGCCTGGATAGAGCGGGAGGCAGTGCTAGCTTGTAGGCTACTGGTCCAACAACCTCTAGGACTTCAAATGGTCCTACAAACCTAGGAGATAGTTTGGCTGACTTGCCAAATGAAATGGAACTCTTTTTAGGTTTGACCCTAAGAAAAAATTTATCTCCCACGTTAAACTTTCTATCAATTCTTTTTAAATCTGCATAACTTTTTCTATCTATTTGTTGCCTCTTTCAATCTTTCTTGGATTAATTTAACTTATTTTTCCATTTCCAAAAGCATTTCTGGTCCAATCAGTACTCTATCTTCAAGATTATCCCAACTTATAGGTGTTCTACACCTACGACCATATAAGGCCTCAAAAGGAGCCATCTGAATGGAAGAATGGTAAGTGTTATTATAGGAAAATTCAACCAAGGGAAGGTACTCTTCCCATTTGTATTGCTGATCCATGCAATACATTCTTAGTAAATCTTCTAACACTTGATTTACTCTTTCGGTTTGACCATCAATTTCAGGATGGTAGGCATAACTTATGTTCAGTTTTGTCCCTAAGGCAACATACAAAGTCTGCCAAAATCTGGAAGTCATCCTTGAGTCCCTTGTCTAAATTATTACTTCTGGAACTCCATGTAATCGGAAAACTTCTTGCACAAACCTTTTTTCTAGTATGGGTGAATTATCCTTTAAATTACCTAGCTATAAAATGTGCCACTTTAGTTAATTTGTCTACAACTACAAGTATAACATCATGTTTATTTTGGGACATAGGTAGACCTTGGACAAAATCCATACTTATAACTTGCCACTTATATTCTGGCACGTTGTGAGGATATAATAGTCCTATTGGATGTGAATGTTCAACCTTTACTTGCTGACATTCCAGGCATTGTGAGACGTAAAGAATCACATCATTTTTCATCTTTTTCCATAAGTATTGCTTTTTGATGTCCGCCATCATCTTTGTTACTCCTGGGTGTCCCGAGTAGGGAGCATCATGAAATTCTCTCATAACTTTATTTCTGAGTTCTTTACCCTCTGGTACATATATTTTGTTGTTATAACACATAAATCCCATCTGTTTCCAGCTTGAAACCATCATACCTTTTGTCTCTCGATCTTTTTCTAGAGATGTTTTAACATGATTGTAGTAGGGGTCATTGGTTAACTCATTTTTGACTTCATCTTTGAACTGGGTTCTTAATGTAATTATAGCAACAATATGCTTTCTATGACTTAAGGCATCAACCACCCTATTCTCTTTTCCCTTAATGTAATTTATATCAAAGTCATAATTTTCTAGGAACTCCAGCCATCTTCGCTGCCTTGCATTTAGATTCGGCTACGTAAAGATGTACTTGAGCCCAAGATGATCTGTTTTGAGTTCAAAAGGTTTCCCAAGAAAATAGTGCCTCCATACCTACAGCAGCATGAACAATCAATCAAAAAAAGCTCAAGATCATGTGGTGCGTAATTTACTTCATGCACCCTCAACTTCCTACTTTCAAAAGCTACCACATGCCCATCTTGTAGTAGTACTCCACCCAAACCTTCCCCTGAAGCATCGGTTACCACCGAAGTTCCCGTTTGGATCCGGAAATCTTCAACACCGAGAGCACTTGTGAGTCTACCTTTTAACTCCTTAAAGGCTTCTTCACACTTGTTGTCCCAAAAAATTTCTTACCCTTCTTTTGCAAAGAAGTGATAGGTCCTACTAACCTAGAGAAGTCCTTTACAAACTTTCGATAGTAGCCTGCTAGACCCATAAAACTTCTCACTTCATGCACATCCTTCTGGTGTTGGCCATTCCATGATGGCACTGATCTTCAAGGGTCCACCGAGATTCCTTCTTTATTTATTATGTGGCCTAAGTATTGTACTTCATATTGATAAAAAGCACACTTAGATAATTTTCCATATAACTTATGTTTTCTGAGAATTTCCAGCACAATCCTTAAATGTTCATCATGTTCTTCCTCATTCTTGGAGTATATTAATATATCATCGAGAAAGATAAGTACAAATTGGTCTAAGTATTCCCTAAACACGTTGTTCATCAAGTTCATGAAAGTGGCAGGTGCATTTGTTAGACCAAAGGGAAAAACTATAAACTCGTAATGCCCATACCTTGTTCTAAAAGTGGTTTTATGGATATCTTCATCCTTGATTCACAGTTGATGATAACCGGATCTAAGATCTATCTTGGAAAACACTTTTTCCCCCCATTTGATCAAAAATATCATCGATTCGGGGCAGCGGGTACCGATTCTTCACTGTTACCTTGTTGAGCATTCGATAATCAATACAAAGTCTAAGGGTCCCATCCTTCTTTTTCACGAAGATTACCGGTGCACCCCATGGTGATATACTTGGTCTAATCAGACCCAAGGACAACAACTCATGTAATTGAGCTTTCAACTCAACTAATTCGGTTGTTGTCATTCTGTACGGTGCCTTGGAGATCGGTTCCATTGCTGGTTTGACATCTATTGTGAAGTCAAATTCACGCTTAGGTGGAAGTCCGGGAAACTCATTTGGAAACACATCTCTAAATTCCTTTAGGATGGGAAATGCTTCAATTTCAGGCTCATTTTCCTATCCCGAATCTGTTATTTTTACAACATATAGATGGCAGCCCTTTCGCTTTGCCTTTTTTAGTTGCATGGCAGAAATCTACCTGCCTAGTGACAAACTCTCTTTTAACACCCTGAACACTTGTTGTTTTCTATTGATCATCGCAACATGTTACACATTTTCCTAAGCAATCCAAGGTTGCATTATGTTGACTTAACCAATTTATACCTATGACAACATCATAGGATCCAAGAGGTGCCACATACAAGTTTAATCTTGTCGTGAACTCAGGTAATTCTAGTGGTGCCTCAAACAAACACTGATTCACTCTATGTACAACATTATTTCCATACTGTATAGTCCAAGTGTGTTCCATGTACTCAACTCTTATTTTGAGTTTATCAGCTACTTTAGATGAAACAAAACATTCTGTTGAACCGAATCAAATAAAATAGAAACAAGTTCTCCAAAAATCTTACCTGAGGTTTCTATTGGAGTCGCTTGCTTTTTTGCTTGCTTATTATGGACTGCAACATAAATCTTATGTTGTTTCCCCTCTTTATTTACTACAGTAGATCCCTTCTTCTTGGTTATTCCATTGTCCTCTTTGTGGACAGTTGTTAGCGAAATGATCACCACCGCACTTAAAACATCCACCCAGTGGTCCTTTTCTCTCAATCTTATTCTGGTTGAAACTTGTTCCTTGTTGCCCATTTTTTTTTATTATTCACAACAGTTCTACCCACTATTCCTCTTTTATTAAATAGGCCTAAACTTGTTGTTTCCCTTTTTCCATGTTGGTTTACTTGTGGTTGGTGTTTGAAAATTGCTATTTTTCCTTCTTTTTTCCTCTTTAGAGGCATAAATACTTCAACTTTTGTTCTTGCTTGATAGCTTTTTCAAACATTGTTTCCATCGAGGTAGGTCCATGAACATCTACCTCACCACCAATGCTAGGATTCAATCCCATTATAAATTTTCTCACTCTAAACTTCTCATCCTTTTGATACATAGGAACATATTTCAGCAATCGAGTGAAACGTTCCCAATATTCTGTAACTGAGTACTTTCCTTGAATCAAATTTTGGAATTCTACCATCTTTTGGTCAAAGTATAGCTTGAGGTAGCCATCTTTGATGGAAGTAGGCCTTGAACTGCTCCCACGTGATCATACCAGAATCAATTCCTAGTTCCATTTTCCGGTTATCCCACCAGGAAGATGCTTCACGGGACAATTGGTAGGCTCCCATACTACTTTTGTCTCCTCTGAAAAGTCCCTAATCTCAAAATACTTTTCCATTTCAGAGAGCCAATTTTTAGCACCATCCCCAAGAGTTGTACCATCAAATTTAGGTGGGGATATTCTTTTAATGTCCCTTGCTAACTCAGCAACCAACCTTGCTTTCTTATTTTCCCTTTCATTCAGTGCTCGGTTGATCATCATGTTGCTCATCACCCTGATTCTCATCCCTGCGATCCTCATCTTCTTCACCACCCTGACCTTGTTGTTCTATGGCAACAACTCAGTTTTAGGTGTCATTCAAAAGGTTGAGGATTTCTTCTAACTTAGCAGTCTGTATTATCCGAACACGTCATCATTATTTACCCCACTGTCACTTGCGATATTAGCTCTTGCTGCTGGCCTAGCCATAGTTTCTTATTTTATAAAAGAGGATACTTTTTATTAGAATGTGTCCCATTAATGTCCAAGTGTCTGAGCCTCTGGCTCTGATACCAAAATGTAACGCTCAAAATTACAAGAGCTGAAAATGAGGATTTTTTTTAAAAAAATAAAAACAAATTACACAACTACAATCGTACATATTAATTTAATCAAATTCATTAAATCAAATTTGTTCTTTTGATCTATCTGACAACATCCATGTAAGCCATGTGTGGCTGAGAAGGGTGTATCCAGATCTCCACGATCTCCCTTCATCACTACTTCGAGTGACAATGCTTACTAGCATTTCGGCTCAACCTTTATCAGGTCATGGGAACCATGTGAAAGTCCTTGGGTCTACCACGAAGCTAGTTTCCCACTTCGTATTCCAGTATCCGACCATTTCCTACCTCATGTTCAGTGTTCAACTTCCCATGATCAGGTTACTGATAATTTTTTTAATTGAGGACTAGGTGATCAGACAATGCACAACCATCAATGCATTACTTTGGCCAAAGTTATCCACCATGTAGGTTACGGCTAAACTCAAGACAACACACTAGTCTTATGAGTTTTAAGTCTTCCGCCACCTCACAACTATCCCTTTCATAGTTATCTAGATCTTATAGTTTGTATTTACTTTATTTCCAATTAAACTTATCTTGCAAGAGTTTATATCGAGATAGATGCCAAGGCCAATTAGGATCATTATGAGATGATGATGATACATACATTCATTATGCTGAAATGTAACTATTTCAACATTCCACATGTACTTATCCCTTAATATGCCTAATGGATCTTTTCATCTATTTACCTTCCTATCTAGTTTCTCTTTTCCTGATGTTTGATTTTTAACCTTAAATTACCTTTTATAACGTTTTTCATCCTTTTAACCTTAAATTACCTTTTAAATATAATTTAGATACTTTTTATCCTCTAAAAAATTAGGCTTTACAATCTTAACAAATTAATGTCAAGTTTACCTAAGGCCGAATTAAATATATATATATAAATATATATATATATATATACATATATTATATCCTCATATACATCAACTACACTAAAAATAAACTATTAAATTATTATAAATTAAAAGACAATTGAATGTTATAATAATTGTCCAATTTTTAATTTATACATACATATATAAATATCAAATAAATATATTTAATAATATTATGATAATAAGACTTACTTAATTCTAGTATTTATCATTTACTCATATTATTTAATTTAGAAATTAAAAGACAATTGATTTATAATAATTGTCCAATTTTCGGCTTCATACATTAATATCATAAATATATTTAACAATTTATTAAGTAAGACTTAATTCTAGTATTTATCATTTACTCATATTGAGATATTATTACATACAAAGTAATCATCTCTTTATTAAAAACATAAATTACATATGCCGTTAAGGCAAAATATATAACTGATACTATAACTCTCACATAGTGAGGTTTGAATATTAACAATGGGTCCAAGATCCCAATAAATTCAGTCAAAATTCTAGGATATCATCCTTCTACAAATTGAAATCCAAGTAACTCATTTAGATCCATGCTACGATAAAACTTCTCAAGACATGAGTTTCCGCATATCCGAATGTGACGGCTAATTGTCCTACAAGACTGAGTAGTGGTATGATGTCAGTTCAAAATGAACTGGCATGAATATTGCCTCCATTTTCTGATGCAATTATTTAATAAAATATGAAAGATATAAATGTTGTTTTATCAACAAGCACATGGTAATACAACTGAGAATGTATTACTACATGTTTTCCATAAAGATACAGCTATGAATGCACACAAATAGAACAACCAATTTCTATTTCAGCGATCATGTTTCCCTCTAATCACAAGGATCAAGACATCCTTATTTCAGCTTCAAACAATAAATATTTGACATTTAAAATTTTACATAAATCGTAGGAACAATATGATTAAGAAGAGTACATTTTTTTCTTTATTTTAATAAGTTACCATCACAAAAAAAGTAATCAAACCATAATCATTCAACATCCGAATTCAGATTATAACCACAAGCAAATCATGCTTTACATGGTATAGATTTAAATATTATTTTACTTACCCTCCAATCAACGAGCAACTTAACAAAACTGTCCGAAATCAACATTTCCAAATACCAATTAAACATATTCTCTCTAGGTAATGAGCAACTCATCATATCATCCAAGAACATCATTAACAAAGAAAATAAAACATAATATTTTCAGTCAATGAGCAGCTCTATAAAACGTCAAAGAACATCATTAACAAGAGAAATAAAACATATTATTTCCAGTTAATGAGCAGCTCTATAAAACGTCAAGAACATCATTAATATAAAACATATCATTTTTATATTAGCAACTTTTCAAAACAATCAAAAAAATAAAACATTTTTTTCTTATATATCTATAAATCATACAAAAACATCATTAATTAACAAAATAAAACATATTATTTCCATATGAACAACACTATAATTACATCATTTTTCCAAACAATCAAAACACATTTTTCTTATATATATATTAAACCACGACGATTACATCATTTAAACATGTAAACCAAAAACAAAAAATATAAAAACACATGATTACATCATTTAAACATACTCTTTCTAGTAAAAGAACAACTAATAATTTCTTTCATAAAATATCATTATATTAAACCCAATCATGCCACCAATTACTCCTTGGTACAACTCGGTCAAGTTGTCCTGGCTTTCATGCCCTTACCAAGACAAGCAATTTCTTTTTCACAACCATGCAAGAATCCAAGTCATATTGCCAGGCTGGAAGTTACAGCTAAATGCCATTTTTTTGTTTTGTAGTTATTCACACATAACAACACACCCTCATTTATACATGAACCGATTTAGATGCCCATAATAAAAAATTTTGGAAAATGCAGCCCCATGCAAGAGCTTTGACATCCACAAATTTTCATTCAAAAGATCTCAATAAATTAAAAATCAGACCTGCATATAACAACCAAGAAGAAAAAAAAATACAAAACCCCAACCAATTGCATATCCATATCGATTTGGTTACCCAAATCGATTCATTTATGCAAATCGATTTGTATACCCAAATCGATTTGGGTATCAAATCGATTTGTTTACAGAAAAACACAATCAAATTTCTGTTAACAAAAATGAAAACCCACAAGCACAAATCGATTTGAAACACACAAATTCACAAAAATTTTCCTTCTTCCAGTACAGGAAAAACCCAACTCTTTTCTTTTTGGGTACAATTTATTTTAATGCAGAGAAGGAATTTTAACTTTCATTCTATTTTTATTTTTGCAGATCAAAACCCAAAACCCCATCTCGCATTTTTTTTTTCTGGTTTAGCTAAAACCACACAAAGAAAACTTAAGAGAATACAAAATCCATCAATTTCCTTTTCAAATTTCATCTCCAAGCAATTAAATCAAAAGTTGTCCACAAATTCCTTTGATTGCCATTAAAATAGAATGTGTATTTCCTCATTTTTTTACAAATAATGCAGCAGAGAAGGGAGAAGATATTCATGCCTGAAGTAAACCTAGAATCAACAACCTCTTACTCTTCCAACTCCAACAAGTTGAATCCTTCCTTCCTCCAAAACTCACGCAGGTATCCCAAAAGGGAAGAATGAAAATAGACAAGGAGAAATAAAAGAAAAAAATATAATGAAAGAAACTATAGTTGGGCAACATATTCGAGAATTTTTGGGCTTCCCAATGTTGGCACATGCATTAATGCATGCCACATACTTGTGCTATGTGAAGGTGTTTCGCTTTACGAAACCCACAAATTTTAAATATTAAAATTAATATATATATATATTAATATAAACTTTTGACTTACATGCCAAATCCTTCTAGAATATATATTACTAATTTTACAAATTAATATTGCATTTTTTTAATTTTTATTTAATTTTTATTTTAAGTTGTTATCCAACTTAATGGTTAAGTTAAAATTAATCATCATAATACAAGTCCACATATTACCAACAATATATTATAATAATAATTATTTGAATTTCCACGTTCCATACGAAACATTCCAATAAACGAAAATCACCAAGTCCATAAATAATAATTCAAATATTCTCATAAAGCTTGGCTTGACATAGCATCATCAAATAAAACAGAGGTAGTTATTATTACGGTCATTGCAAAAGTCGAACAAAACAAAAGACGACTAAACCGATTAAAATAAAGTAACCGAAATACAAATAACCGAAAGATTCATTATCGTTTATGAACCATTTTACCTATGATCAAGGCCTAATCACGTTTAGGAAGGATCATCAAGGTGGGTGCGGGTTACCCGTTCAACAGGTGCATCAAAGTCATGCACGACGTGTCATGCCCCGCAATCCTTATTAGACTCAATTTGTGGGGTCATGACACGACGAACCAAATGAATTCTTACTTTAACTTACTTAGAAATTTGGGATGTAAATAATTAATTTATCTTCAGTTCACAATTTTAGATGCCTTTATATATAACCTTTCATTAATTAGAGAGGTAAACAATTTATGCATGTGGTCCACTAATCTAATGACCTATTATAATTTGTTACGCAAATAATCTCTTGAATCTAATGCATCACTGACCTATTGACCCATCTTACTAAACATTGGGTATGTGTGCCACAAAATTGAATACTCCATAAACTATTTACATAATAATGCCACAACCCTTGATAAATAACGTTCTACCTCCCTTATGCCACAATAACATGTTCCCCCTGAAAACATGACATAAGACCTCCTATATAGTAGTCCCTTTGTGAATCTATATTCCTCCTTCCTCGTCTCCATGCTCAATCATCCATCTATTTGTGATCCTGATAGGCCTTGATAATGCCATTTTTCCGCTTCATTACTCTATTTCCACACTAGTACATATTAGATGTTCCTTTAACAAGGTGTACACTTTTTATCATTGAATATTTAATACCATGTATGTCCATAACAATTACTGTATGGATGCCAAAATATTCATAGTGCTTTCCTCTTCAATTCTATTTGTCAATAGTCATCTTTATTTTTGTTGGCAACATATTTGTAGCATTTGCTTCTTTGATTCCATGTATATCTATATTCACTTCTCATTCGAAGTTCATGTTATGCCTCCATGATTGTTTCCTTTCACAGTGATGTCATTGTTAATATATTGCAATCTTTGAAGAAAATTCCTTGTACCTCTTCAAATTTATCTCCCACCTACTTCTTAAACTCGAGTAGGCGAAGATTACAGATATCCTTCATAAGTACCCACATCTTCATTATATAGATTCTTCCTTGTATTTTTCTTTAAATTATTTATTTTAAATCTTCATTGTGATATTCTTGCAATCCTTCTTTAACCTTATCATTATGATTGTTATAGATACATAAATTTTGTCTTTGACACTTTGGATACTTTGACACACATGGAAAAAACACATATTGCAATCTCGAGCACACTTTTCCTCTATTAATAGATCCATTTGTTGTCTTAGCCACAACTATTTGTTAGATATCTATTCAAGATCAATTCAGTCCATACACGAACATTCCAAGCCTAGACATAAATTCTTTGTACATAATATCCACCTCTTGCATTTCCAATAAACTACTTGTACAACTAGATAGTTTTGGTCTACCATAGGGGTTGCCTTTTCTTGCAATGTCCATGGGTCTTGAATGACTAGTTTTCAAACACGAAAATCCTCATTAGGTTGTCTTAGACACGTTTCATGGGTAAAGTACGGTGATAAATTAATGAAGAGTCACATGCATATACAAAAAATTTATGAGGTCATTACTCACCTCTTAAACATATCTTCACCTTATAAATACCTTGGAGACAACTAGAGCACTCTCACTACATTGAGGATCATTACCAATGCTGAACCAAATTTGTAATCCCTCGGGAACAGCCCTAGAGTAGTCCATAGAGCTAAATTTGAAATCAAAGAGGTCAAAGTTGCATGATGCCAAATGTCAAAGTCTAAAGGAAGGTCAATTGTTTGAGCACATAATTTTACAAACACTCACTTAGGAGGGAGAACTACGCATTGCTTGATCCCTCTTGAGTATTAGTATGTAAGCAATACTCACCACGTCTATGTGGGATTGAGTGAGGCTGCCCAATCCAAAATGCTAACCCCTTTTTAAGCGTCCCTTTGTGATCCCGCATGCATAATTAGGGTTTGAACAAAGAAGAGAAAAGTAGGTACCATTGTGTAGAATTGAAGAGCTCCTAGATATCTAAAAGAGAAAAAAATCAGAAGAAAAACATCTTTAGAAGAGAAAAATCCTTAATTCTCACACACTATCGGTAAAGCCCAACATTGTTGGTTTGCCATAGGGGTTTAAGTTTGTTGGTAGTGTCTAGACACCTCAAAACCCTCTATTTGTAGCTTGAGCATCTAATGAAGCATTTCCATATTATTTGCAATTACTATTACACCTTTTGTGAGTGATAAATATCTAGAATAAACTAAGTGACTCATCTCTCTATTGTTTTCTCAATTTTAAATCAAATAACCACAACTTCTACTTGCTTAAACATATTCATATTATTATACTAAAATTCTCTAATTATATAATTTGAATTTAATCTTAATTTTGCATTCATTGTTTGCCATAGTGTGTAAAATTAGGAAAATAATCTCATGAATTTTCTTCTTCATGTTTATATTTCTTTCCATGCTCTTCTTCAAACTTCGATAATGCTTCTCTTCATATTTTTCAAATTCTTTCTTATGCATTTATTTGTTCTATTTTTCAAACTTCTCTTCATCAAATATTCATATATATATATATATATATATATATATATATATATATATATATATATATATATATATATAAAGTAATACCTTGTGATGACAAAAGAGGCTAGAGGGTGAGAATCCCAAAGTGGTAAAGTACAATCATCCTTCCCTCTCCCATATACTAACAAAAGTTTATAGTGGTTGTGTGCTAAGTGGGTCATCATGCCTTATAAGTATTATGATAAAAACATGAGGAAAAATATCATTTAGGTAATGGCTACTCATGAAAGTCATTCGGGTGGGTAACGACTTAAACACACACAAATAAAATCCCACAAAAATAAATTATCTAATACCTTTCCTTGTCAACTTCTTTTCATGTACCAAATGATTTTTGCATATTGATTTTAATAGTGTTCCCAAACACTCTTCCCAAACATATTAAAAACAATGTTCACCCTATTAATAGAACTAACATAAAAAAATTAAGTGCAAAATTATTTATCAATAGTGAGTTTTAAGTCTTGAAAAGTTTTGTTTTCCCTATATAAAGATTTGCTTGAATGCTCAACCATCTAAACAAGTTAATATTGATGAAGTTATATATATCATCCAAGTCTATACAAATAATAATTAATTTGTAATACTTCTATGAACATGCTATACTGAGCTTATTTAAAACATTTATTTCAAACTATAAAATTAACAATAAATTTTTTTAATACATTTATGAATATGTAATTTCAAAGCTTCCTTAATTGGGAAAACCATTTCCTTGTATTTCTTGTTCCAACAAAGAGAATGAGTTATATTCAACTTAAATATCTATATATCTTTAATTCTTTTCGTATATTTTAATTTTTTTATATAACCTATTGTAATTTATGTTAATCCTAAGTGTAATTGACTTTTGTCTTATTCATTCCTATAGAAATAGGAAGAAACATCTTCCAAAGTGAGATGAACCGAATCTTGTCTCTATATATTGTAATCTTCTTTATTTCAATAAGTAACACGAATACAATTTTTAAGTTTCATTTTAATACCTGACTTGACATTGGTATCAAACTTAGGCTGTTGTTTATTCAATTTCTTTTCCTACCTCCTCTCAATGCAAATTTGTTGGTGTTCACCTGAGAAGTTATAATTTTGTATTGGTTCTCCCACTCACACTTGCCATTGGAGTCATCTGCAGAGTCATTAGAGAATATCAGCGTTGGAGTCTCTCAAAGCATATCAACGTTGGAGTCTATTAAAGCATTTAAACTATTCAAGGACACGTGGGAGAGGAGGACAATCTTCAAAGGCAAAGTTAAGTTTAATTTTTAATATTTTTATGCTTATTCAAACTTAAAAATCACATGTATTTTGGAGGTTTTTTTCTAGAGTAAGGGTTTTTTTTTTGGGGACTTATTTCAATAATTAATAGGTCATTTATTATGTAAGTCATTTTTATGAAATATTTGGAAACCAAAATAAATAGTGCAAAAAAATGAAATAAGGATGATTACTCTTTGTTTGTTGCCCATTTTTTAACTATTACAAAGCGTACATCTCAAAAGTAAAAACCAAGTATATTATGAAGCTATGCCCATGTATGAGGTTTTCTTGTTAAACATGTATCATTGATAAAGAAATCTTTATATTTTCTCTTTCAACCCACTTGAGTCTTTATAAGTAAGCAATCAATTAAAGACAGTCACATCTAATCAATTGGTAGAAAAGATAGACAAAAGAGAAAAGGCCTTTGCGAGAAAAAGTGAGTCATTGGGAGAGAGTAGATACTATGCCAATCAAAAAGGAAATTATTTTGAGGGTTCTTCCGCTAAGGCCTCATTTTCCAAAAGTGAAGGAATTCAAAAGGGTCAAGGGAGGAATAAGGGTCAAGGTAGCAAAAATAACAATAATAATGGGTGAAAACAAAATGATAAACACCATTTTTTTGCAAATGGTATGGCAAAAAAGGAATCATGAAATTCACAAAAGTAAGAATTAATGGGAGAATATTGAAGCCTACCACTAGCAAAAAGAAGCAAAAGAAAAGAAATGAAACAATGATATAGAATCGACCCAATTCACTAGTGAATATGTGCTTTCTAGCTATGATGAAGTACATACCGCCTCATTTAGTATCACTTTATTTGATGTTTGGGTCCTAGACACTAGAGCCACTCAACACATGAGTTTTCGAAAGGACTTATTTTAGGATATTCATGAAAAATTTTGTAATCCAATAGACTTGGTAGATTGATCAAGTCTATGATTATGAGGAAAAGGGAAAATAAGACTCAAGTGTCAAGGGATTCCAAAATTATTTCTTAGAATTGTCTTATACCTTCCTCAGTTGAAAAGAAACTTATTGTCCTTGGTGCTCATTTGCCAACAAGGGCACTCCATTTTTCCAAATAATGGGGAGGTCATGATCAAAATAAAAAGTGACAAGGTAGTCATCTTGAATGGATTTGAGAAAGACAAATTGTTAAAACTCAAAGGTGATATATCAATTTTGTGGAACTTTTTTCATCTTGTTGAAGACAAAATATATCCAAGTATGTTGTGGCATGTGATATTCGAGCACTCTAATCATGACTACATTTGTGTGTTGAATGGAATGATGTAACATGATTGCCCACCATGCCTATAAAATCTAAAAAGTGTGAAGCCTAAGTTTTGGCTAAATAATCAAGATGACCTTTTCAAAATTCAAAATGTAAATATTACAAAAAGTTACAATTAATCCATTTTGATTTGTGTTCTCTTCCAATTTTATTAGGTATTGTTCACAAGTACTTCATGTTGTTCATCAACCACTATAGCCAATGACATAGATCTATTTCCTCAAACAAAAATCAAAATCCTTTGAAACATTTCAAAAGTTTTTAGCTATAGTGGAAAAAGAATCCCAAACCCACATTAGGACATTCAATACTGATAATAGTGGCGAGTATACTTCAAAGGTGTTTGAATCTTATCTCAAGCAAAAGAGATCAAACACCATCTCACAATTCCTCACACTCCTCAACAAAATGGAGTAGTTGAGAGGATGAACAAAACCATGATGAATATGGTTCATGCAATGTTATATTTCAAGGGGGTGAATCTACACTTCGGGTAAAAGCAACACAAATAACAGTGTACCTCCGAAACAGATCACCATCAACAACCCTTCAATTGAAGACTCCATATGAAATGTGGTGTGGTCATCTTCCTTTAGTGTGTCATCTTCGGGTTTTTGGATCCACATGTTATGCATTGATCATGAAAGAGAGAAAAATAAGTTGGACCAAAGGAGCCATAAACACATTCATTTTGGATATTTGAAATTCTCCTAGGCATACTGAGTCTATGATGAAAAGAGAGAAATTCCTCATTGCAAGGGATGTCGTCTTTTGTGAAACTGCAAAGGATGAGGCCAACATCAATCGTCAATTGATTCAATTAGATAAGTATACAAGGAGAGTAATTTTTAAATTCCAAGTAGTGAAGGGGGACATGCAATTGGGAGTCATTTGCTTCCGTATTATCTCTTATAACAGAGATTGAAACTCCTCTTGAAGAAGAAAATGAAACTTCATCAAAAAATGAACAAGTGGCACAAGAACATAGGATAAAACATGAACACACTTCATATAATGAGATTGAGGCATCAAAACCACCGAAAAAGATGCCTAGATGGGTGACATAGACACATGAAATATGCCTCGCCTTGATGAAGTTAGAAAAATTGGCACATGAAGTGCACATGTAGCTGCACAACCAATAGAAAATGTCCTAGAAGAAATTCAAACAAAATTGAAAAGCTCATCTTGAATGATTCTCTAGAAGAATAACTCAATGTTGCATTTGGTTTAGAACCAACCTCTTTCTTTCCCTTTCCAATTTTGTTTCCCTTTTGTGCTTTCTGGTTAAAAGCGCCAAAAATATTAAAAACACCATTATATGAGGGAACTACCCCTCTCAAACGTAAAGGAAAACCACCTTGTTGATAGGTGACTTTCCCTAACAGTTATTGGTTTTTATGTGCTTCCATTAGGCATATTCAATGACATAAAATCCAGCCAACAATGCCTATTTGACTCAAATGAAAATCAATGGTTAAACTATGTTTCAATTTATGTTATTGTTTCATGTTCCTTGTTTAGTTGTATTTGTTTGCATGTTTCCTCTAATTAAGATGGAATAATTCTCTCCGTTATTGGTTAATAGATTTTTCAATATTCCCATTAACATAACTCTCTCCTCAACTTCGTACTATTTCCCCACACTTATTTCCTTTCACACTTCCAAAGTCTTCCCTCTTTGATATATTGTTGTAGCTACAACAATGGTGTTTCGCATAATCCTTGGTCTTTGGCCAACCCCATATGTTAGGTTTAGTGTACATAATTTCTAGTTTTCAATAAATGGGAGATGCCCCATCTCAAAGAGGAGGGACCTAGTCCTCGCTGCGCGCATTGACAAAGTGCATATTTTGTCTGCGAAAAATATTTCACCAACACAATTATTAAAAAATATAGAGGTATATTTGATTTGAAAATGGGGTTGTGTATGTCAAACTACTCATTTTTTCCATTTTCGAACTCTTTATTATTGTCTCAATTTTCCGTAATCTCTTAAAAATACGTAAAATGGCTTAATTTGTTGAAATCGGTATTAAATATTAATTATAGTCTCAAATTTGATCCAGAAAACATTCAAAGCAACTCACTTAACCAATTTATTATTTTTGGATGCTTTACAAAATTATCGTAATTTCTAAAACGATTTTAAATTGACTTAAACACTTTAAAACGTAACAAACTAATCAAAGCAATGGGCAAAACGAGGAACTATAAAAATAGCAATCGTACGTGAAATGTATGATGTGAATGCCAAAAGGGATATAGTGAAGAAGCAAAAGTGGGTGAAGAGGAATAATCAGAAAGGAAGAAGGGTGTAGAAAATGTCATTCGAGGGTGGAGAAGTGCAAGGGGAAGCAAGGAGGAATAGAGGAGATAATGTGAAATTGAAGTATCTGCGAAGAGCATGACATGTATGTCAATGGAAAGAAGGAGAGAACTAACTGTGGGAAGACGTAGATGAAACTACAGAGGACAATATCTCAAAATGAAAGTAGTGGAAGAGAAATGTTTATGAGGAGAATACTTGTTTGAATTTGCACGTCTAGACTTTATTGGGCTGTTAGCAAAAAAATAAACGTAAGTGGAATTTGAATGCATGTTTCATTGGAGCTGTTAGGGAAAGGAAGTTGTACATTTTACGTTGAATGGTCAAGTAGTGAATCGATGCAAAATTTAGGTTGATGTTTTTCCCCAACTATCAAGTTGACGATTAGGGTAGTGTAGTTTTCACGCGAGTGCAATTTACGTCCAAAGGGGAAAAATAAAAAGGGAAAAGCCAACATGTTCCAACTTTGGAACTTGACCGCAAAGAATATGGTATGAAAGAGGTCGAGGAAACATTTTTTTGGAGATATTTAAAAATAAAAGTGCGATCAATCTATACTTGTCGATGTTAATAGTTTTTTGTATGTAACTTTAGCTTTTGCACTTTATAGGTAGTTATAATATAAATAAATGGAAGGGGAATTCACTTATGTGTGTCAAGGGTTAATTTAGAAAGAAGGATATGTGGTGTGAACTTAAAATTCAAGGGTAGGGGTTGCATACACAATTACAATGAGGGTTTATTTGTAACTATTATGACATTGAACAGGGTTTATCTCTAGCCATGGGGCATGTTGTTTTGCCAGGTGTGGATAATGGAGGTGAAGTACACAAGGAAACATGAGGGGAAAAGCAATGTGCTTGTGGCCAGGGTGATGCTTGCAACTTGGAGGTAGGTCTACCAAGACTGCAACCTGATAGTTGGAATTACTCCCTTCCGTGTTTTAATGGATAATTTAAAGATAAGGATATTTCGATTGGACCTAAAACCAAGGGGTTGGGGTTTCATACACAATTGCGAATAGGGTTTTTGTATAGCTATAAACAAAACAAATTTAGTTTTCCTCTAACCGTGAGGCACATAGTTTTTGTAGATGTGAATGACGTAGGGGAAACACACCTTGGATGCGTGAAGGTAAATGGAGCACACTTTAGGTAATGGAGTTTCTCGGTTATGAGTGGGAACCTAGTAGTTGAAATTACTTCCCTGGGATCAGGTAGCAAGGACGTATAAAAGGAATGTTTAAGGAAGACATACATGAATTGAAGGTCTGAAAAAAAATGTGCTAATTTAATACATGCATGCCCCACAATTATTCCACAAGTTAGATTGTTACCCCCAAATAATATATGATATATGCTCCACTTTTTTCTTGATATCTCTTGCATTATACACATGAATGCAGTTCACAAAAAAATCATGAACATAATCTCCTTTGTCAAATATATATAATATATATATTTCATTCAAATTGACCCTTCTCACCCTTCCACTATTCACTCTTCTACCCAAGCCCTTTCAACATTCATGTGATCACTAATCATATTTAAATAAACGGAACCACATAATATAATACCTTATTTACAACTTAAATATTATATATATTTTTCTCCTCGTGTGAAAAACCAACCATTTTCCCTACTCGATAAATGTAGCATATATTTGTGTTTTAAATTGTTGCACTAATAAATTAATTTGGAAAAAAGCTTAGGGGGCTCGTGAGTTGTCAAATGTTATAGTTGCACTACATTGCTTGCTCATTCATATCACACAAACTATTTTTTTTTAAGATAACATACATTTTATGACAAATTACAAATGCAACAAACTTTACATTATCATTCTCTCCTCTAAGTTTACAACTCATGTGCAATTGCTAGTAATAATAATTTAGTAATTTGAGGGGTGGGAGGGGTCGGCCTTACCGCACCCCACCATATTTAATTAAAGAAAAATAAAAGACAGTAATATAACTTGAAAAAAAAGAGGTGGGCTGAGAATGAATAAACAAAGGGGTTTCATGCACAGGAAGAGACAATGAGACAAATCTTGCAGAGAGAAAAGTTGGATAGCAGGAAAGGGGACTTCAATATTACCTCGCCCAATGAGGCGCCTCTTAAACCTTATTCTTTTCTTTCGTTTTACAACGAATAAAACAAAGGGATGCAGTAGTTCCTCTTGCAGACAATTGAATCCGTTTTGATTCAAATACAGACCCAGATCAATCAATTTGTTATAGTAAAATAGGAGATATTAGGGATGCAGATTTATCCCCACGTATACGAGGTCAATTTAACCCATATTGGTACTGATTTTAGGACGGCTACTAGCGAGAGTTACGTTTAGCACAGCTCCCCGTAACCTTGGCTGCAACTATTCAACTTCTGCTAAATTTAAAAAGTTAACATGGACAACGCCTCTGGTTTTCAAATAAATCCATGAAATCTTCACTTAACGCCATCAAATTTCTCGATCATAGAGCCAAACTTTCCCTGCGAAAATAGCCAAGAGATGTGAAAACGTCAAAAAGGCCGTCATAACCGTTATTAAGGCAAAAACGTCCAAACGAACGTCAAATTTAACATAGTCCGAGGAACGACCGCAAAGGCCTTTCCCATAGGGAGAATGCCTTCGACTCAATAATAACTAGCAATCGCATGTGTACAATGCAATGTGAACACCGAACGGTATATATTATTTGATTTAGAGGGATAGTTATTACTTTTGTAGTTGTTGATAAGGGGTGTGATTGATTTCGTAACTGTAGAAATATAGATGGGCTACTTAATTTTAAGGTTGTTTCTACATTTCAAACTTGTTAAAAATTTGTACATGACTATATTTGATACCATTTTCGATAGTTAATTTATTTTATAGTTGATGTTATATGTATTTAATTTGGGTTTATTGTGTTAGTTGTGCATCGGTTGTTCGGTTGGTGTTTTGTTGGTGGCAGTACACGATGCATGAATATAATAGATATACATGATGCATGAATGAATATATTTCAATATTGGGTTGGAGGCCATCATGAAGGAGAGCATCAAAACTGTGGATGATTTTGTCTACAAGATCATTCAAATTAGAAGGCAAAAGATTTCTGCTCAAAACAACAATGTAAGGAAATACTCACATCAACCATAATGGCTATTGAGAACTCTGCATAAATAATAAGTTAGCCCTTTTCATCATTACTTATAACCATGTTGTTTTTCACTTCACTGGCTTTGAAATTGTTTACAGGAAAAAAGATATATTGTCTCGCTTCATTGGTTTAAGTGAAAAGGAGCCAGAAAAGTTATATGAAAAGTATCTACGAGATATATTGTTGAATTTTATGATTGCTGGAAGGGACACAACTACAGGTACTCTATCTTGGTTCTTTTTTCGCTTTCTCGCAAGAATCCAGGTGTTGAAATTCACGATGACAAC
The DNA here is from genome assembly GCA_018340775.1 of Taxus wallichiana var. yunnanensis. Classification (NCBI taxonomy): domain Eukaryota; kingdom Viridiplantae; phylum Streptophyta; class Pinopsida; order Cupressales; family Taxaceae; genus Taxus; species Taxus wallichiana. The sequence continues at coordinate 823,428,005 of CM031238.1, forward strand.
TCCTACACACACGTGGTAAATTGAGATGGCACCCATGGAACCATTGCAAGATGAATATCTACAAGTTTTGTCTCTGAGCTGCACAAACCATGCCATGAAACCCTAAAAAATAACCAAAACCCTAACACACATTTTAAAAGAAAAGACTTACCAGGCGAAATCTTTTTGAAGATGCCAAGAAATCGCCATAGGAATACTCTGCTTCAATGTGAGCTGCTTCCTTCCTGTTCAGATGATTCACCATTTCTACCCTGAAAACAATATATGGAGAACACTCATGAAAAACCTATACGAAAGTTTTAAGGATTCCGAGTGGACCTCGAATTAATAAGAAAAAAAATCAATTAAAAGGAAAGAGGGGTTTCATCAATAAAAGTCACCAAAATCTCAAATAAAAAGAATAAAAAGAATCATGGGTGAAAAAATATCAACTGCTTTTGAACAATCTCTCGCATCATATATGAATTTGAAACCCGCAACCCTATGACTAAGTGGTTCAAAGCAAAGGGAAAATAAAAATAGATGGATTTGACCACTAAAATCGGGAAAATCAGAAAATAAATGCAACAACACAATCTAGAGAAAAGATTTGAAAAGGGTTCAAATCATCAAGATGTTGGTGGTCTCAGACGGGGATTTGTCCCACCCTCTTTGGTCTCCATGAAAAGGGTTCAAATCATGAAGACGTTGTCAATGCTACTCTTGCGTCCTCCAACGCCACCACCAATGTGATCGAGCAACAAAACTAAAAACAAATTTAATCGCGTGAAAAATGTCCAAAAACGCCAAGACCTCGATCGCTTTGCATGCTTTCATGGAAAGCAAAAGCAAAGAAAGAAAGAAACAAATTATTTTGATTGTTGAAACCGCCATTGCCATTCTGTGTTGCCATTTATTGTAAAACAAAGATTGGATTTTTATTCTCAATCTCATATTTCGTTGCAGGTTCATGTTTTCCCTTTGTAAAACCTACGAATGTCGATTAATATTAGGAAAAACGATGAAATATTTAATCTTCTGCAAAAAACATTACATGCAAAAAGCAACTGTCAAAAATAACCCGAAAAAATGAAAACGTCCAAAACGTCAAAACGGCCGTCAAATTTTACACAATCTCATAAACGTCCACCAAGGCCTTTCCCATGGGGAATGCCTTCGGCGTAATTAGCATGGTCGATAATATGAGATGGCCCTCTCACTAATATAATGATCAATTGATTGAGAAATAGGTACTACTGTTGTTTTCTAACTCTACATTGAACATGATTTGCAACTCTACTATTGTTTTTTAAATGTTTTATAAAAAGATTGGCTACATATGAAACTTATTTTATAATGATATTTTGAAATTCGTAGGGGAAAACACCTACTACGTGATGTATTAAAATGACACGATGTCCCATTTGACCATAGAAATTAATACTTAACAATATGAGACATATCATCAATCACAAATTAATAGTTCAGTGACGACATCATCTCAGTCGACTTTGTTTTGAAATGGAATGTATTTGGGATCCGAGTATTATAAATAGGGAGCAGAGCAAAGCAACGAGCATTATTAAGTGTTTGCGAGAAATGGCGAGCCCATCAGAGTTGGTCCCCGTGAGTTCAAGTTGGGAAGATTTCTGTTAAAAAATTTCTCCTGGAAACGAAATCCGAGTTCCATTTTGATTTATTTGGGTTTGGGTTACTCTGACGAAATCCACAAAAAACGAAAACGTCAAACCAATTTTGAACCTGCATCCAGCATGCAAAAACGAAAAATCAAAACTGGTAAAAATAGCCGCAAAAAACGAAAACGTCAAACAAGCCGTCGTAACCGTCAAAACGGCCGACAAATGTAATTGCTTTAAAAAACGTCGAAACGGCCGTCAAATTTAACTTAGTCAGAGAAACGTCCGGAGGTCCTTTACCATAGGGGGAACGCCTTCGGCGTAACAAGTGGTGTGAGCTACGTCTCTTGGTCCATTAAGGCTCGTGAATTGCTCTATTATGATGGAAAATCACTTTTTACAAGTACAAATCCATCACAACGCTTTGTTGGTCTGTTAAAAGAACTCTGCACAGTCTCTAGAAATCCTTCAAAACCTGTCTCCAAAAGATCCCTGCAAAATATATCTCCAAAAATGGGCCTATAATAAACAAAGTTAGCTCATTAACTATCATTTTGGGCCTTATATAATACTTCGAAGCCCCTTAGGCTCGTGCCCAAGAATCATCATTACATCGAAAAGCATTCCCAGTTGGATGTGGGGTGGCCAAATATGAAATTTGTCAGAAATAAAACGACAGAGAAAGCACACAGGAAGTGTATGATAATCGAACGACGGGTGTCGAGTGTGAGGAGGAATATGGTTACACGTCAGCGAATGAGAGGAAAGCACAGGGATTATGCTTGTGGAGGATTTAAATCAGTCGTTGATTTGAGGGAGTAATTGGATTTGTTGACTCGTGAAGAGAAAGGAATGACATCGTGGGAGGACGGAGATCATCACTTTGGGATTGTTGTGTATATGCTTTGGATTCTTCTTCCGAATGGCTTCAGTTGATCCAAACCTTACCTTTGTTATACACAAATGATTCTTCTCGCTCTACCCTTTCCGGTACCTGCAAGCATAATTTACGTTAATTCTTGAACAGATCGACTGAAGTCACACAATTAAAAAAGATATATCCACAATATATAGCGTTTACTTAATTTGTATTTAATTAAATTTGCTTGTGACTTCAATCTGTAGTGTAGTTGCATGAGTACATTGAACAGGCGGGGTGGGTAGGCAATAAAGTATAATGAACCATATTTTAATTTTTAAATATGGCATGATCTTAACTCAGAGCCTAGATGGAATGCAGATCGATAGTTTCATTACCGTAGAGTGAAGTAATTAACAACGGGTGGGATTCGAACTCTGCTTGGCGTTGTGTGTGTGAATGGTTTTTAATTTAGTGCGTGGTGGAAGGGACATTGAGAAGAAGGTTGCTTACCACAGTGATAATATAACCGGCATAGGCGGTGGATTTGGGGTGGTGGTGGGTTGGGCTTGGTGGTGGTTCTAATATCGGTATTGGTTTTGGTTTTGGTTTTGGTTTTGGTAGGGGTGGTGGAGGTGGCGGTGTCATTAAGAAATTGTGCATTAAATTGTGTAGGCCTTGATACTTAGTTTTTTATATGAAGGCGAGCCGCAGTAGATTGTAATACTGTAACAATTTTCAATCATGTAATAGTGTTGTGAAATAGGAAGTGTAGTATTAATTGCATTTTAGAAAAAATCTTGTTATTTTTTATATGGAACAATGGTCACAAATAGAAACATCTTCTCTTTCCCCAGTGTGATTATTATAATTTGGGATTAATATTAATGTATGTACAAATCCATAATTGTTACTTACGTGGTTGTTATAAATTTGTTTTTTGAACGATAATTTCGAATTGAAAGGTGATCTTCATTCCGGCACATGAATAATCAAGATACTTAAGGCCAAACTTGTGCTTTTATTTATATTTAAGAATTTGAACGAGGCTTGAGACTTGACATCTGTCCCGACCGTTTTTAGTATTTGAATGCGTATTTTACAGTTTACCATGTTATCAAACCATTTTTAATCATGTTTAATATTTTTTGAGACCCATCAAAAAGACGTCAATAAACATGGATTAAACGTCACGATTATTTATATTGAATAAGATATATATTATACTGAAACATGTCAATGGAGATATATTGAATAAAATATATTATACAACATTAATTGAATTTACCAGTGGTACTAGCATTGTAATTTTTTTTTGGTTTCAACCACGTGTGTAGCATAAATGTTGTGGGCATTGATAGGTTTGCTTACTTAGTTGAGTTAAATGTCAAATCTTTAAACTCCCTCCATTTTGAAAGGAGACAAAAGTAGGTTAATTGAAAGTTTTTAACAAATAACATATTATTCATTGTTATTGTGTAGAGTTCTTTCTTTGTAATATGGTGGTTTTGAATTTGGCACGGTTAGTAGTTTTGAAGAACTGTAATTTTAAGGTGATAAAAATATTAAACCGTCTTCAAATTTTGAGTTGACATGCAAGGGTAGACGTTAAATCTCATCCTTGCCACTGAAGACTGCAAACATACCAAAATTCATAAAATTTGTAGAACACTCAAAAATGATACGTGGATGATCTCTAAAAATCCATGTGTCAATGCATGCACAACCACGATCAATCGCCATCCGATTTTTTGACGAATTTTAGTGTCGTACCCTTCATTCGTTACAACAACGTGTTAAATTTGAATGCCGCATATGCCTATCAAACATTATGTCTGTGACGATAATTATTAAAAATTACCTTTCAAAAATATTAAACAATGTTATTTATTGTATTTGTTATATATTTATTTAATTATTTTAAGGACAAATTTGTATATATTTTATATAATTTATGTATAAATATATATAAAAATGACAGATCAAATTTTAAATATGCAAGTTATATGTGAAGGTTATTGCAAATATTTGTAAGTATTTTGTGGCGAAAATATCAAAAAATGTATTGGGGAAGTATTATTTTTGTAGAGAAACATTTGCACAATTTCTTTTAGATAAGTTTAATTTTTGGATCCGCAATTGTCCATTTCATCGATACGAGACTAAAGAAAATCACATTATTCACTAGGGTTTACATCCGTATTTGGTTGGTAATTTGTGGAGATCTCTGTGAAATTTTTGAATGGTAAAGGTTTATCGCAGTCGAACTTGTCGTAGAATGTTCAAGTGCCCTTAAAGTGCTAATGGTGGGGAAAAAGGAAAATGACTTGTTGGCAATAGCTTTTGTGATTCCAAGATACTCTTTTAGTTTCGGGTTCCCCCACAACCCGGTCTCTCTGCATATGCGCACTAGGCCAAGTAGTCATTACTTTAATTTTATGGCCTTTTATATATTATGGCAAAATGTTTATTTCGAATGTCTTTACAATATTGCATTTTCATTGAAGTGGAGAACTCTTGACCACACGAACTGTCCCATTTGAGTTATTACTTTAGTCTTAGTTGTTATGAAATAATTTATCCTTTCTTTTCATTTTGCATTAAGAAGAATGTTTACCTTCCTTAGCAACTTCTACCAACTGTCAAGTATCTTCGAGGGCTCACCCACACTATTTTGGATGCAACATGCATATTCAAATAGAATCAAACTCTGGTACAATGCTTTTATATCATTTTTTTATTTGTTTGTATTCTGACATCATTCTTAGTAGTGCAAATAACCCTGATAAATTTGTGAAGATTCAATTTTCTATGTGCTTGTTTATGTTATTGATATTTTGGTTTTGATGTTAACCTGCTACATTCTATGGAATTTGTGTGTGTCTAGCTGCAAACTTTTTAAAAAATGGATTATGATTATCGTAATCCAATCATGCAAGATGAAAGATGAAATATGAAAGATATCATGCAAGATAAAATTGCATTTATGTGAATAATGCAGAGGAGATCGAGACAAAAATAATGAAACACAACATATATTATTTCGGTAAGAAAAAAACTAACTCGGGGAATAGGTGTGAGGCATGCAGGTATTTAATTATGACATTTTTACCAAGCCATGGAATAGAGGTGGGACATGCAAGTATTAATTCCCACGTTTTTATTTAGAAATCTCTCTTTTGAAAGTTTGATGAAACCCATCTTTCGCTCTTATGGCCAAATGTTTGCATGGCTCAGTTATCAATGCTTTTTCATGTGTCGCTTCTTCCCATGCAAGTAATAAACTTGAAACTGAAAACAAAAATTTATTGGTTTTCTCAACGTGTCTTGGCATGCGTTAGGTTGCTCATGTTTAGCATTTTTTTCATTGTGTGGTGTTTTTTTTTCTATCTTTGGTGAGTTGAATGTTCTTCGTAGGCCGCAAGCTTGTTTGGTTGGATTTTCACCCGCATTTCTTGATTGCGCCTTTTCCTACTCATCTATGAATGCTTGCCTTGCTCATGGCCTTTTTGTCCTTGCTCATCCGCTTGAACGTTTCCATCTTGCTACCCCTTCGTCCTATTGATGTGTTGGGCTCGCCCTTCCTTTCCCAATATCTACCCTTGACCCATTACCGTTGAGCCTCCTTAACTCGCAAGCTCCCTTGACTTGCAAATCCAGATCTACTAGCCATTACATGCACCGTGGATCTGCTTTGTGCATTACGCAACCCGCCCTCAAACCGTGGCACCCGGCCGTCTCGTGACTCGCACACATCAAAAAGGTATTGTTCTATAGGGATCAATATGCAACCCAACACACATCATAAAGGTTTCACTTCCAAGGGTGTCGTGAATGCTCCACGTAGTAAGCAATAGATTGAATGGAAAAATGAGAATCAAGTATGAAAGAATAGGTCTAGTCATTCTCATAGATAAAAAGGAGGTACATATAGGAGTGTTGTGTATCTCCCGTGAATGACGCGTGGACACAACCCTAACTAACCCTAATGACATATGACCTCACTAAGTGAGATGACTAACCATCTATGGTGGACAAGTTGAATGGCGCCAAACAAGTCATATACACCAACAGGATAAACTTGAAACTGAAAACAAAAATTTATTGGGTTTTCTTATTTTTAAAAATTTGGTCCCTTTAAACGTGAATTACAATTGTATTCATGTTGTAAGTGAGATTGAGACAAAAATTGGAGCGTGTAGAAGATTTTATTTGCGTGTAAACAATCTAACTCATCGAAGAATGAAGGGAATGCATGTATTTAATTCTCATATTTTTATTTCTGACCTCACATTAATGTCTTCGTCTTCCTTGAACATTCCTTTTATGCATACATTCCTTAAGCATGTATTCTCACTTTTAATTTCTGACCTTTGATTAATATCTTTTCCTTCGTTGACCATTCCTTTTACATGTCAAAACTACTTGATCCCTTAGGAGTAATTTTGGTTCTTGAGTTGTCATTTTTGCAGATCTCCCTCCCAAGCATCTTACTTTCCTAAATCACATTACATAATCTTTCACACTTCCAAGGTTTCACCTACAACGTCTACACCTAGAAACACTACATGCCTCACAACTAGAGACAAACCCTTTTATTTTCCCTAATAGCTACAAAAACCCTATTCACAATTGTGTATGAAACCCCCAATCTCATTTTTGTATGAAACTCTGATCACAATAGTGTATAAAATGGAGAACATAGTAGATATTATTTTAATTCAAATAATCTAAGTTAGCCAATAGGTGTGGGACATGCAAGTGTTTAATTCCCTTGTTTTTGCTAAGTCGTGGAGTAGGTGTGGGACATGCAAGTATTTAAATCTAGGGTGTACTTCACCTACATTTTCCACACGTGTAAAAACTATGTGCCTCATGGCTAGAGAAAAACTTTATTCTTTTCCCTTATAGTTAATTAGAAGCCCTCATCCCAATTTCCTATGAAACCCCAATCACAATTATGTATGAAACCCTTTTTGCATTCATGTATAAGGTCCAACACATATCATATATTATTTTGGTAGGAATAATATAAAGCAATGAATAAGTTTGGGATACGAAAGGATTTAATTCTCATATTTTTACTAAGTTTTGGAATAGGTGTGGGACATACGACATTTAATTTTAGTTTTTAATTGAAAAATCCCTCTTTCGATTGAAAAATAAAATACGCATTTCTCTTATATGGTTGACCACTACAATGGATCAATTATCAATGATTCTTCAGGTCATCACATATTCCCCTACAATTACTCAAGTTTGAAACTAAAAATAGACGTTTATTGGGTTTTACTCATTTTTTTACATTTTTGTCCCTTTACACCAAAATTGCATTCATGTCCATAATGCGTGTAATATAAAGAAAAAAATGGCTCACATAATGTGTTTTTATTTCTAACCTTCAATTCATATCTTTGCCTACTTTGAACTTCCATTTCATGCATCCTTTCCTCCGTATTGAAAGGAAGTAATGCTCGTTGTCGAGTTGTAATTTCAACCGACCTCCCTCCCGATTCCAAACATCTTCCTAACCAGGGGTACATTACATCACCCTTCACATTTCTAGATATATTTTTCCTTCATCATCCACACCTAGAAAAACTACGTGCCTATTGTTTAGAGACAAACCTTGTTTGTTTCCCTGATAGCTATAGATAAACCCTAATTATAATTGTGTATGCAACCCCTACCCTGCGATTTAAGGTCCACACCACATATCCTTGTTTCTAAATTAACCCTTGAAACACATAAGTGAATTCCCCTTGCATTTATTTGTGTTATAACTACCTGTAAAGTGCAAGAAATGAAATTACAAACATGAAACATTTAAGTTGAACTCACATAGCAGATAATATTTGGGGTGGAACAATACAATCCATGGAAAATGTATATGACATGCAATCCAAAGCCTTTATCTTCCTTTGGCCCATATGACCAATCATTGGAAGGTGTTAATTATCAACACATGTCCGTGCTTCTACTTCCTATAGTTAGTTGTCCTCAACTAAAAGTGGGCCCTCCTTAGTTCTCAAGTAACTAGTCATTGTAACCCGCTTTCTAACATATCTTCATCAACAGCTTTCATCTATGTCTTTCAAAACACGGGTTTCTCCTTTTACAAATGGCAAGCATGTCCTATAATTCTTAGAGAGCATATTCTCATGTTTCCTCCTCGATTCCATTTTCCTTTCCCATACACTTCTCCACCCTAAAACACCTTTTCTTATACCCCTCTTCCTCTCACATTGTTTCTCTTCATCCGATTCACTCCTTCTCTAGATTTCTTTTTGGTATTCACATCATACATTTCATGTACGATTGCTAGTTTTAGTTTAATCGGTTGGGGTTCAAATCCCCTCTTCATCACATCCTTTTGCTTGTTTTTAGTGCTCAACCACCTACATTGTAAGGATAAAACCCATATCCTTGGCTTATTTTATCAAAGAAAATGTGGTTTAACAATTGGAGGATAAAGTATTACGTGTATGGTGAAGGGTTCAAATCCCCCACCACCACATTTACCCCATTGACTCGGTCATATTTGTATTTGTTGGTGATAATATCCTACATTAGGTAGATATATAACATGAATTGGATTTATTAAGCCCACTATGGATGTATTAACTTGTGGATATGACCACGTTATATTCCATTTTTAGTCAAGAGCTCCCCCGACTCACCGTGGAACTCATCCATTTACCGTGGGCCTCACTTATCAGTGAGTTTTGTATTGAGTGTTATTGGTGAGTTTTTTGGAAGGTGAGCTTGAATTTATGTGGTAATGATTTGGCTTGGTTATTTTAGACTTGGTCATGATAAATTGGTGACAACTTGACATGTGATCTCAAGTGTTTAACTCATCAATTGTTGCACGTGACTTGAATTGGTGTTATGAGGCGGATCGGTTTCGGAGCTAGCAATACGAGACTCAAGCTTATGGGTCAATGTGACTTGTAGGTGGTAATATGAAGAGCTCGGTCTCCAAATCAATGAGATGACAAGTTGTGAACTTCAAGAAACTTGGGATTTAGTCCCACATGCATAACAAATTGGTCTTCCATAGTGTTTATAACCAAAACCCCATACAATGCAATGAGGAAAGATGATAACGTCCTCCTCCTATAAAAGAGTGGACTCTATCATCTATTGGTCCATCCCAACCAACACATCATGTGGCCCCACGTTAACATTCGAAGAATGGAGGCTAAGACTAAATTTTTGCGCTCACATCATGCCACATCATCTCTATGCAACCTGTTGTGTTTTTCTAGTTGGAGAGAAATTTCAGCGGGCCATATCTTTTGCACATGATGTCCATTTTTCCCTATTTAGAAGGTGTTGGAAGGATCTCGACAAGATCTTCTATATGCAAGCAGTTTCATGAATTTTGTAGAGCATCTGACCTATGGGTATCCTTGTGATCAATAATAATATTTGTATTAATTGTGTGTATAAGAGCCATGAGAGAGACACTAGTAATAAAAAACTTGTACATTCAAGAGAGAGATTAGAAACACATGTAATAACATTAAATTTTCAAGAGAAAAAATAGGAACATCATCATTATGTATAAAAAAATCATTAGAAATGGAAATATTATTAAAAAATAATAACTTCATTATGAATAGAATCGTTTTAGACACATAATTTCGACCATACAATTTTAATACTAAAATTTTACTAATTGCCTTCTTTTTTGTCATGTCTTTATAAGTAGTGATTTTCCACTAATTAACTAATATTTCCCATCTTCTCACTTAATTAACAACATTTTTCTAATTAATTGGCATTTTCCCTCATCTTAGATGCCAATTAATGCCGCTTCATCGCTTAAAATCATGTTTTAATTAATAAACTAACCATTTATTGATTAATCAACCTTTCACAATCTCGTATTTAATTAATAAACCCTCTTATTAGTTAAATCCCCCTCTCAAACCCCTCAAATTCTACTAATTTCCCTCCAAATCATCTCCAAATAGCTTCTATAAGCTAAACTTGGCCTATTAATTAATCCCATCGGATTAATTACACCTTCCTTAACTCCATGAGTCATTAATCTATAATTCATCTCTTTTAATCATGTTTATCCTCTTCTAATTATACATTCACTTTACCCCACATTCACTAGGTTGCAAGCTTCTCTCTTATTGGAAAGCTATATAAAAACTTAGTATCCTCGTACACACCTTACACCTTGTCCTTCTAAGACATCACATATCTCAAAAGATAATTTCCCTCGCCAAAAACTTGCATAATTTGAGAAACCTCTTTGTTAAAGTTAGTAGTCGAGAAGATTAAAAAAATGACACTTAAGCCATATTGATGAAATCTCTTCCACTTTAGTAAAACCATTTTTTATCGTATGTAACTTGCGTTCGGTTTGCATAAGGAAGTATCTACATATAGGAGCACATCTGAACATAAAAAGGGAGGTTTACATTTAGTGTGGATTTAATTAAGCTTTTCCTTTTTAGCTCAATCTTGATGTATTTGTTTAAATGAACTAAGTTAGGATTTACTTGGTGTTAAATACATTCCATTAGCTTAGTTTACTTTCACATGCATACAATCATCATCACAAATACAAACATTGTTAGGAATAGAAAAATCATCATGAATATTATTATAAATAAGCACATCATCAAAACTATTAACTTCATTATAAAATAAAATATCATAATCACTATGTGCAACACCATCTATAGAAATAGAAGAATGTTCATCAACACTATCATTATCTTTGTCTATATCGGCAAGAAAGCAATACTACTAACTTTGGGAAGTTGTGTGGGATATGCCCATGTACTTGAGAAGACATTGTCATCTGAAATGAAGTTATTTATCTCCTTAGTGGATTCCATGTCAAGAGATAGTGCATGATGATGAGAATTAAGAAACTTAGGAATATAAAAGTTTGGAGCTTCATCCTTACTAAGCTAACCAATATCACTATATGCATATTCATAACTAAGGTCATCATCAAAACAAGGCTTTAATAATTCAGTAGTGTTAATATCATCTATTTTTGAAGATTTGACTGACGTATGCAAAGAAAGGGTCTCGTGTGGTGCCTCTAAGATGGGTAGAGAGCTAGGTAAAGAGACTTCAATAGAAGGTGTACTAACGGTGGGTCACACACTAGGAGTGGTAAAGCAAGGTGAATGTTATAGAACATGACATTTTAAAGATGATGTATCAACATAACCATAATCCATATCAACTAGAAAGAAAGTAGTAGAAATAAAGACACCAAGGTATGGTATGGATACAACCTTCTATGTGAACTCACAAGTGTCTTGCACTGGTTAGAGGGATGATAACCCTTATAGTTTTGTAAAGCATTATGAAAAATTATATCTAATGCAATAAAAATCCTAGAGGAACTAGGGGTTTGGAGATCACAAGGCCTAGCTACTAAATATATGAGCTAAACCCTAAGCTAGGTAAAGAGTTTGTACAATAATAGGTTCACCAAAATGTATAAACTCTAAATTAATTGTAATGAAATAATCTAATTTATTTAATTAGGATTGAATATTATATGTTATAGGAGCAAGAATAATACAATCATTCACGTATATAAAATGCAAACCAAGTCATTACAAGCATGTCAACCTATTAAAGTAATTGGAAGTATGAGTAGGGTCATAAAGGTGACTTAATTGATTCATATCACTCTCTCGACTATGATGTTATGGTATTTGCGAAGTATACAAAATTTTTAGTGAACCTACATCAATTATTTTTTTCTCAAATAATATAGGAGCAAGACCATATAAAAGATCAAGATTGAATTCCATAAAAATACCGTGTTCTACTAGCTTTGATTGGTAGATGAAAGTGTTTGAATTTTCTTGTGTTTCTTTGTTGTCTCATTTATCTCATTTTTATATCTTGAGATTCACATGTAGCCCTAGGTTTTACACTTGTACCTAAAAAACATACCTAACTTCCCGTAAGAATCTCAAGCACTCATTAGATCTAAAATTAAAAGCAAATGATTGAGTTAGATTGACCTCAATGTTCACCCCATTTGTGAGTCACCGAGAATTTCACTACATTTCAGACTCAATGGAGTTCTCTTAGTACTTTGTACGAGTGTGCATGCAACTAAAACCCTTGACCTATATTTTTCCCTCGTGTTCCTACACCAATAAGGGGCTACTTTCCTTCCATAAAACCCTTGTATGCAAATGTGAATAACATATTAATGCCCTTTTATTCTATGATATGTAGTACGCAGAGCGTACTATGGATTTCTTATATTAATATTCAAGACATAGGTAGGTGTTTGCTAGATAATACATATTTACGGTGAACTTATATATAGGATTATATCACTTTGAAATTTGATACCAAAGTGACACACAGAGCTGACCCAAAACATAAGATACCAAAGAGAAAATAATAACAAAGATACCCTAGGGGTAAAAGGACCCAAAACACAAAATAATCAAGAGTATACATCTTAGTCATGATAGTACCAAGGTTAAAGATTTAAGATTCATCTCACAGGTTAGGGGTGAAATGGAATTTTCTTGATACATTGCATAGGGAGGATTAATATCAATGTTTCGGTTCCAATACCAAAACCACCATCAAGGTGAAGCTTTTGCTTGAGAGCGGAGATGGAAAATGAACTATTATAAATAATCAATTTTCCAAGAGACACGCCGTTCCCAAAAAGATGTGAGAGTATACAATCTTGGACCAAAATCACCAAAATAAAATAAATAGTGGAAATGCTAGAGATCATGACACATTATAAAAACATAAAGGAGCAACAAGTAAGTCACAAATCAAAGGATAAATCAAGTGATATGAAAGTAAAACAACAAGGAATCGTGCCACTAATAATTAGTTTCATCATTCAAGACACACATACATAATTTTTTCAAAATCATGATGTAATAATGTTTTAATGCATATTTTAGTGTGTGTGGTATGAAAACATGCTTCGTTGTTATAAAATAGGATTTACATAAATTTAACACTGCATGTAATGACACACAACAAGTATAAAACCCCATATATCTATAATAAACTTCAGAAACCATTATTTAACAAAAGGAGAAATATATGTTTATGGTGAGCCTAGACTGAGCCTATTGGTCGACCCCCTACTAAACCATTCTAGGTGTTGCACTACATCCCCTCAAGTGGGAGCAAGCCTCATGTAGCTCTCATAATGTAGGTGCACATGTGGATGAAACTCTAAGCTAGTCCCAAAATGTGTCCTTATATCTCTTGACCCAAAGATAGTGGACACACCTACGAGATAAACTAAAATGTATCCATCACAATTGTGTATACAATGATAGTGTATACATGCCTATAATGAATGCTTCTTTGATCATTTTGATGTTGAGCAATGTGCAACCTTTGTTTGACCTTGAATATGACATGTATTATGGAGAGGGAAGATAAAATATTCAACCCGGTTGAGCTCCATATATTTTATGTATGTGTTACTCCTAAGGACATGTTGCTATTGTAGATGGAGAGAGGAGAGCTTGAAATTTATTTGGAATAATATTAATAAGAGCGTATATTTAAAGTGTTAGGTGAGTTCAAATGATAAATTAGACTTGCCTATAAATGTTTAGTTGATTATTAAATTTCACTAAAGCCAACTTAGGGGATAGGAAATGACCTAAAGAAAGATATCAAATAGAGAAAATAGTTAGATGTGAAAGGACAATGTCTTATAGGTCATCTCAAGCCATAGTATTGCCTAACCCAATACTATATGGTTTCATACATGTAGTTCATATAATTTGTCTAGAGTATTAGGTGAGATGCCTAAGAGTCGTGCTCTACTTTGCATTGATGTGACTCGGGTATATTGAATATTGAGTATAATGAATGATAGAGAAATTTGTGTAATGGAAATGGGAATACAAAAGTTGGGCTTAGGATGTATGCACACGTCATAGTGTAGGAATGAATTCAAATTTTTCATTGCCAAATGATGCATTGACACATTTGTGTACCTACAAAATGGTTCATATGATTACATTGTTAACATTTTCCCACTAGGTGAATGGTTCTAATGATCCTCATTGATTATATTCACCTTTAGAGCATTAAATTTATATACATACATAGTGTAGACTCAAAATCACACACTTGGGTACATTTCTAGGTCCTAAAATCATGCTATCATTTACATTATTTCTAAGCAATAAAACTAGTAGTTGATAACTATCTTTGGCCTATTTTCTTTATCTTTTGCTTTCTCTTTGGTATTTCACACCCTACAACCCAGTTGAAACTTAACTTATTTATCTTTTATGAGTTTAGAAACCAACTTCCAACCAAGATGAGTGTCCAAGTGCTCTCGTCTCTATTGGGAACCCCGACCCTTTCTTACCTTACTCACTCTTTTTGGATCTCTTTTATCTTTTGGGCATATTTTTCACTTATGGGTTGGCCTTCCAGTTGTCAATTACAAAATTCAAATAAGGGAATCATATAAATACATAGTTATGTTTTCAAAATGAGGTACCAAACACTAAGCATTACTATCATTACCAAAGCTTGCATTCCAAAGGCACTAAAGCACTCCAAAGGCATCCATCAAGTATCCATTCAAGGGAAAGGGATTTATCATTTCAGCATACACATCATAGGAAGGGGAAGTCTATTATATTCCATTCATGGATGTTGTTACATTACTACATTCTATCGACAACCCGCTATTAAGTGTAACTTTCACAAGGGAATCCTATGGCACCATTTCTACATGCACACTCAAGAAATACATGGGGTATTAGATGTAGTGTAGCGATCGGTAGTAAGTTCACTCTTTGGGTGATCGTCGGGTCTGTCAATCGACTCCCCATTATGCATTTTCCTTTTTAGGTTTGAAGTGGTTTATGGGTATGTATATGTGAACTTCTCTTTTGCAGGTTATAGGTACCTTCAAAGTGATCAACGAATGAATATCAAATGACCAACAAGAATCAACAACAAAAATTTTGTGACATAGAAGGAAGAAAATCCTGAGCTCTTCCAAAATCACCAGCACCCAAATGTCTCTACCCTATACTAGGCGCCCTATCTAGCTCTATTCCTAAGTTCCATATTTTACAATGAGAATTTATGACATTGTTTGTAGTTTGTTCAAAAATTTCACTTGCTTAGATCACTTCTTGTTCACTCATAAATTTTCTAAGTCCTCTTATCTCTTCTTCTTGCTTAGGGTTTCACATTTTACACACTTTATTGTTTATGTCTTTATGTATATTAGCATTTTTGTATCATTTATTTCAATAGTTACTACAAAATAAAATTTAATTAATCCAAATTAAATTAAATCATTTGGTGAACTCATGATCAATAATTTAGATCCCTATTCTACCCAATCTTATTTCATAACTCTTAAAATTTATTAAATATCCCTTCATGACTTACTTCAAATGCACTCACCTTGTAAAGATGTTCTCCAAAAATCCCTAGACACTATATATCTCCCTCACCACCTACACAAGTAAGTGTCATTTTTCGCCTCTCCGATGACCGTAGCCTTAGTGATACCACACCAATCAATCCATTTGTAAGTAAATTTATGCCTTACATTGCTTACTTCAACACAAATTTTAAGCTATGCAAACCACGATCACATCTCTTAAAGCTGAAATCCAACATCTCAAAGATGCTTCTAAGGCCCATGTTAGTTCTTCTTCTATACCTCATCCCAACCCTATGGCTTCTACATGTGCTCATATCGGTGAACCAAAGTCTTACCACTACCGGAACCTCTCAAGTTTGATCTAAATGCTAAGAAACATGCTATTCTTCCCGAGCTCCTTAATAACCAATTGATCAACTAGCCAACTACTCATTGCTACCCTCCTTATCGGCTTTCCAAATACATCGGTCTCCCATTTTACAATTATCATAGAATTTATAGACATAATGACAATGATTTCCATGCTTTACAACATATAATTAAACACCTTGCGCATCGAGTTTTAGCTCATTGGATACACAACATTATGCTTCACGCTCATATTCAATTGCTAATTCCCAATGGGCTCCCAAATCCAATCCCTCTATGTCCAATGAGAATCATGAAATAGTTACTAATGTTCCTTATTTAGTCAATCAAGCGCCGCCTATCCAACCCATTCCAACCGAGCAACGACCTCTCAAAAATTTTCCTATCCCCTTCTCCTAGCAAGTCTTCTACAACATTACCCATTACAACTAAGCAATCACCTCTCAAAATCCTTCCTCCATCCCCTCCTCCTTCTAAGTCATCTACAATGTTATTAATCCCAAATAATCCACCACCATTTAAAATCCTTCTTCAACCTCCTCCAATTAAGTGTGTCATTCCTCTTTCATCGAGGCTCATGCTTATATTGATGGACGAGACACATTTCAAACACTACCATAGATCTCCATTTCTCGCACACTTGGGGGCATCACACTTCCCCCTTCTATCACTATCAAGTGTTTATAACATCTACCATAATAATTCACGCTCCACACTTCATGTTTAATCTTCCTAAGCACTCATACACATTTTATACACACCTTGTATCATCATTTCCCTATAACACACTCTAGTTCCATGGTTCATACTCGATTGATGAGGTTCTAATTCTGAAATAAACCTCACATCATTGACATTTCACACTCTGCGGTTCATGTTACATCTCTCTAACATATATTCACACAACACACTCATTACCTGATGACACACTCTTGTTCTATGGTTCATTCTTGACTATTGAGGGTCCCTATAAATGAATCTCATCTCATACACAATTATTTAATTTAATTTCATTTCGAGTAACCAGTGTAATATGTGATTTAAAAATTCTAATGTATACTAAGACACAAGCAATAAAACATGTAAAATATGAAACCCTAAGCAAGAAGAAGACATAAGAGGGATTATTTGATTTTGGAGTAGACTAGAGGTGATATGGGTAGACAAAAGTGTTGAACATGCTGAAAACAATTTCGTTAATGCTCACCGTAAATTATGGAGCTCAAAAATAGGGGCGGGATAGGAGTGCCCACGAAAGAACATGAGCACCTAGGCGTCGGTGACCAAATATGGGCACTAGTTTCTAGATAGGTGCTCAAATTCTAAATTTTTATGAGTTGGAAGGTCTTCACTCCAATATTCATTTTGTCACTCTGAATTCATTGTTAGGGTTTAGATAACACATGTAATCTAGAAGAAATAATTTCATCTACACTAACCCACAAACCACATCAAACCTAAAAAGGAAAATGCAAAATGGGGAGTCGATCGATCCCATCACCACCCAAAGATTGAAATTACTACCAAGAATTGTAATACATCTCAAACCCCATGTAGTTCTTGTGTGTGTGTGTGTGTGGAATGATTCCCTAGGATGCCCTTATGTAAGTTGCACAATGATAATGGGCTAGATCTAGAATGTAGCAATGTATAATATGTGTGGATGGAATAGAATAGACTTCCCCTCCTATGCATTATATCCTGAAGTGATGCAACCCTTTTCCCTTGTATAGATGTTAGATAGATGCCTTTGAAGTGCTTTAGTGCCTTTGGAATGTAAGCTTAGGTGATGATAATAATGCTTAGTGCTTGGTACCTCATTTTGAAAACATAACTAAGTATTAATATGATTCCATTATTTCAATTTTGTAATTGATAACAAGAATGCGAACCCATAAGTTAAAAATATGCCCAAAAGATAAAAGAGACCAAAAAGAGTAAGGTAAGAAAGGGTCAGGCACCCAAGAGGGATGAGAGCACTTGGCGCTGCTTGCTAGCTAGATGCTAGTTTGTAATCTCATAAAAGACAAATAAGTTAAGTTTCGAATGGGTTGTAGGATATGTAAGACAAAATAGAAAACAAGAGACAAATAAAAAAGGCTAAAGATAGTTGTCAACCACTAGTTTTTTCGCTTATTAATCATGTAAATGCTAGCATGATTTTAGCACCTACAAATGTACCCAAGTGCGTGATTTTGTGTTTATATTTTCACCCACTTTATGTTGTTGAGTGAATACTTGATAACATAAATTAGATAAGAGATGCATACCTTGTGATCATGTAGAACGTGTGGCGATTAACATGCCGAGTAGACAAGTGAAGTGTGGAGTGATTGGAAAGTGAAGCATGAAGACTAGGAAAAGGAAGTGGACCCTAGGGGTGAAGCGTATGCATTGTAGCATGTTGTTGTAGCTCACGTGTGCTACTTCTTGTAAGGATGGAATTGATATGTGAAAGAGTAAGAGATAGAAAAGTGTCATGTTGTTTGAAGTTGTTGATCTAAATGTTGAAGGCGAGGTTTTGGCTAATCTCACGCTAAAAGAAAGTTTTTGGGAAGTCTCATGCCAAGTGTGAGTTTTTGATGATCTCAAACCAAGTGTGATTTTTTTGGTGATCCCACACCAACGAAAGTGTTGGGGAGAGAGGTCTGGTTTTACTCTCCTTCCATGACTCTTCCCAATAAGCACCATTGTAGATGGTGTGTCCCAATTTGTTCTATTTGTCTGATTTGTTTCGATTAGTTCTAAATTATTTTGATTATATCAATTATAGGAGATAAAATGCATTTTGTGAATAAATGCCTATGCCTCTAACTCGTAAAATTGTGTTGAAGATTGTGTTGTACTTGATAAAATGCCTATATCTTCCCCATGACATTAGTGGCCGACGTTATTGTATGGTTTTGGGTCTTTGGTGGTTGTTATGTGATTCTCACCCAAGTATGATTCTCGAGCTAATTTTGTGAATGTAACCTATGTTTTTCATGTACTTGTGCTCGGGGATAATTTTAGTGGCGAATATTTGTAATATGGCAAATATTCCATTTTTGAAAAATTTGAAAAGGCGAATTTTCTAGCGCGGGTCAGTGACCTATTCGCCTAAAAATTATAGTTTAATTTTTTTAGGGGTCAGCTTCACCTACCCTTGAAACTATCCCCTATATAATCCTATATTATTCACCAAGTAGAACACTACTAGCTCACTCATACCACCTAGGGGCATATGTATTATCAAGTACAATAAAATGCGTGACATGAGGGTGGAGGCTGTAGATGCGTGACAAAGAGTTTGTTGACATGTGACATGGAGAGTTTGTTGACGCGTGACAAGGAGAGTTTGTTGATGCGCGCGACAGGGAGAGTTTGTTGACGCGTGACAAGAGTGCGGAGGAAGTAGACGTGTGACAGAGAGTTTTTGATGCGCGACACAAATATTTTTTTGTTGCGCGACCAGATGGCAGAGGTTGCAGATGTGCTATAGAGAATTGCTTTGGCGTGCAGATAACAAGGTGGTTGACATAAATCCAACAAACCTCACTGATGCATGTCAAAAACCTTGTTGATGTGCGTCAATGAGGTTCTATTGATGCGTGTCAACCACCTTGTTAACAGAGGTCGCAAATCTCTATCGCGCGTCTGTAGCCTTCTGTCCCACCACTTAAAAATTAGGTGAAAATTTTGTTGTCAGACCCCCAAAAATTTACCTTCCCCATGAAACCGGTTCTGAGGATATTCACCAAGTATTTTCCACCTCCGATTTCTAAGAGGTCTCTTAAAATGAACCCCATTTGTGCTGATTTAAACTGTAGTTTTGAGATTCTTTAGGGGTGATTTGTTCACCCAATGTATGCCCCCTTTGTTTGGGGTGCATGTGATGATGGTAGGAGAATGTGGCCCAAAGGAGAGGACCAAATGTTGATCTGAAGTGTATACTTATAGGGGGTAGGGGATGTGCATGGTAGAAACCAAGGCACATGCAAAAAAATTAGGCTAGAACTATGTGTTAGTGCAAGCAAAGCATGTAATAGAAAAAATGTAATAAGCAAGTGTGTAAACAAGATAGACCACAAAAATCAGGTTTCAAACATGGGACATCGCTCACAATGTCACAAGACAATCAAGGTTGAAGCGGCCAAAAGTATACAATGATCACACAAGACATAGGGCATAACCTACAAATAATAGCATACAAAGGAAAAAATATCATGCAAAATGTGTCAAATAACCATGGTGGCATATAGTCTTGCAAAGTAAATGTTACACATGAAGCACCCGTTAGCATGTTAGAAAGATAAATATTATGTCAAGAGCATGTATATATAAGTGGAAAGTAAAGTGATAGTAGTGAGAAGTGGTGAAAAATGTAGTAATAGAAACTCGTGGTATGTGATAGTACTAAAATTAGATGCCCCCAGGAGCCTTGATGGGACTGATAAGAGGTACGATGCCAAGCATCATTGCATTGTGTGAGGAGCTGTAAGAAATTTACATTCACATCTAGAGACCAAGTGAATGCGCATGTGTATATGATAAAAGTAATGATATGTTGAGTATCTAGATAACATAGAAATCAAAGTGTAACATGTAAATAGAATAATCTAGCAAGAAGAGATGCAACCAAGATATGCAAATGGAATGTATCGGTGTGATGATATGATATGAAAAATGTGGTAATGGTAGGAGCATCATGCCCCTAAGCAAATAGGTATGAGATGAGGTTCATTTATAGGAAATCTCAAAAGTCGAGAATGAACCATAAAGCAAGAGTTTTTCATTGGGTAATGTGTGTATTATGTGCAAGTAGATGCTAGAGAAGATATGTCATGAAGCACAAAGCGTAAAGTGTGGATGTATGTGAGGTTCATTTCAGAAATATACCCTCAATAGTCGAGTACCGTGGAGCTAGAGTGCGTCATAGGGTAATGACGATATAATGTGTGTATCAAAGGATGTGAAAGTGCGTAGGGAGATTAGTGATGATGCATAAAGTGTAAATTATAATAGTAGACACTAGAGATAGTTGATCAAGAGCTGTTGGAAAAAAGATGTGATCATTGTGAACAAGAGTAGCGTAGTATGTATAGTGCATGCAAGGATGTATACTGTATATAGAAAGTAGTATGTGTACCATGAATAGAAGGATCCATAAGTAAGCATGAGTAGCAAAGCATGTATGGAGTAGTATAGGAGCATAGAGAGATGTAGCAAGGTGTTCCCATAGTGTAGATATGAGAAAGTGTTACTAGAAATATTGACATGAATTGTAAAGCAAGAGTAATGTATAGATGTGTATGTGAATAATATGGATAGACAATTGTTGATTAGAACATGTGACTATGAGGGGGGGTTTGATGCCCCCCAAGTGTGTGAGTGATGGAGATATATTTGAGGATGGAAGAGAGACCATGCCATGGTGGTGGATGTGGAAATGTGTCAGGAGTATCGTATTGGTGTTAGGAGTAGGTTTTCTAAAGTAAGTTATAGTATGGAGAATAGATGGAATTTTATTTTTGTGATGGGGATTATTTGAAAGATTGTAAACCTTAGGAGGAGATGTTGCAGTAATAAAAGGAGAAAGAAGAGGGAGATAACCGAGGCCGAGTCTATTGGATTGCGTGGAATGGAAAGAGGTTCTTTGACTCCTTTTGCATATTTTCCTAATCTAGTGCTATTGAAACTATAACGAAGCATATATCGATACCTAGGACCATACTTTTAAAATTGGGAGGAGGGGTGGCCAAAGTAGGGGCTTCAGGTGAATGATGAATAGTTGTTGCAAAAGGAGAATGGGGAGGGATCTACCAAGGCCTCATAAATCATACTGCATAGGAATTTAATATCTACGTGAATGTTGAAGGGACCACATACATGGAATGGATCCAAGGCCATCCAAGGAGATTATTATAATTAATATTGTTAGGAATTACATGGAATGGGATAGAAAAAATGCATGGCCCAACAGTAATGGGGAATGTGATTGTACCTAAGAATTTTTTAGGAATATTGTCAAAGTCACGAATACAAATAGACGAGGGTATTAAGGATGCTTCGGAAAGGCCAAGTTGCGACAAAACAGATAAGGGTAATGGGCTAGGAGGAATACCTATTGGGATGCTGGTTATAGGTTGTTGCGCGCGTATGAATTCTGAATCCACAACTGATCGTGAGAGCTTCCTTTTTGCTTGGAGGAACTACTTGAAATGGAACACAAGACCAAAAATAAAAGTTAAAAATATATGCGAGTGGATTACCTAGCGTGTGCTAGATCCGAGAAATGTGATACTTCCTAGATGGTCATCAATCCACTTTGTTAAAAACAACTTAATGCAAACAATAAAGGAAATCCTCTCGTAGTTAAAATGATTTAGGTATCTCATTCATCTACAATAAGCAAATTCGTTCACAACAGGCTAGGATATGATTGAATTTAAAGGTCAAGGTCACCGTCAGAGTACTTCGGTATTGGTCAAGAAAAGGTTCTCGCTATTTTGGGTATTTGGTGGAAGTTTTATGCTTTGTTCTTGATTTACGTAAAATACATAGAGGCCGACGTTGGTATAGGATGACCAGTATTGGTTTAGGTTAACTGGAAATGGTTATGTGTAACCGACGTTGGTATGGTTGGTACAAGAAACTCAATAAAACTTGGTTGGGTGATAGATCTATGGCTAGATGAAGATGGGAGGGTAATGACAAGTTACGTATAGATATGAGGTATGCATAGAAATGATCAAGGTCCGTATGGGCAAGTGCAAGGGTGTGGATAAGAAGATGGTCAAGTTTGCATGGAGGTAGATGATGGGGAATAGAAATGAAAGCAAAAACTAATAACAGATGTAAAAGGATCTACCAAATCATAAATGGATGATTGCTGGTTAACAAAACTTACTTTTTATACACGCTTGATGCCCGGTTGGTAATGGTGGATGATCAAATGGAATGAACTTGGTGTAGTGCTTTGGTGCTTCCCGGATGCTCCCGTGAAGGCAAATGGTCATGTGATTGCTTCTGTATATTGGCTATGGATGCTCTGATGCATATCCTAACACTCGCTCTACTTGCATGCAACTCTAGTTTCATCACTTGTTCTCCAAAGATGTGATTATCTATCGAAATGTGCCAACACCGAAATAAGGTTGTTTTGGGAGTTAAATGGTAATTGACGGCGGTTCTAGCTTAATTGGTGACGATTTAGGATAACCGCATCGGTTAGGGTGAGATTTCCTACGTTTACTAAACTAGGCGGATCCCCTTGATTTTCTGGGATCTCATTTCATTTACCCCACGATTATCATGGAAGCTTCTTTCTAACGTGCGGGGAATGTGGTTAGAGGGAATGTAGGCATTGATTTTTAGGGTTTGGGTAGGTCTTAGTTAGTTATGGCAAGTTACCAAGAATAGGTCTTAGGGTGAGGTGGCTAGATGAGGTGGATAGGTGAGTATTATCTAATTAAGATAGGTGAGTATTATCCAATTAGGATATTTAAATAATAAATATTGGGAGGATAATGAATTAATTTAATTAAATTAATTAAATTAATATTAGAGTGGGGTGGAGGGGGCCATGGCTAGGTGGATGAGTTTGAGGTATTTATTTATCGAGGGACCAAGGGGAGTGTGACCCAATTTTGGTGTCTATATTTTTCCCCTTTTTGTTGCGTATCTTGTATTGGTAAGCGACGCTGACAAAAATAAGATGTGGTTGCCCTATGTGTGGGTGAAGGTGATCCCCCTCAAACTAGGAACTGATGAGGCGAAGAAAGAATCAATGAGTGGTTTGATAAAAGGTGAATGTGATGAAGAGGAAGGTGGGCAATGGGGAAAAAGGAAAAGGTCTACTTGGGTAATCCAGGTAATGGGTTAGGGTCAAAGGTAGTAACAATCAAACACATGCACACGTATAAACTATAGCACACTACCAGTGAAGAGTCAAAAAACTCTACATTGTCTTAGGTCGATAGGTTTATCCAAACAAGGTTAAGATGATTTTGGTGTCCAAGGTATAGGATATGGTCGGGAAACATGACGAGGTCGTGTGTAGGAAAGTTTAGATATGTTCCAAGACACCAAAGGTTGGGTCAAGATAAACGGTCACGACAAGAGGCAAGGTAAGGTCATTAGGTCAATCAACACAGGTAATAATGCCACAAGGTTATAGCGAACACATGGGGTCAAAGTTCTCTAGCGATGGTCGAGGGCCGAATATCTAGGTCATGGCATGGGTAGGGCTGAGGTATGGGAAAATAATGAGTCCTCGAAGGAGGAAGAGGTGAGGGGAGAAAGGGTAAGGTCAAGAAGGTCAAATTGTGTGGCCAATAATGTATAAATACAGTAACAATCAAAGTACAATAGGAATGTTGTGGTAAAAAGTAAATATTTTTCATAAGTGGTTCGGTAATGTTAAAATGACAAAGTTAGGGTAAGTAGAGAAGTAGGGTCTATATGATTATGAATTAGAAATATTATATTGGTAATAAGGACAAGGAGTGATGTCATAAATATTTTGTGTATTTTATTTGTAAAAAGTCTAAAAATGTGGAACCCATGTGAAATGATAAGGTTTATCTTATCTTAAAAGATAAGCTTACATGTAAAGATAAGAGTTAAGGTATGGAATATGATTCGTCAGAATATATTTCTTATCCTATCTTAGATATAAGGTGGATAAGCCTAAAAGTTCTATAAATAGAGAGGCCAACCCCCTCATTTAGAATAGAAGGAAGTAGTGAGAAATATTGTATGAGTAAGTGGGTGAAGGAAGCCATCATTTAGAAGGTGTGTTAAAGAAACCATGAAGAGGTGTAATTGTGAAGTTTCTCCCATAGTTATTTTTGGAAGGCAAATGGAGTTGGTAATAATTGAAGTACCTCATGGGTGAGATTGTAACAATTTCATGTTGATAATATAATTTACACTTATATTTTAGATTTATCATCATTCCTTTGTATCATAGTCTATGGTATTCTTGTGTTATGTCTATTATTGTGTTTCCAGATTACTTCCACCAAACTAAAAGTTGTGCATTAGTAAATAATCATAGCATGAGGAGTTCCTGGTGGAGAATTATCATAGTGCTAGATTGGTGAGGACATTTTGGTTCCGTTGCTAGGACCATTCCTCGTTGGCGGATTTTCTCGGAGGGATATTCACACTTGGTCGAAATCATTTGAAGGGTAACCTTGTTTTTATTGTGCATAGTAGTTACCATGGTAAAGTCACTTTTTATCGTGAATAGTATTTACCACAGTAACTTTACATTTTACCATGAATAATATTTACCACAAGAATTCACTTTTTACTTTGAATATTGTTTACAACAAAGAAAGTCGAGTTTTACCACAAGATAAGTCAAGTTTTTACCATAGTTTACCATGGTCATTCCTATTTTACTATAGAAAGGTGTAAAGTCACTTTCTATTATAGTGATTCCAATTATTTGTGCACATAAGTCTTGTTGATTGTACTTATGGGTTGGTATTTTGTAGAACTAAAATTAAGTCACACTCCCCTTTCGTCCCTCGACAAATAAGCACCCTTTATTACATTTACCTAGCCATGACCCCCTTCACCCCACTAATATTAATTTAATTAAATTAATACATTATCCTCACTATATTCATTATTTAAATATCTTATTTAAATAATATCTACACATATAGTTCACTTAGACACCTCACCAAGCTAACTCAACCTAAGACCTATTCTTAGCAAGTTCCCATAACTAACTAAGACTTATCCAAACCCTAAAAATAAATGCCTACATTCTCTCTCACCACATTTCCACATGCTCACAAGAGGCTCCGAGTCTAATCCATGCAGGATAACGACACAAGATCTGAGGAAATCAAGAGGATCTCCCCCTAAGTTTAGTAAACCTAGGAAATCCCGCCTTGACCGACGTTAGTTACCCCTAATCATTGCCGGTTAAGCCAAACCGCCATCGGTTACCCATTTTAACCCAAAACAACCTTATTCCCAAGGTTGGAACTTGGAAGTTAGAAGCAAGAAATTTGACGAGAAAGAATACATCTTAGAGAGATAACACATCTTTAGAGAGCCAATTCCAGCAAAACTCACATCCAAGGAAGGAGATTGAACATCTTCTCCTACACAAC
Source organism: Taxus wallichiana var. yunnanensis (assembly GCA_018340775.1). Taxonomy (NCBI): domain Eukaryota; kingdom Viridiplantae; phylum Streptophyta; class Pinopsida; order Cupressales; family Taxaceae; genus Taxus; species Taxus wallichiana. The sequence continues at coordinate 823,454,381 of CM031238.1, forward strand.
CATCCCAGCCACGATCTGATCTATCCAAGCAAAGAGGAGTGTGCATGTAGCCCATGTAGAAGATTTTCTCCAATTGGTGATCACTTTCAGCCTTCAAACCCATCATCAGCACCTCCATCCTTCATACATAGACCTTCAGGAATGAAATCCAAGTAAGTATAACATCATACTTTCCTGGTTATTTCATTTCATCATTATTTTATCATCCATTGTTTATCTTGCTCTCTATTGACCTTCTCCAACATTTTTACCTCCATAGACCCATCAAAACCTCACAAAAGCCTACTCTAGCCACCCATTACCTCATCTCAACCAACCAAAATACTTTGTGCAATCATAAAGGAGACCAAAACCCTGTTCTGTGACATTTTCAGATCTCACAGTAACTAGTGCCGGTTATACCTAACCGCCGTCGGTCACCCCTAACCGACGTCGGTCTCCGTATTTTCCCACATAGCCTTAAACAGAGACCTTCCCACCTAATTTTACCTCACCCTCATACACCTATGACCTACCCGAGACCTTTATCAGACACTGCGGGGACCTAAAACCTATCACTTGACCTTGAATTCTATTCTAGCTTAGCATGTTAGATTAGATCTATTTTCTTATTGTGTTTTAAGTGAGATACCTAAATCATTTAAAAATAACAATAGGATTTATTTTGTTTACATCATTAATTTGTTTAAAACAAAGGGACTGATAACCATCTAGGAAGTATCATAATTTCCAGATCTAGCTCACACTAGGCGCTTCACTTTGCCCATATTGTTTAATTCCTTCCGGGCTTTCATTACATGTAGTTCCTCCTAGCCAAAAGGAAGCTCTCATGGTTAGGCTGTGGATTCGGAAGTCATACGCGCACAACAATCCATCAACCGACATTTGAACAGTATTTCCTATGTCCGTTACCCTATCTGTTTTGTCAACGATTCAAAGAAACAATCTAAGAAAAAGGTGAAACATTTTGGCATGCCAGGTGGGACCCATCCAGGGTTCCTTGCATTTCATTCATTCCTAGGAAAATATTGTGTGTTTTTTTCCTTTCTAAAAGTGTAGACACTAATTTTCTTCCTGGTAATCCTCTTCTTCTTTCTATTTTCTCTAAAGGAAACTTTTCTTTTAGTGTATTTAAAAAGAATCATTTCTTCATTTTTTCTGCATTCTAGTGAAAGAGCATCCCTCTTCCTATTCATCTTATTGTGTCATCCAATTTCACATTTTTGATTTGGGTTTTAAAATCATTGCATTTCATTCTGATTTTCTACATTAGCTCACATTAATTGAGGGCAACCTATACGCTGGAAGTCATTACCAGCTGATGGTTGACAAACAAATCGTAGAAAAACACTTATATCCTTTTCTCTTTCTCCGAGTCTTACTAAACCACACAAAAATTCAAAATACATACATTCTTAAACAAAATCCTACCGCGAAGAAGCTTTAGGTGATCCCACAATCATGACAAAGTGGGCACCTGTGTCACCGCTCTATCGAGTCATACTTGAGCAAAGCTCGCCCCACCCTAACATACCTGAAACCTCACCTTTTAGATCTCCTTCTTTGTAGGAAGCCATCCTCACCAAAAACTCTATTTCACAATTCATGTGTCAGTCCCTAAATAACATAAGCTAAACAAACATAATAGAAAAGGGCACTCTTAGGATCACATTTTCTTAGTGTTTCGCTTGGTTTGCATTTTGAGGTGAAAGATCACGTTCATCACTTTTTTGTTCATCCTTGCACGCTCCTCATCATAGCTGGTGTATTTCGGCTTCACCTGAGTGTGCCTGGGCCATATCATCATCATTCCTAGAATTCTAGGTTTGATTCCACATCAAATTTTAATTCACAACCACTTTCTCTCATTACTGTTTCAATCTCACAGTAACCATCATCGGTTACCTCTGACTGCCATCGGTTATACCAAACTAATGTCGGTTCTAGGTCCTTTTTCTAACCTACTCAAAAGGACGTTTCACTTCACTTTTTTCCACTTTCCACAGTCTTTGTCACTATCATTTTTCCCATTGACATTTTACACATCCCCAGATTTGGCATACTTGTCATATTTTGCCTTCTGCCTCACTATTTACTCACTTGTCCATTTTCTACAACATGACATACGCATCAATTACCGCTGACCGCATCGGTTTCCCTAATCAAAGATCATTAACCTATTTCACATTCCACCCACCATTCGTTACTTCATCCATTTCACCTATTTATGATGTTCTTTGTGTCATTTATAGAGAAGTAGCCCTACTTGATCAATACTGGTTCACATGGTGCTGACCCGAAGACAAGCAAGCGCCCTCGTGTTCCATGCCAGTTGCCAACCACTCCCACCTAGTCTGTCACCATATTCTATTTTATCACTAGCCATGGATCCAATCCAGCCTACTGCTATCACTATCGGAGATGAGGAGTTCACACGACTCCTTGACCAGAACCCTGCGTGTTGCAGCGCTTTTACCTCTCCCACTCGTCCACTCGAGACGCCTCGGGTCAGTTGATATACGAAATGCCAGTATCTATCCCCCCGACTCTCGCACCCACTTCCACATCAGCCCCATCTGGCTCCATGCTACCTGCATCCACCTTACTCCCAATCGTTTGAGCTTAGGTTCTATACCCACCATGATCCGCCGCATCTGTTATTTCTGTGGCACCCATTACATCCACTATACCCTCGACGACTACCCAAACACAACCTCATCCATCCCTCATGTCTCACACATACCTGTAGCTACATTCCCACCTCCAATGTCGGTGACCTCTACCCCATTTAAGAATGTAGTTCTTTCCATTCCATAATCATTAGCCCCTATTGCCACTAGGGTTACCATGACCCTTCCTCCCCCATATACATACTACCAAAAACCGCCTGTTTCATCTATTATTCATTCCAAGTATGTACCCCTATTTCATTGCCTTCTTCTCCACCACCTTACATGGCAGCCCCATACACTAGAATGCCACCCCCATTATATGCCCAAAACCAACCTCCTCATGCTATAGGAGGCATCCAATCATCACAACCCACTAATGACCTAATTAAATTGATGTTGGACAAGATGCAGACACTGGAGGCATCAATTTCCAACTCCCACAACACTCTCACCTACGATGAGATTTGCAACAAGCCTATTCACCCATCCATTCCTATCCATTCATACCTTGTGCATTGGGAAATGCCTAAATTCAACCGCTTCAATAGTAAGGAAGACCCACAACAACATTTGCGCTCATTCAAACATGGGTGTTATCTGATTGCTCATGATGATGCCTTGCTTTTGAGAACCTTTCCCATGTCTTTCACTGGACTGCATTAGATTGGTATAGTGGGTTACCTAAACACTCTATACTTTCATTCAATCAGGTAGCCCAAGCTTTCTTGGATCATTTCTCTATCAATATCACCAAGAAGGTTACCATGATTGATCTATATTCCGCACGTCAGTACGAGGATGAATCTATCACAGATTTTTTCACTCGCTGACGTAGCCTGATCAATCAACTTACCTTCCAATTACCATAAACGGAACTTATCGTGCTCTTCACATGAGTTTGTGCTAGACATATCTCCCCGACCTTACAGGTCCAAACTTTCTGAACATTCGATGAGGCATTCACTATGGCACGAAAGTTAGAGATTCATGCCATCGAAGAGAAGAAAATCCAATTACGAAATAAGAATTTGGCATTCAAGTTGAATGAAACCTCTTCTTCTTCCAAGCCACCAACCAATTATTCCAAGGATAAGGGTACCGCTAAAGCGAAGTGGTACTCAAGGTTGGCCCAAAGACACATCCATCCAATCGGGCTACACCCTCATCTAGTCTATCACACCGTCCAGGGCCTTTTGATTAAGACAAGAGTAGAAAAAATATACCCTAATTTGGGAACCTTAGTCTTCTGTCTTAGAAAAGCTTATCAAAGTCAGGGCCATCACCCTTCCACCCATAAATCCACACAATAGCTTTGACCTTGTTCTCCCCATGCCCGCGTGGTATAAAGAGCATGATTTCTGTAACTATCATCGAGCGAAGGGTCATAGTGATGACAACTACATCACTTTTAAGAATATTTTCCAAGAAATGCTTGAGAAAGGTGAGCTAACTAGGATAATCCCAATGCCACCCCCAACCAAAATATACAAATCTTCAAAAACCATTTCCCAATCATGCCCCTTCATGCAATCAAACCGGTGAGACATCCACTCATGATACCTATACCCGTGAGGTTCACGCAATCTTTAACGAGGTACTTGTCACCTCTCAATTACCTCCCATCCCTTCTATAGAGGAAATCCTAGCCCGAAATCCTCCTTCCACATTCGAACCAACCTCCACTGTTCCTTCACCAACAAAGGAGCACCTTTCATCTCCTTCATCACCAACGGAGGATTCTTCTACTAACATCAATCCTCTCTCTCCCCTAGCTTCTCCACTTAGAGAACCTTTACCTACCGTACCTCCTCCACCCATAGAGGAGCACCCATTACCTCCTCCACCCATAGAGGAGTACCTATCTATTCCTCCACTTATAGAGGAACTCCCATCATCTCTTCCACCCATCATAGACCCAGTGGAGACACCTTTGCCTCTCGGTGAGCATTCTCCATCAGCTACCCGACATCCAACAGACCTACTTTCAGCTCTCTTACCCACGAAAGCTGAAGCTGGCTAATTCCCCATCTCTATGATGCATTTTACGGGAATCCCCATTAGGTCCTCGTGAACTCCACCCATAGACGTGCCATTCTCACATTTGGCTAATCACTTGGATTATGTGGATAGGGCTTTATTATGGGGGCACCTCTTACTCCCTGTCTCAACACAGATGCAACAATCCCTCGATGACACCTCCACTATCTACCCAAACACATGTCCACCCATCAAACCAACTACAACCACTGCTATCGCAACCCCTTCCACGATACCCGTTAGCACTCACACCACACCCTTACCCATAGCCCGACCACTATGCCTAAACCCAAACCCATACCCACAACATTTACCTTCACTAAACCTATTATGACTTTAGGGGTCACCCGACCACCGGCCTCACTCATCCACCTATTAAACCGGATTTAGCTACATCCTCCAACATCAACACCACGCCTACTTTGACACCTAAACCAAAGAACCAAACTCATTGACCTCATACCCACACTTTGCACCAATCACACCCACACTTGTTCCTTATACCTTAAAACCTCACCGCGCAACATGGTCACACACCCTTCACCCATCCATAAACCAATAACACAACAACCCATTCCTTCCTCACAAACCTCTAACCTACCTGGCACACAACACGACTCATACTCGCACCTATAGTCTCTTTACCACCAATACTTCTAATACCTTCAGTTATTGCTTCACTACCCACTACACTTCGGTCATTGTCCCTCACACCCTAAGCACGACCCTCATCATCTACCTTCATAGCACCCCCATTATCCCCATGGGTAACTCCCCTCTTCCTCCATCTACTTTTCCTTCTAGATCCCATACACCCACATCACCTTTACCCAAGAAGGTGCAACCCAAAAATAAAAGCCCACTACCCCACAACAAGGTAGTCAAAACAACCTCACACTCTCCTACCCATCCATCTACTGTACCCTACCCAAACGAGCCCGACCGATACCTCAAACCACAACAACACCTAAACCCATAGCTCAACCCATTCCTACTCTTCCAAAAACAATTCCCCGACAACCAACCACACCTACACCCAAACCCACATTCACTTCCCATTGTGATCCACTAGCAAGGTCCTATGCCAAAATTTTGACCAACCTCCTCAAGACTTTTTTTATCATGTTACTACCACTTCGACCTTACGACCCCCTCAAACCCAAGCCAAAAGGGTTTGATGATACTAAAATTTGTGCATACCATCGTGTGCCAAGGCATGATGTGGAGAGTTGCAAGGCCTTGAAAATCGTCCTCATCCAATTGTGTCCACCAGAAACCAAATTTGACGATGATGACCTTCTCGATGAGGATCCTACTTCACCAACACCTATTCCCACACTGCCTACTCAACAACCACAACCTCTGCCCTCACAGCTCCTAGAACAACACACAAAATTAGGAATTAACATGGTTCACATCAAAGAACTTGCCACGCCACCACCCAAATGTCGTTGTGCCCAACTAACCTCACAAGGCTTTTCTCCTCCAGTAGGTTTTTGCCCTTCATGTCGTTATACCACTCACCCTACACCTTCTCCATTTGCCAACTTCCCTCAAATCAACATGGTACACGTCACTACACGTGTGCAAAAGGGAAAAGAAAAGGCATCTGACCCACCAACCAATCCTATGCCCAATATACCATCTCGCACCCATGCCTAAAATCATTATCTACGGCCCCACATACCCCATTTCTAATGGCATCACACATCGCACCATGCTCAAACAATTACAACAATCTCCCCTAAAAATGTCCTTATACGACCTTGTCCAAACCTCGAGAATCCCATCGTCAACCTCTCATGGAGGTTCTTTAATCTATTGAGGTTTTACCTAATGACCCTATGCCCGTAGCCTCCATTATCACACCCCATCATGTAGCCTCTCTCACCAAATTACCACCTTCATCCTCACCACCTCACCTTGTTCACCAAGTGGCCTCCCTCAACTTCTCATAGGAGGAGATCGTGCACATCAAAATGATGAACCGTACCCATCCCTCTTCATCTTTGTCCACATTTACGACATACGGGTACACCGTGTGATGATTGATGGAGGTTCTAGCATTAACATCATTTCATCCCATGCATTTGCTCAAATGCACATACCTGACAATTACATGCATAAACATCCGGTCATGTTGCGTTCGATCAAACCAATGATTCTATCACCTCCACACTAGGCACTATCATCCTTCATGTTCGCATGGGCCCCGCACTATTCTAGAATTGTTTTACATTTTGGAGGGGAATTCCAATATAACGTGTTGTTTGGTAGACCACGGATATGTGTCATGGGTTGTGTTCCTTCCACTTTACATCGTTGTGTAAAGTTTGAACAAGAAGGACACATTTATCCCATTCCAAATGACCCATCACCTTTTAAAACATGCAACATGCTTTACCGACCCAATGATGTGCTCATACCTATCAAGCCATCTACCTCCGCAACCACTACCACTTCACCTACACCTCCACCTACCAGTACAACCGCTGCTTTCACCGCACATACCTCCTCTATTCCTACCACTGCTATAACCTCCACGACTGACCCATTAGCTACCCAATCCATTAACTCCACCTCCGCATCGACCTCTCGACACATCATCCATACCAGCTACCCACATACCAACCACTGATCCCTTGGAAGGTGTTTTTCAATGCCTCACTGGGGAATGCTACCTATATAGTGTCAACACATTCCTTAATAATCTGCACGAGTATGGAAGCCTTCACCAACACCCTCGCTATGATCACCATATAGAGAACGCCTCCTTTATGGTCCTCTTCATCTTTGTACTAGTCTCACCTATGGGGACTTGATACTACCACTTACACACACGAACCACCATTACAATCCCGCCCATTTTCTGCTGACTTCCAATCACTTACCAATCGCCATTTCACCCACACCTTCGCACCATTGTTCATGGGAGGGTTTTGGTTTTGGCTTTTACGAGCAAGGCCGCCATACCATTATTCCATGTACCACCCGCAAACATAATGACCGTAGTGGTATTGGCTTCCCCGACCCTTCTACCAAACAGCCCGCATTGAACTCATTAAGGACCCTAGCCCTTCTCCACCTTCATCACCACCCTCACCAAGAAGGGAACCTTACTCTTTCATGTCTTAGAAAAGCTTATCAAAGCTGGAGCCATCACCCTTCCACCTATAAAACCACACTTTGGTTTTAACCTTACTCTCGCCCCATGCCCTCATGGTATAAAGAACATGATTTCGTAACTATCACCGAGTGAAGGGTCATAGTAGTGAAACCGCACTAATTTCAAGAATATTGTCCAAGAAATGCTCGAGAAAGGTGAGTTAACTGTGGATAATCTTAACACCACCCCAAACCTAAATCTAAAAATCTTCAAAAACCATTCCCAACCATGCCCCTTCATCCAATCAAACGGTGAGACATCCACTCACAATACCCATACCCGTGAGGTTCACGCAATCTTTAACGAGGTACTTGTCACCTCTCAATTACCTCACATCCCTTCCATAGGGGATATCTTAGCTCAAATCCTCCTTCCACATCCTGAACCGACCTCCACCATTCCTTCATTAGTAGAGGAACACCTTTCATCTCCTTCATCACCTATGGAGGAGTCTTCCACTAACATCAAGCCCCTCTCACCCCTAGCTTCACCACTTAGAGAGCCTTTACCTACCGTACCTCCTCCACCCGTAGAGGAGCTCCCATTACCTCCTCCACCCATAGAGGAGCACCCACTACCTCCTCCACCCACAGAGGATCACCTATCCATTCCTCCACTTATAGAGGAGCCCCCATCATCTCTTCCACCCATCATAGACCCAGTGGAGATACCTTTGCCTCTTGGCGAGCATTCCCCATTGGCTACCCAACATCCAACAGACCTACTTTCAACTCTCTTACCCACGGAAGCTAAAGTTGGCCAATTCCCTGTCTCTAAGATGCATTTTATGGGAATTCCCATTAGGTCCTCACCAACTCCACCCACAAACGTGCCATTCTAACGTTTAGCTGATCACTTGGATTATGTGGATAGGGATTTATTATAGGGGTGCCTATTACTCCCTATCTCAATACAAGATGCAACAATCCCTTGATGACACCTCTACTATCTACCCAAACACATGTCCACCCATCAAACCAACTACAACCACTACCTTGTAACCCCTTCCACGATACCCAAGTTAGCACTCACACCGCACCCTTACCCATAGCCCGACCTATGCCTAAACCAAAACCCATACCCACAACATTTACCTTCACTAAACCTATTACGACTTTAGGGGTCACCACCCCACCACCGGCCTCACTCATCCACCTATGAAAAACTGGTTTAGCTACATCCTCCAACGTCAACACCACGCATACTTTGACACCCATACCAAAGAACCAAACTCATCGACCTCTTACCCAAACTGCACCAATCACACCTACACTTGTTAGGTCTTCCTTAAAACCTCAACTTCCCAACATGGTCACGCACCCTTCACCCATCCATAAACCAATAACACAATCACCTATTCCTTCCTCACAAACCTCTAACCTACCCAGACGCACAACATGACTCATACCTTTACCCGTAATCTCTTTACCACCAATACCTCCAATACCTTCGACTTATTGCTTCATTACCCACTACACTTCGATCATTCTCCCTCACACCCCAAGCATGACCCTCGTCATCTACCTTCATAGCACCCCCGTTATCCCCGTGGGTAACTCGCCCTCTTCTTCCATCTAATTTTCCCTCTAGACCTTGTACACCCACATCACCTTTACCCAAGAAGGTGCAACCCAAAAACAAAATCCCACTACCCCACAACAAGGTAGTCAAAACAACCCCATACCCTCCTACCGTCCATCTACTTGCACCCTACCCAAACAAGCCCAATCGATACCTCAAACCACACCAACACCTAAACCCATAGCTCAACTTGTTCCTACTCTTCCAAAAACAATTCCCCGACAACCAACCACACCTACACCCAAACCCACATTCACTTCCCATTGTGATCCACTAGTAGGGTCCTATGCCAAAATTTTAACCAACCTCCTCAAGACTTCACCTTCATCGTTACCACCACTTTGACCTTATGACTCCCTCAAACCCAAGCCAAAAGGGTTTGATGATACTAAAATTTGTACATACCATCGTGTGCTAGGGACGATGTGGAGAGCTGCAAGGCCTTGAAAATCGTCCTCATATAATTGAGTCTACCGAAACCAACTTTGACACAAAAGACCTTCTAGATGAGGATCTTGCTTCACCAACACCTATTCCCACACTACTTACTCAACAACCACAACCTCTACCCTCACAGCTCCTAGAACCACACACAAAATTAGGAATTAACATGGTTCGCATCGAGAACTTGCCACGCCACCACCCAAATATCTACACATATAGTTTACTTAGACACCTTACCAAGCTAACTCAACCTAAGACCTATTCTTAGCAAGTTCCCATAACTAACTAAGACTTACCCAAACCATAAAAATGAATGCCTACATTCCCTCTAACCACATTTCTGCATGCTCATAAGAGGCTCCGAGTCTAAACTGCAGGATAACGAAACGAGATCCGAGGAAATCAAGAGGATCTTCCTAAGTTTAGTAAACCTAGGAAATCCCGCCTTGACCGATGTCGGTTACCCCTAACCTTTGCCGATTAAGCCGGACCACCGTCGGTTACCCTTTTAACCCAAAACAACCTTATTCTCAAGGTTGGAACTTGGAAGTTGGAAGCAAGAAAGTTGACGAGAAAGAACACATCTCAGAGAGATAACGCATCTTCAAAGAGCCAATTCCAACGAAAACTCACATCCAAGGAAGGAGATTGAACATATTCTCCTACACAACCATCCCAGCCATGATTTGATCGATCCAAGAAAAGAGGAGTGTGCATGTAGCCCATACAGAAGATTTTCTCTAGTTGGTGATCACTTGCAGCCTTCAAACCCATCATCAGCACCTCCATCCTTCATACATAGACCTTCAGGAATGAAATCCAAGTAAGTATAACATCATACTTTCCTGGTTATTTCATTTCATCATTATTTTATCATCCATTGTTTATCTTGCTCCCTATTGACCTTATCCAACATTTTCAACTCCATAGACCCATCAAAGCCTTGCAAACACCTACTCCAGTCTCCCATTACCTCATCCTGACCAACCAAAATCCTTTGTACAATCACAAAGGAGATCAAAACCCTGTTCTGTGACATTTCCAGATCTCACAAGAATGGCAGGCGCCAGTTATACCTAAACGCCATCGGTCACCCCCGATCGACACCGGTCTCTCGTGTTTGCCCCACAACCTTAAATAGAGACCTCCCCACATCATTTTACCTCACCCTCATACACCCGTGACCTACCCGAGACCTTTATCGACTGCAGGGACCCAAAACCTATCACTCGACCTTGGATTCTATTCTAGCTTAGCTTTGTTAAATTAGATCTATTTTCTTATTGTGTTTTAAGTGAGATACCTAAATCATTTTAAAATAACAATAGGATTTTTTTTTACAACATTAATTTGTTTAAAAAAGTGGGTGTCAGACCCATCTAGGAAGTATCATACTTCCCGGATCTAGCTCATACTAGGTAGTTCACTACCCATATTGTTTAATTCCTTCGGTGGTCTTGCTTTCATTACGGTAGTTCCTCCTAGCCAAAAGGAAGCTCTCACGATCAGCCGTGGATTCGGAAGTCATGCACGTGCAGCAATCCATCAACCGACATTTGAATAGGTATTCCTCCTACGCCTATTACCCTATCTCTGCTTTACATCCAATGATTCAAAGAAACAATCTAAGAAAAAGGTGAAACAATATTTCATTGTGGTTACTTTTGAAAATGGGAAGATTCTTATTTTTTCAGCCCAATCTAATGAAGATGCTTCCTCTTTCATTCAAAAGTTTAAACGATTTTGTATTTGTAATGGCCTCATAAGAAAGGAACAATGGACTGATTTTTTTCCTACCTTTTTGGATAGTGCAGCCCTTAGGTGGTTTGAAACACTAGGTGATAATGTGAAAATCTCATGGGATTTATTAACTAAAAGTTTTCTTGAAGAATTTGGTGAACAATAGAAATATGCAGATCTCATGATCGATATCACAAAGTTGTCTCAAGGAGAGAAGGAGAAGATAAGGGATTGTCATGCTCGTGTTCTAGAGCTAAGGAGGAAGCTCAATGCCCAGATATGGAAGGAAGGATTAGCGGATGGGTTGATGAATGGCATGGATAATCTCCTCTATAAGCATTTCATTCTTGGGATGAAGCCAGAGATCAAACAATGAGTGAAGTATGACCACCCAACGACCCTCGAACAAGCAAAGGAGATTGCAAGAAGGAAAGAAGAAAGCATGGAAGAAGATCCTAAAGAAATTGTTGCTAAGGTAGAGCCTACACCAACACCTTTGGTCCAGAATGCACAACCACTCTCGGTGAGCACAAATCTTTCTCCTAGTACATCTACTGAGTATGGAGATCTACTCAGGAAGATGGGTTGGTTAACTATTAATCTTCTTCAAGGAAAAGAATTTAGTTCTCAGGGAGGAGATAGAGGTCCAAAAAGAAATATTTATGAAGTTATATGTTATGGTTGTCATAAAAAGGGTCATTATAAGTATAATTATCCAAATAGAGCTTCTACATCTGGTACAAGAGATAATGATAAAAGAAAAGTACCTGTAAATTATTTTGATGTAGTAGATAGGAGCATAAATAATGAAGCAGATGTGTTTGTAATAAAAAGAAAGAAAGAAAAAGATAACCAAGATGGAAATGATCCTAAGAAGATGAAAGGAGAAACTAGTAAGAAACATAGGAGAAGAAAGTTGGGTGTGCAGGATTTTCTGATTTCACAGGGATAAGGACCATACTCCATCTTAGAAGATCTGTCCAAAAGGCTTGCAAATATTACATATGGTCAACTTCTGCTATGTCTTCTGAGAAGAGGCGGGAGCTACGAAGTGGACTCAATTCTCGATGAAGGAAGGAGGTTGAGGTCCCTGTTTTGGAGGCAGAGGTAGATCCCTACGCTCCAAAAGATGAGGTATTATGTAATGGTATTTCAATTCATGATGTTTTAGTTGATGGAGGTGCTACAATTAATGTAATGACCGAGTCTGTAATACATATGTTGGGTTTAAAAATTAATCACCGCTCAACACTTATGTTAAGGTCATTAAATAATGGAAAACTAAACCGAAGGTGTGGTTTTGAATGTGGTAATATCTATTATGGGTGTTGTATGTGTGGTAGAATTTCAAGTGATGAAAAATGGCACTGTTGCGTACCCAATGTTGTTGGGAAGGCCATGGATAAGGAGAGTTCATGCGAGAAACTACTGGAATGAAGGCTTCATGACACTTGGACGTGGTAGAGAGAGGGTGAAGATAAACGTGATCTCTCGGCATCATAAGGAAGAACCTGTGGATTCAAGTGATGAAATTGATGATTAGACATCCTTTAATTACTCTAGTACCAATGAAGTGGACACAGAAGATGAAGAAAGTGAGGTTGATGTTTCATTCATGGATATCCTTCCAGCACACAGACTCATGAACCCATAAAATTATCTGAAGAAGAAATTAATGATCGTCTCCAACAAATAAAGATTGGTGATGTTGTGATGGAGAGTGAGAAGGAATCCTACCTCCAACTCTTTCGAATCTACATACACCTATTCACTTTTGATTACAAGGAACTCCGTCAAGTAAGTAGGGCGTAGAACATTCTATTGAGCTAGTAGATGGTGCTAAGCCCATAAATAAAATTCCATATAGAATTAATCCTAATTTTTCAAGACTCGTAAAAGAAGAAATAGATAAGTTGCTTGATGCAAGATTCTTATTTTCTATGGAGAATTCAAATGGGTTTCTCCCATTTTGATCTAAAAAAAAAATGGGAAGCTACGCATTTGTGTTGATTATAGAAAGCTCAACAAGGCAACAAAGAAGGATCATTACCCTCTTCCATTCTCAGATCAGATCTTGGATGAAATAGCTGGCCAGAGTGTGCTATAGTTTTGCTTGATGGATATAAGCGGATACAACCAATTTCGTATAGTGGAGAAAGATCGGATGAAGACCACGTTCACCACTTCTTGGGAACATTTGCTTATAGAGTTATTCCTTTTAGGTTGTGTAATGCTCCGGCAATGTTCCAACGTTTGATGAATAGGGTGTTTGAACCCTACATTGAAAACTTCATCAGAGTATTTCTGGATTGTTTTTGCATCTATGGGAGCAAGATGGACCACATGCACACTGATGGAGATAACATTTCAAAGGTTAGATGAAGCAAAAAGCCTCACTAAACCCTACAAAGTGTGTCCGTGGATGTTCTAAAGGTGTTTTGTTAGGGCATGTTGTATCTAGAGATGGTATTGGTACTGATCCTGATAAAGTTTCAAAAATCAAAGAGTTACCATTTCTTATGAATAGAAGTAAGTTGAGATCATTTTTAGGCCATGTGGGTTACTATAGAAGGTTCATCAAGAATTTCTCAAAGATTGCATAGCCACTAACCCAGTTCTTGAAGAAGGATGTTACTTATGAACCAAGAAATAAGGTGCATGAAGCTTTTGAACAACTGAAGGAAGCCCTGGTGTCTTTACCTGTTTTAAAGAATTAGATTGGAGCAAGCCAATCATTCTGTATACTGATGCCTCAGATGCAGCACTAGGAAGTACTCTGAGCCAAAACGATGAAAATGGGAATGATCATCTAGTTTACTTTGGGAGTAGACAAATGAGTAGTGTTGAGGTAAATTATACTATAATAGAAAAAAAGGCTCTAGCTATTATTTTTGCTATAAAGAAGTTTAGAAATTACTTAATAGGGTAGAAATTTATAGTTGTAATAGGTCATCAGGCTCTAAAATATATTGTAAATAAGCCTAAACCATCGGGGAGGATAACAAGATGGATAATTTTGCTACAAGAATTTGAATTTGAAATTATAGGTAGGCCAGGAAAGAAGCATGTCAATGTAGATGCACTCTCTCGAGCCTATGATGGTTTAGGTTAATCTTGTGATGATGATGATTTCCTAGATACAACATTGTTATCCCTTGACATAATCCCTAGTGAATACATAGATATTTAGAATTATCTGAATGAATTCAAGTTTCCTAATGGTGCCAATGCAAAGACTAAGAGGAAGATTACTCAAGCCAATCGTCCATATTCTATTCTGCATGGAGTATTATTTCGAATAGGACCTGATGGACAGTACAAGAGGGCAGTTGGACGTGATCAAGGGAAGGAGATAATAGAAGAATTCCACAATGGTACATGTGGAGGACACTTCTTTAGACAACTTTCAACAAGAAGGCTCTTGGATGCAGGTTATCATTGGCCCACTCTTTTTAGAGATTGTTATAATTATTGTAAGACATGTGATATTTGTCAAACACATGGTAACCGTAAGACTTCATCAACTCCATTATGCCCTATTCTTCCACTTGGTCCCTTTGAAAAGTGGGGAATAGATATTGTAGGTCCACTTCCAACTACCCCACGCCAAAATAAGTATATTGTAGTTGCCACAGATTATTTAACCAAGTGGGTTGAAGCTAGGCCATTGAAAACAACTTCCATGGATGAAGTGGTAAGGTTCATATATGAACGCATTGTCACCAAATTTGGTTGTCCATTAGAAATTGTAATAGATCAAGGAAGCCACTTCATTAATGAGGTGGTAGAATCCCTATTCAACATGTTTTCTATTAAGCACAAGAAGGCAACAACATACAAACCAAGCACAAATGGACAGTGAAATGAACAACTTTTGTGTTGTGTCAAATTCTAGCAAAGATGTAGCCTTAAAAGTACATAAGTGGGATAAAAGGATTCATGCAACATTGTGGGCTTATAGGGCAACATCAAAGTCAGCAACAAGATACTCCCCATTTCAGTTGGCTTATGGCATTGATCTAGTTCTTCCTATTGAGTTTGATATTCCCACTGTGAGAGTTATGAAAAATGAAAGGATGAATGAAAGTGATTTAGTAAAATAAAGGTTGGTATATCTTCATTTGCTAGAGGAAATGAGAGAAATAGCAAAAGGATACAAGCTATAAGAAGAAAATGAAGAAGAAGGAATACTTTGATCAAAAGATCCGTTGGTCTCCATTTCATGTGAATGACTTGGTTCTAGTATATGATTCTAGATAAAAAAAAGAAGCCAGAGAAAATTTCTTCCCAAATGGATGTGGCCGTACAAAATAGCGAGTTGTGCATGAAAATGGTACATATCTACTTTGGAGGAATTGGATGGCACTACCATTACAAAATGGGTCAACCACGACAAGTTAAAGATTTTCAAGCACTGAATAGTTTACTCGAGGATGGAGTAGAAGCTAGGAAGGGGGAAGATGTCGACATTAAAATTTTCCTTCGTAATTTCTACTTCATTAATGCATGTATTAGGAATAGGATGTTATTAAGTATAATTAGTAGTAGCGTCCGATAAAGATAACGACGCTTGCTTTTGATACGACATTAATAATGATAGTGTATAGTACAAGTAATAATCAAAGTACAATAGGAATGTTTTGGTAAAAAGTAAATAATTTTCATAAGTGGTTCGGTAATGTTAAAATGTCAAAGTTAGGGTAAGTAGAGAAGGAGGGTCTACATGATTAGGAATTAGAAATATTATATTAGTAATAAGGACAAGGAGTGAGGTCATAAATATTTTGGGTATTTTATTTATAAAAAGTCTAAAAATGTGGAACCCATGTGAAATGATAAAGTTTATCTTATCTTAAAAGATAAGCTTACATGTAAAGATAAGAGTTAAGGTATGGAATATGATTTGTCAAAGTAGATTTCTTATCCTATCTTAGAGATAAGGTGGATAAGCCTAAAAGTTTTATAAATAGAGAGGCCATCCCCCTCATTTAGCATAGAAGGAAGTAGTGAGAAATATTGTATGAGTAAGTGGGTGAAGGAAACCATCATTTAGAAGGTGTGTTAAAGAAGCTATTAAGTGGTGTAATTGTGAAGTTTCTCCCATAGTTATTGTTGGAAGGCAAGTGGAGTTGGTAACACTTGAAGTACCTCATGGGTGAGATTGTAACAATTTCATGTTGATAATATAATTTACACTTATATTTCATATTTGTCATCATTCCTTTGTATCATAGTCTATGGTATTCTTGTGTTATATCTGTTATTGTATTTCCATATTACTTCCACCAAAATACAAGCTATGCATTAGTAAATAATCACACAAGACGAGGAGTTCCTGATGGAGAATTATCATAGTGCCGGATTGGTGAGGAATTTTGGTTACATTGCAGGACTTGAATTTGAATTTGATATTATAGATAGGCCAAGAAAGAAGCATGTCAATGCAAATGCACTCTCTCGAGCCTATGATGGTTTAGGTTCATCTTGTGATGATGATGATTTTCCGGATGTAGAATTGTTATCCCTTGACAAAATCCTAGTGAATAGATAGATATTTAGAATTATCTAAGAATGAATTCAAGTTTCTTGATGGTTCAGATGCAAAGACTAAGAAGAAGATTATTCAAGCCAATCGTCCATATTCTATTCTGCATGGACTATTATTTCAAATAGGACCTAATGAACAAAGACAAGAGGGAAGTTGGACGTGATCAAGGGAAGAAGATAATAGAAGAATTCCACAATGGTACATGTGGAGGACACTTCTCGGACAACTTACAACAAGAAGGATCTTAGATGCGAGTTATCACCGGCCCACTCTTTTTAGAGATTGTTATAATTATTGTAAGACATGTGATATTTGTCAAACACATTGTAACCGTAAGACTTCATCACTCCATTATGCCCTATTCTTCCACTTGGTCCCTTTGAAAAGTGAGGAATAGATATTTTAGGTCCAATTTCAACTACCCCACGTCAAAATAAGTATATTATAGTTGCCACAGTTATTTAACCAAGTGGAGTAAAGCTAGGCCATTGAAAACAACTTCCATGGATGAAGTGGCAAGGTTCATATATGAATGCATATTCACCAGATTTGGTTGTCCATTAGAAATAATGCGAGATCAAAGAAGCCGGTTCATTAATGAGGTGGTATAAGCCATAGTCAACAAGTTTTATATTAAGCATTATGAAGGAAACAACATACAAGCCAAGCACAAATGGACAAGTGGAATGAATTTTTTTCGTGTTGTGTCAAATTCTAGCAAAAGATGCAGCCTTGCAAGTACATAAGTGGGATAAAAGGATTCATGTAGAATTGTGGGCATATAAGACAAAATCAAAATCATCAATAAGATACTCCCCATTTCAGTTGGCTTATGGCATTGATCCAATTCTTCTTATTGAGTTTGATATTCCCACCGTGTGAGAGTTATGAAAAATGAAAGGATGGATGAAAGTGATTCAAAAAAAAAAAGGTTGGTACATCTTTATTTGCTACAGAAATGAGAGAAATAGCGAAGGATACAAGCTATAAGAATAAAATGAAGTAAAATGAATACTTTGATCAAAATATCCGTTGGTCTCCATTTCATGTGAATGATTTGGTTCTAGTATATGATTCTAGATACAAAAAAGAAGGCAGATAAAATTTCTTCCCAAATGGATGGGGCCCTACAAAATAGTAGTTGTGCATGAAAATGGTACATATCGACTGGAGGAATTAGATGGCACTCCCATTACGAAATGGGTCAACCATGACAAGTTAAATATTTTCCAAGCACCAGAATAGTCTACTCCGAGGATGGAGTAGAAGCTAGGAAGGGAGAAGATATCGACACTAAAATTTTCCTCCGTAATTTCTATTTCATTAATGTATGTATTAGGAATAGGATGTTGTTAAGTATAATTAGTAGTAGCATCTGATAGAAGATAACGGCACTACTGGTATGATGCCGCCAATAATGTATAGTATGGTAACAGTCAAAGTACAATAGGAATGTTGTGGTAAAAAGTAAATATTTGTCGTAAGTGGTTCGGTAATGTTAAAATGTCAAAGTTAGGGTAAGTAGAGAAGTAGGGTCTACATGATTAGGAATTAGAAATATTATATTGGTAATAAGGACAAGGAGTGAGGTCATAAATATTTTGTGTATTTTATTTGTAAAAATTCTAAAAATGTGGAACCCATGTGAAATGATAAGGTTATCTTATCCTAAAAGATAAGCTTACATGTAAAGATAAGAGTTAAGGTATGGAATATGATTCGTCAGAATAGATTTCTTATCCTATCTTAGAGATAAGGTGGATAAGCTCTGAAAGTTTTATAAATAGAGAGGCCACCCCCTCATTTAGCATAGAAGGAAGTAGTGAGAAATATTGTATGAGTAAGTGTGTGAAGGAAGCCATCATTTAGAAGGTGTGTTAAAGAAGCCATTAAGAGGTGTAATTGTGAAGTTTCTCCCATAGTTATTGTTGGAAGGCAAGTGGAGTTGGTAACACTTGAAGTACCTCATGGGTGAGATTGTAACAATTTCATGTTGATAATATAATTTACACTTATATTTCAGATTTGTCATCATTCCTTTGTATCATAGTCTATGGTATTCTTGTGTTATGTTTGTTATTGTGTTTCCAGATTACTTCCACCAAACTAAAAGTTGTGCATTAGTAAATAATCATAGCACGAGGAGTTCCCGGTGGAGAATTATCATAGTGCCGATTAGTGAGGATAGGGTAACTGCAGTGCAGGTTAGATTTGGGTGAAAAGGAAGCCAAAGGTGCACGAGGTTGGGTGGGTGAGGTAGATAGGGGTGAGGGAAAGTGTCTTCGGTGAAAATCATAACAGAGGTAAGGGGTAAAAATAGGGAAGGGTGGAGCTGTGGGGAAAAATGGATAAATGTGTAGAAAAAGGTAAGGTCGGTGAGACGGTTAAAATGGAAGTAGGTGAGGGGTCGGGGTGTGTGTAAGTAGGTAAGGGGATATTGAGTTGGGTAGGGTTACGGTAGATAGGTTAGTAGGTAAGGATCGGATTGGGTAAGTAGGTAGGTGTAGGTTTGGTTGGGTAAGTAGGTATGTGTGTGTTGAGGTGTGTGGAAATAGGTAAGGTGATATTGGGTTGGGTAGGTAGGTATGTGCGAGGTTGAGGTGTGTGGAAATAGGTAAGGTGGTATTGGGTTTGGTAGGGTTAGGGTAGGTAGTTCAAGGTTAGGGTTGGATTGGGTAAGTAGGGAAGTAAATAGAGGTAGGGTAAGGGGAATGGGTGAATATAGATATGGTCGACTTTGAATAATGTGATTGTTTTGTTGGATGTAGGCACGAGATCAGGTGAGGATGCGAGACAGGTACCACCTCTACTCATGACGATTCACGACATAGCGACACACGAGGAGTTGCGGCATGTGGAGGAGGTGGGCCTAAGTGGGGTCTGACACTACCGGCATGTAGTTTGGCATCTGAGTCTGATGGTCGTCCTCATCGATAGATGGGATTCCGCAACCAACACGTTCCACCTACCGACGGGTGAGATGACAGTCACCCTGGAGGATGAGTTCAAGATCATGCGACTACCCATATTGGGTACATAGGTATATTCGATCACCTCCGAGGAATCGAGGAGTTTATGTTGATGGTGTTTGGGAGGGGATGGCGGGCGGACATTCCATAACGCCACTTGAGCTATGGGGAGATGTAGCTAGGCCGTCTAGAGGAGATGAGGCTAGTAGTTCTACTAATGGAGGCGGTGTGTCTTTGCTTTGCACCTTTGCACGCCGAGATGCAGAGGGTGGGTGGTTTCCACGATCTTTGATGGGGGTATTACATGACATGATGATGGAAAGGACCCAATTTTCCCGGTGCCAACATTCTTGGTGTAGTGTATAGAGAGTTATGGGCATATGGATGGCTTCACAGTTTTAGCTTGTGTTGCGCCTTTTTACTTCACCTGCTGGGCCTATGAGCACATTGTCTGTGTGTGTCCATTGGGTATGCCCCAAGTAGATGCCTTTCTGCTAGGTTTTTATGAGTGGGTACAGTGATGGGTGCTCATATGGAGAGTGGAGATCGAGACAGGGCTACACATGGTATAACATACTACAGAAACAATTGAAGGGGTTATCTAGGGTGGAAATTATTTGGAGGCCATATGTGGGCTTCTTGTTATACAAGAAAATGCATGATGAGCTAGTTGGCCTCCAACTACCGAGATGGATAAAGGGCGCCTGCTGGGGAGCACGAGATGATCCTAGTTGACAGGGTTAGGAGCCGATTTGGGTTGCTATAGGACATACCTCCACCCTTCCTACAGGATAGGAGGGATGATGTGGAGAGACCACTACCACTTCCATAGGCCGACAATACCGATTGGGTAAGAGGAGCAGTATTAGACTGGTAGATTGATGATGCCAACATGACAGATAGGTATAAATAGTGGTGGGCGGCCCAACTACGAGTAGTACCTCCCAGGTCTAGTTAGCCATATCTAGCCACTATCACGGTGTAGAGAGACACCCTACAGGGGTAGGTGGTGACCCTAATTACCTAGTTGGGGATGGTGTAGGCGCGATTAGCCAATTCGAAGTGGAGGTGGCCGAGTTGCATGCACAGTGGCCAATATTCGAGCCCGAGATGGTCCAGGTGGAGATGGAGATGGAGATGATGATGATCAACAGTGACCGCCCTATAGGCACATGTGACAAGGTTACAGTCCAGATTAGCCATGGTATAGGCACAATTTAGGCATTATAGGTGTAGGTACATGCATAGGGTGTGAGGCCGATGGCATCTCCACGAGCCGGGACGGGTCCCATTCATAGGCAGGGGCGAGACCGGGTCCCGTAAGACAGTTACATCGGCTAAGGCCTATGGGGCCACCACAGACTATACCCATATCAAGGTTACGGGATGCCGTAGGTGAGGCTAGATACTACCAGGATTAGTTGATGGTGGCTGGGATATATTTTCTATCCTATAGAGAGTACAAGGCACAGCAGGCCTCAAGTGAGAGGACTAGATCCCAGATTCATAGTGTAGAGAGCACAGGGGGCCATCGAGCTCCGAGACATGATTAGGGAGAGGCCATTGGCTCCAGTTGATGTGCCAAGGGGGGCGGTGAGATGATATTAGGTTTGACGACATGACTTGAGGAGGAGACTAGAGAGACCGACATGGAGGATGTCCGACAGGGTGAGGCTTGATGCCCATCCCTATATTTTTGATGTATTGTAGTCATTTTTTGATATATACCAGCCTATGTGCCGAAGATAGTGAGGATGTACGAGAGTTTTTGTATTTTTATCATATACGGCTTGCGTGTTGAAGAGATTTTGTATTGTTTTATTGTATATGATACCAGCCTGCGTGCCGATGATATTGGGTATCGGCCTACGTGCCAACAATTTTGAGAGATGCACATGATTGGATATCTGTGTATATTGTATAGAGACACACATATTTGTTTATATGATGAGATGGATGAGATTTTGATGATTTGTTGGTGTTTTATGAGAATTTTAATTTTGTCGTGATATGGATGGAAACTAGGTGAGTGAGGCATGATGGAGTCAGGTTGGTTTAGGCATGGATTGAGTCAGGTCATAGGCATGGATTGAGTCAGGTCATAGGCATGGTTGAGTTAGGTTTATGGTCTAGGCATGGATCAAGTCAGGTCATAGG
The DNA here is from genome assembly GCA_018340775.1 of Taxus wallichiana var. yunnanensis. NCBI lineage: Eukaryota > Viridiplantae > Streptophyta > Pinopsida > Cupressales > Taxaceae > Taxus > Taxus wallichiana. Next base: position 823,476,695 of record CM031238.1, read on the forward strand.
CATGGATTGAGTCAGGTCATAGGCATGGTTGAGTTAGGTTTGTGGTCTAGGCATGGTTGAGTTTAAATTGGTTGAAGTTGTGATTCATTAATTTGTGCAATGAATGATGATATGGGTCATGTTTAAGATGTTTTATAATACATGCATGATGATGGTAGAGAAATGTTAGTCATAATAAATGTATGTTGTGATGATGCTAAAAACGTTAAGAAACTTGTTGTTTGTGTGGTTTAAGTTCCAATTTTTATATGTAATAAAGAAGGTTAAAAGATAAGAGGGGGCTTATTGGTCTTCGACCATACCGCCTAAGACACTTTACATGATGGAATAATAATCTGATCACCAATCTAAGGTCAAAGAAGGCCCTCTACTAACTCTTCCTCGCAACCTCCCGAGGTCGTGCCGAGAATGATAGATCGTGGGATGCGCACAAGCTGAGGATGATGTGCTAACGGAATCTATGAATCTAAGGCTCCAATCAATATTCGGTGCTCTCAAGGCTCTAATCAATATTGATCCGATCTCTATGGGTTGTGGGATACAAGGAAAATGACCTGGGATTGTTTCGTGTATATCTCCACATAGGTCATAAGATGGATGATGGATATGGTGGATTCTACGGGTGATTATCTGGTCTAGTCCAGAACTCTTTAGCTTTCGTTAGCTGCTATGTCTAACAAGGATAACTGTGTGATAATGGTTGTGGAAGTGGAGTGGATCTAAATACTAATGTGCGTAAGCCAACGTCAACGTCTGATTGACCTATGGGTCTGTTGGGTTGTGGGATCTGTGAATCACAACCGTAGATTTGTGGTTGTTGTGGACCTCCAATGGTCATGTGCGGAATCAGTCCCTAATCCCTAGTATCCAATAGTCGTATGCCTTTTCGCCTCTATATTGAGAACTAAAAGTTGTGCAATCTTCTCAGAGTACCTTACAGTGCATTCTGCAACCTCGAATTCTTAAGCTAGTGTCTATGTCGTCAATGAGAATGTCTCCTATGCATCTGGTCATGGGACCAAAGGATCACAACCGAATGTTTTCTCTCTTTCAAGCCCTTCTACAATGTGGATATTTATCTAGGGTAATCTATAGTTTGGCTGGTTTGACCAAAACGTGTGTGCTTGGTCGTCTTCTATGTTTAACCCTCTTAACTATGAGCTGATTTCTTATAAAGTCTCGTTGTTGTTCTAAGACTTGATTCTAAGATTCTGATCTATATCAGTTATTGCTGCAACAAGATTGGGTTGAGGCACTATTGGCTCGAATACGTATTCTCTGGGCTCCCTAGGTCCCGTGATTGTCATGCAAAAGGAAATGATATAAATCTAACTAATGACAAAATAAACTAACTATGCAAGATACATCTATGTATATTCTTCTATTTTTTTGTGTTTTTCTGATGAACTATTTGAACGAAATTGAAAGAGCAACTATTTAAGATATCTAGAAATTGACAACTAAACTAATAATGAAATTAAAACAAACAAAGCAACTGAGTATAGCTACTTGCCTGTGCAGTTGTGAATCTATTCTAAATAACCAAATAACTGATCTAATCTATTTGAAAGACTCTCGATCCTACCTCAGAAGTGAGGAGTGAATCATAGTTTCTCAGAAACTATCAATCCCCACAACTTCCCCGCAATATCGAAAGTGAGATTAACTGAAATGAAATGATTGACTACTTCTATTTGATATATTTTAACTAGAACTTTGAAAGCTTGAACCTGGATTTTATAGAACAGTGGCGAATCCGATGGTGTGTGGCTTTGTCCCTCAAGTGTGATCTCCTCGTTCCTTCGTGCTCACGTGATCCAAAAAGTGTGTAATGTTAGCATCAATAGAAGTAGGTATTGGGATAATGGCAACTTAGGATGCAGACTGAATACAATGCAAGTAGGAGAGGGATAGCGCAAGAGAATAGAGCTTGGCTTATGCAATTCCTAGTGGGATTTATTATGAGTCATACAACATAAAACATCCAAAACCTGAAACTATCCTGTTTGACGAACAAAACCTATAACTTTAATGGCTTCCTACTAAAATTAAACTATCCTACTCCAATGATTGTATGAAACAGTAATAACACTAGCACAAGAAGATTATGTGGCTTCCTAATAGCTAAACAACACTAACCATGCATGCAACAAATAAAACTATGAATTCCTAAGCAAAATTGAAATACTAAGCTATTGAAATGAGAAATTGAGAGGCAAATTTGAGGGGCCATTTGCTTGAGCACAAGCCAACTATTTATAGAATTCCCATTTACCCAAAGGTGAAAACCAAATTGAACTCTTTAACCATAAACAATGCAAAAACACTATTCCAGGGAACCAAAATCATAAATACAAGCAAAGGCGGTGAAAAAGTTGGTAAACGTTGAAATTTTACATGAGTCATGTTAAAAGAACATTCTGAAAATGTGAAGGACCACCGCCCGAGCAGGTGGTGGTTACAGACCGCCCCCGCCAAGGCGGCGGTTTCAAATCAAGACCGCCCGCACGCAAGGGCTAAGCTGGGCATGTGGGATGTTAACACATACAGGAGCTTCTGAGACCGCCACCTGTATCATCATTGGGGCACGGCTCGGGCGGTGGTTTCACAATCAAGACCAAAAAGCAAAGGAAAAGAGAGGGAAGGAAAAACCAAAGCACGCAGGGCTAAGCGGGCATGTGGGATGTTAACGCATACTGGAGAGATTTTCCGATCCCAAACACCTTGCGAGGAGACTCAGTATCATCATCAGGGCACGTGTAACATTGTTCTTGCAAGTGGTGCAAGACTCCTACAATTTTGGGTACGTACATATTTCCCCCTCGAGAAGTGTTTTAGCCATGAAGAGGCGTAAACGGTGGGTCCGAGTATGGCGGTCCCAAAATGGGAAGTTAGAATTTATACCTAATACGCCCGTGTGTCGAAATGACACCCTCCAAGATTCCTCTCTACCTACAAAATGAAAAGAGGACTCAAGTGTAGATAGATAAAATAAATCAAAAATAAATACTAAAATAATATGAAATGAGGACGTACCATTTGTGTGGGGATAAGAACTTACCTCATCGGTCGCTCCAAACCTGTGAAAAGGGGCATTCAAAACAAGTCAAGATGCTATATATATAAAAGTGGGCCCATTTTCCTATTCATTTGTGTGTCGATTTGATTGATTTTGAGCTCTGGGACCCACGGTGATGGTTTCTGGATGAGAGTATAGTCAAAACGTTCGGACGAGATTGTGATCATGCCTCCACGAGCGGAACACCGACCCGCGAGATCACAAGTTAGTTTTTCTCGATTTAACATTTTTATCCCCAAAATGTTAAAATGGTGAAATCTTTGTCATGGGGGGATTATTTTTGAAAATGTCAGTTTTAATAGGGTCACTTAGGGGGCACCTAATGGGTAGGCTTTGTTTTAGTCAAAATGGTCTTTGTTTTGTGTTTTTAGGCATCATTTAGGCACGTGACCCATGTGGAAATTTGGGACACGACCGCCGCCCTGAGCAGGGTGGCGGTTACACACCACCGCCCCCTGAATAGGGCGGTGGTTACAAGACCACCGCCTTTAAGGCGGTGATTACGGAACCGCCACCCTGCTCAGGGTGGCGGTCCTTCACAGAATGCCTAAATAATACTTGTTTGAATTTTTTTGTGTTTCTAGCATTCTTATATGTTTTAATGATTTTTCCAATGTCATTTTGAATACTAACTTACTCCTTTTTGTGTGTTTTTGGGTGTATGCAGTGAAGGAGGAGTATATATCGATGATGGAGCCGAGAGAGAGAGTGTGATCGGCTTCCAAGAAGATTGATGCACTTTCTCGATGAGCAGACACTCTTCGAGGGCCAACATATTGCGTATATCACGGGTCCCACATGTTGCACCTTCTAGTCACATACTTTGTGACTTGTTTTCATATTGGGATGCTGATCGAACACTTTCCGATTTCCAGAGTCAGGGGTGAGTGGACCATTACTTTGGAGGATGTTTACCACATCTTGGGGTCCCGATCATCGGAGACGACTCACACTTGAGACAACAGGTCACGGGCTCGAGATAGCATAAAGGGCTTCATATATGGGAGACACAGTTATCTCCACTAGTTCGAAGAAGGGGGTGAGGGTCCGATCTATTCCTAGCCTTGCCTATCCCCTTGATTCACCAGGCCATTATGGGGATCCTTGCCTCGAGATTGATCGGGACAAGGGAGGAGACACTTTACTTTATTGCTGGTCCCCCATTATTGCATAGATTGAGGGACATGGCCAGATTTATGCCTGGGGAGCTAACATTCTTGGGACCACCTATCATGATTTGTACTGGGTGGTTCATTTACAGGGGCAGTCATTGAGCCATCCGACCCTGGTTATGAGTTGGGTCTATGAGTGTTTCATCCCTTATGGGAGAGGTGTAGAGGTGGCGATCCCGAGCCGTGAGGGCAGCCAATGGACAGATATGTCGGTGCTCGAGCACCCCACCATCCACCACCTCCTAACTACCGATGATATGGAGGCCACACCCTATCGTGCCATGGTAGGTTATGGGGCAGGAGGCCCTTACTTTGATCTCTTTCTCTACCACAGGGCAAACTTGTGGATAGGACAGGGGAAGGTGGAGACACATCCTTTTGCTCGAGTGCCTCAGCAGTTTGGCCTTCCTTACATTGATATGCTTCCCCCGTGGTTCCAGTGTTTAGATCGGTCCGGGAGGCTAGAGGAGGTCCTAGAGGCCGGGTTGGACCATTGTTACTCCCGGCGTGTCCCCATTGCAGCCAGGCGAGTGGGTGGTGCTGCTCGAGGGAGAGCCGGTGCTCCTCAAGCACCCTTACTTCAGATTTCCACCGGTCCCGCCCATAGCAGTGATGACCCCATTGATATAGACTCTGAGTCCGAGGAGTTCACAGGGGGAGAGATGGAGGAGGAGACCGAGGCTGAGGTCAGTGAGTCGGGGAGAGAGAGGAGGAACGATCCCGAGTGGCATGACACTCAGATATCTTACAGGTGAGAGGGCGGAGTAGAGCAGTGAGAGGGTGACCCTAGCTTTCGAGGAGCCACTTTCTCGTGGGTTTGGGCGAGAGAGATGAGTCCGTAGTAGGATGTTATGTGGCCCTGCACAGGAGGAGGACATCACCAACCAGGCATCTGTGGTAGGTGCTGACCCTAGGGATCCATCTTGGAGGCCCGAAGATCCGAGTGAGTTATCATCCTTCTCTTTAATGTTTGTTTTTAGCTAGATTGCCTTAGTTGCTATCTCTCCTTTTGTTTACTTTTGTTTTTATCTTTTGATTATTTCTAATTTGTTTTCTCCTTTTCTTGCAGAGACTGCTGATGAGTGGCGAGACTTGATTCACCGGGTATGCACTGATACCCTGATGATCCCCATGGAGAAGACCCATGCGAGCTATCCGTGGATGCAGGGGAGCCTTCAGCAGCCTGGTAGGCATACCGACATTTTTTCCCCTATCTGGCATGTGGCCAAGATGGTGACTACCCTCCGTACCGAGTTGGCAGGATACAGGATAACAGAGCACCTGATGAGGAGTCACTCTCATGGCGAGGCCACAGCTGCTCCTCGGACCGTGAGCCCTCCGTGCACTCAGAGCGCCGCGCAGCCGCTGAGTCCTAGACATGGGCGTGCACCTTCGAGGGATCTCATAGGGTTAGAGGCCACTGCTCTCTTAGATTGTTTATATGATTCATTTTGTATTTCCCGGGCTCATTGAGCATTTTTGACCATGCCTAGCGCATGATGGCATTGTACAGGAAACTTGATTATATATATATATATTTTTTGGATCAGACTCTTGGTATCTATGATTTTGTGATTCATTTCCACATGTAAACTATAATGTTGTTTTTATATGCTTTTCAGAATGTATGCAATGGAGGACAAATGATACAAATGCTTTTTTTTTTTTTTATTTTTCGTGATGTGATATATGATAATGTAGACACAATGTGATCTTGAACTTTAGTTTCTATAAGCAATTTTTCGGTACTTCATATTTGTTTTGAAAAATGAGATGATAAACCGGTATGATGAGCAGATGAACTTGCCCCACTCCTAACTCCACGCAACTAGTAAGATGCGAGGGCTCACCACCGAGAGCTAGAAAGGGCACAAGCTATGAAATTTGTTGAATGGTAGTGATGAGAGATAGACAAAGATTTGGTGGAACCAAATTAGGATGCTACAAACCTACTCTACTCAAGTGACTCCATAGTTTAGAATGCTACTTGCTTTGTGGTTTATCTAGACTTAGATCCGTAGATGGCCACATGGTAGACAAAATCTGGTTTTCGGGGTTTTGAGCTCTCTTGGAATTTTGGACATCTGATTCATTTGTTTTTGACTTAAGATTTCAAAGGTTTATTTGAACCATTTGCTTATGACCTTCAACGTTTATTATCAAGAGGACCCCCCACACCTTGCCCCATGCTACTAGTAAGAAGCATGGGCTTATCACCATGGACAAGGCATAGGCGAGTAAGGGCATTCCCATCCTTTCCCAACCCTACGTCACTAGTAAGAGACGCAAGCTCATCACCGAAGGTTGGTAGGGCAAGGAAATGTGTAAAAATAAAATTTTCTGTTTGATCTATATTTGACTTGTTTATTTGAGCAAAATGTCAGTATGTTCTTATTTCCAAAGAGATATACATATGGGATAGATGTGACACTATGAAGCTTCTAGAATAGACCATAGGCAAGACACCTATCCTAGGAAGAAACCAAAAGTGAGAACAAGCATGCAGACCTTGGTATGGTTACCGTTAAGACTTTGTCATATCTAGCTTTATTTGATGAAATGATTCTGAAATGGTGATGATGTTATGAAAATGAAGAAGTATGATTGGAATGCTTATGCCAATACCATCAGAAGTTTGTAATGAATTTCTTTGAGAATAAGTTCCTTGATCACAAAATTGTACGAAACAAGTGGACAAAATGAACCTAACTACATGAAGATGCAATGTAGATATAATTATACAAATAGTGTTGGTCACTTATGCATAGAATCATTTAAGATGCAAGGAATTGACTGTTTTGTTGAATTCCTCACCTTCCAATGTACATAAGAGATATGCACCATTTCCATAGTCTTTCATGACTCGGTATGGGCCCAACCATTTGGGCCGGAATTTCCTTCCTTCACCGGTCTTTTTATCGATCCAGCTGTCTAGTCTTAGAACTAGATCTCCTTCATATATATCTCATTCATAGACCTTTTTGTTATACTACCGGCACATCCGGTCAGCATAGACTCTATGCCATTGTTCAACATCTAACCTGGCCTCATCTAGGCTTTCTAGTTGGGAGAGACGTGCTTCTCTATAAGCTTCTTCATCCAGAATCCCTTGTAATGAGATGCAGAGACTGGGTATTTCAACCTCAAGTGGGAGAACTGCTTCTGCTCCGAATACCAATGAGAAAGGAGTTGCTCCTATGGGTGTTCTTATTGAGGTTCGGTGGGCCCACAAGGCCGGGTATAACTTTAAATGCCAATCTCATTTATTTTCTTTTACCATTTTAAGGAGAATAGCTTTTAATGTCTTGTTTGTTGCTTCAACCTACTTGTTGGCTTGAGGGTAATACAGGAGGTCTGTATGATGGTTTATTTTAAATTTACTACATAGCTCATGGACTTCGTCATTCTTAAAGAAGTGCCATTATCTGAGATAATGATTTGTGGGACACCGTACCTATAAATGATCTAGTTCAAAATGAACTTGGCGATCACTGGCACTGGTACAGTGGTAAGAGGCATAGCCTCTACCCATTTAGTAAAATACTCAGTGGCCATGATTATGAAGTTATGGCCATCTATAGACAAGGGAGAGAATTTCCCTATCAAATCTAGGCCCCATGTAGAAAAGGGCCATGGAGTAGCGATTGGTTGTAGAGCTTGTGCCGGCATGTGAATCTCGTGGGAAAATTCTTGGCATTTATGACACTTGCATACAAACTCTACTGTGTCATGCTCTAGAGTGGGCCAGAAATAGCCCATCCGATGTATTTTGTGAGTGGTGGCATGACCACCAAAGTGGCCTCCACATATTCCATTGTGAGATTCATGAGAGAATCTTCTTGGATTCTTCTGTGTCAACACACCTTAGAAGCATTCCATCGAAAGCCTTACGATAGAGCACTTGTTCTATAATAACGTATTTAGCTACGATAATGCATAACCACCTTCTTTGTTGTGGTGTAGCACCTTCTGGATATGTATGGTCCATGATATAATTAATAATATCAGTATACCAAGGACATTCAGAGATGGGAGGTCTAGTTTTGACATGTAATATATGCATTCATCGGGAAAGTCCAGATCTACTAGATCGCCTCCGTCTAATGGGTTATCAGCTAACCAATCTGCAATGATTTGTCCCTTAACAGACTTCTGGTTTACAAAAGTTAATTCAATTCACCCATTAAGGTTATAAAGCATCCAACCTTTTTAGACAAGGACCCTTGCGTGAGGAAAGTTCAGTAAATGGTCTGTTTTTACAATGACCCTTGTTTCTTGATTTAACATGTAATGTCTTAAGTGTTTGGTCACAAGACTATGGCAAGGCATTCTCATTTTGCTTGTGTATAACGTGTTTCATAATCAGCAACATTTCAAGCTAATGAAATAGATCACACGTTCTCGTTTGTCATCATCTTCTTGAGCCAAGATGCAGCTAACGAGACATTGGTAGCTCACGAATATAAGATTAAAGGGCATCTCTAGCTTAGGAGGCATTAGCGTAGGTGGTGACAACAAGAAACACTTAATACTTCAAAGCCTCATTATCAGCAGTTTTGGTCCAATCGATACTATAATCTTTCTTGAGTAGATTATTGATTGGATGAATGGCAAAGCTTAAATCTGGATGAATCTTCGATTGCACCGAGTTTCCCAAGAAACAACCTGATTCCAGATTCATCCGAAGGTGGGATCATTTCAAGAACAGCCCATATTTTGGCTGGGTCCACATCAATCCCTCATGATGATATGATGTAACCTAGGAGTTTCCCTCCTGTCACACCAAATACACATTTTTCTGGGTTTAGTGTGACTCTGTATTCTATCAAACATGAAAGAATGATGTGGAGCACTTCCGGGTGATCACAACGCTTCTTGGCTTTAGCCAACAAGTCATCTACATAGATTCCATGATTTTATGAATAAGATCATGAAATATATATGTCATTGCCCACTGGTATGTAGTGTCGCGTTCTTGAGACCGAATGGCATAACAATGTAGCAATAGGTTCCCCAAGGAGTTATAAACATGGTTTTGGCTTGGTCTTGTTCGGATATTCTGATTTGATTGTATCCCGAGAATCCATCCATGAGAGACAAAAGCTCAAATCTAGTTGTTGCATCAACGATGACGTCAATGGATGGTAATGGGAAGTCATCCTTGGGGCATGCTTTGTTAATGTCTCGAAATCTATGCAGATGCGTATCTTCCCATTCTTTTTGAGAACGGGAATGATATTAGATACCCACTGAGAGTAATCGACCGGTTTGATGAATCCTACTTGGAGAAGCTTCATTACCTCTTCCTTCACCATGAGAGCTACCTTGGGTTTCATTGGTCTCATTTTTGTTTAATTGGCTTTACATCTGATTTGGTGATGAGGTTATGTACCGCAATGTGTGGTGCAACCCCTGTCATTTCTTTATAATTAAATGCAAAAGCCTTCTAATGTTCTTTGAGGATTCGAGTGTGTATTTCTATTTCTTCTGGAGTTAACGAAGATCCTAGTTTCAAGATCTTCGGTTCTTCCTCCGTTCCAATGTTAATATCAATCATTTCTTCGATTAAAGAAGCATTACCTTCTTCAAACTTAGGCGGGGCTGGAGGTAGTTCCAGATCTTCTCCATTCTCTACCGCGTATATGTCGAGTTCCTTTTGCGGGGGAAGCTCTATCATGGGATTTCCGAAGTAAGAAGACGAATGTGGGATTAAAGACAAATCTACCACATGATGGGTGAGATGTAATGCTGCATAGGCATTTAAGTAATCAAGAGTGGCTCTATCACTATCAACGTGATCTAAGATAGTAGATTTGTTCTCAGCTATGTTTGTTAAAAGAGGGTTTGACATTTTCTTCACTAATGGTTCAGTATGAAGGGATACCATGAAACAGGTATCCTCCAACTCACTGCTTGGAGTGAAACGTGAAGCTGAGGTTGCTATCGAATCTGTGCGAGAAGATTTTGTTCTCATGGGATTTCTTCAATTGATATGAAGTCAAACTCTTTGCTCAAATCTAATACTGCTGTTTTGTAGAGCTGTAAGTGTTCAACTCTAGTCTCATACACCTCAGAGACTTGGTTTGCTATTAATTGAGAGTCTCCTAACACCCTGATGTCATTAACACCAAGCCTCTTAGCTAAGATGAGGCCAAGGAGGAGGGCTTCGTACTCAGCACCATTGTTTGTACATTCAAAATTTAGTTTAAAGGTGAATGGTAGGATTTTTCCTTCGGGTGAAGTAAAGATCACACCTACCCCAACCCCATAACGACATCTAGCTCCATCGAAATGGAGAGTCCAATATTTACTTGGGAAGATGGATGTTGGGACATTTTCTACATCTACTTCTTCTGCTTCAGTTACTTCTACCATGTAGAGTTCTTCTGACTGGAAGAGAACCAACACCTAGGGTATATCCCATACCTACAAAATCAAATGGTAGGAAAATTGGTAGATCCTATTCTAGCAATTCAACAATCTTTGCAGTAGTTCCTAATGATACTATTTCTACAACATTAGCCTCATCCTTGAGGGCTAGGATATTCTTGATTAGGTTCGTAACTTCTAACTCCGTTGTAGGTACCAAATTTCTTCCAGTTTTGCATCGGTGGTTTATTAAGTTGGTTTGTTGGGAGTTCAAACTCAGAGTGAATGCCTGGTCTTTTCTTCAGTCTCACTAGGTGTATATCGAATGGTTTTGGATCACCTTTTGCTACGAATACCTTTCCTAAGTGTAAGAATATTATTTCTTGGAATAACGTAGAAGGGATTGCCTTCATACAGTGTATCCATGGTCGGCCGAGGATCATATTATAGTTGGTTTCCCGATCTATAATATAAAACTCAGTGAGGATTGTTTTGGGTCCTAAGGTGACTGGTAGTATTATAGTTCCAATCGAAGTGGCTTTAAGGCTATCATAACCTCTTAGCATATTCCGAGTCGTGGAACAATTTGTTTCTCCATACCCTAGCTTTTGAAGGAAAGAGAAGGGGACTATGTTAATTGCTGCCCCATCATCAACCATTGCACATTTAACATAATTGTTATAAACCCACACTTGCAAATGTAAGGCTGGATCACCTCTGCGTGCAATCTCAATGTCTGTTGGCATTTTTTTTATTTTGAATATAAACTCGGTATCCCTATCCGGCTGCCCCGAGGGTGGATATCAAAGTCTATATGGTTTACCTGTGTTTCGGAGGTGGAGTGATGTTAATTAAATGACCTAAACCTAATGCTTCTAAAAGAGTAGCCCTATGGGCAGGAGAGTTCTTCAATAAGTCCAAAAAGGATATGAGAGAAGGTCTTTGTTAGGTCATTAATTAAATCATAGGCACCTACAGGTTTTACTAATGGCTTGTTGAATGTTATCTGTCTAGCGGGTAACTTGGACTTGGGCCGAGAGGAATACTCTCGTGTCCTTGTTATGGTTTCCACGTAGTAGCTCGGTTTCTAACTCCACTAAACTAACTATCTTGGGTCGTGGCTGACTTCCTAATTGTGGTGCAACAGGTGGATTTAGTGAAGTCGAGGCTTCATGATCATTATTTCTTGTCATTATGCCCTTGTTCATCCCATTTGGATTTAATTTTTGTTATCGTGATTTGGGAGCGGATCGTTGAAGATCTTGAGGGGTGCATTTTGAGGGGAGACTGCTCCCATGAAAGTATTTAGTGCAGGTGATGCAGGATCTGCCAAGAACATATCTATGAAAAGTTCTCTTTGTTCTTCTGCAAAGACGTTGCATGAACTTATTGTAATCATGACAAGTCCTAGTGTCGTGGCCTCGAATTTTGTGGAAACCACAATATGAGTTGGGATTGTAATTCCTAGGTTGTTGGTTTGGCACATATTGTGGTCCAAAACTCTGATTAAACCGTTGACTATTAAAGTTTTGCGTTTGTTGTCTTTGGTTTTGGTTTTGGTTTTGATATCCAGCTTGAATTTTTCTTGGTCCCTATGTTTGGGTCTCCTTTGTTTTTGTTGTTGTTGTTGTGGATGATTAAAATCCACTATATTGATTGTTGGGGTAAAATTGTTGTTTCGTTGATTGTTAATCAGTGGTGGAGTATTTACAACATTTACCTTTTTAGTTTGGTCAGTTACTCCATCTGTTGTTATGCCACATTTTTGTTAAGGATTTTAGGTCCTTGATTGACATTTGCGGTAGTAGGATAAGTCATAGTATTCTAGATAGGGGTGATTAACCTCCCATTTGTTCCATACGTCTTGCGACCACTATCTATTACCGCTTGATCTATTCAGAGAGTGCTCTCAAGTACTTCATCGTAAGTCCTTAGTGGGAACTTCTGGACTTCTTCCTTTACCTCTCTGCTGAGAGAATGAAGGAATAAATCACATAGTTCCATTTGGTCCATATTTGGAGCACTTGTCAAGAATAAAGGACTGTATGCCATCTTTGGATGAAGTGAGCAACAGATTCATTATGTTCTTGTTTAATGTGCAAGAACTCCCTGATTCCTATTCTCAACAGTTTGTTCATGTCAAACACCTTGATGAACTCTGAAACGAGTTGTTTAAACAAATGTATGGAAGCTTCAGGTATTCTGTAATACCAATCGAGGGCAATGCCCTCTAAAGTTTTGGGGAATATTTTAGCAACAACCCCATCCCAAGGGAGTAGTTCTCGAATGGTTATGGCATAGGCCTTAATATGTGCATTCGGGTCTCCCTCCCCTTTGTATTTGGGAAAATCAGGAAGAGGTCTTGGAAGCATGACACTTCATATAGTGAAGTCTAAGGGTTCTTTCAAATATTCTGAATAAGTCCCTATCGCATAGGTTTCGACCATCGATGGCATCTGACTGAGGAGGTGGAGGTGGAATGGGTTGTTGATATGGTGTGGCATATGCATTTGCAGGGACATAAGGAAATCCTTGTGGTTGAGTGAACATGCCGGGAGAAGAGAACATATCTCCTTGTGGTGATTTGGAATACATGTTTAAGTATGGAGGAGTATTGCCTAGGAATGGATTATTTTGTACTAGACCGGAGGTATCATATTTTCCACCGAATGCAGTGTTAGAAAAAGTGGTTCTAGTTTGGGTTTTTTGAATACTAGGAGGCATGCCCAACGTGCCTATTCCTGTGAGGAGGTCTACTTGGCCAGGATGATGTGGAGGATTGGAAATTCCTACCTACATGAATTGAGAATTTTGACTTGCTTGAGCAAGTTCTAACCCTCTAACTTTTTCTACTAAAGTTGAGATGACTTCATTTGGTGAAATCACAGTATTTTTTCCTTAGTGGCATTTGTTGTATATCCTGAGGTTATATAGGCATGTGGTACCCCACTATGAACTGATCGTTGCCCTACCAAGTTTCACCGAGGGCATTTCCTATAGGTAGTGGCATGGAGGTGTTTTCTTGAAACGAGACCTCGGGTCGTGTTTGTAAACTTCCTATAGGCGGGTACATACTCCGAGAGCATTGTTCATTCCTGGCATAACGCACTGAATGTTCATCATCTAAAAATGGATATGGATCTGATTGTCTACTAATTTTGGTCTAAGTAAAACTTGAGGAGATGAACCAGATTCTCCCGTAAATGTCATGTTGTTCGAGCCTGAAGGATCTGGTTGTTACGTTTGAGCGAGCTGGTCCAACTCCTCTATTTGGAAAGAAGAACTATATCTAGTCCTTGGAGGCGGAGTTTGTGTTGACAATCAATTAATTGAATAGCTATCACCCCATGCTGAGAGTGAGGGTGATGGCTATCTATTCAGTTGATCATAGTATGCTTCAAGACCTAGGAGAGGTCTGCCATATGCATCGAATCCCAACATATTCGGGGGGTATATGAATACCCGCAGAATAATGGGAAAGAGCAAAGGTGGATGGAAGAAATAAAACTAAAAAGAGGAAGAATTGTTTCGTTCACGTCGGGTTCACCAATTTTGTATGATGGAAAAGTGACAAGTGAGCATGGGAATCTACAAGTAACTCTTCCTCGCACCCGACCTCCCGAGGTCATGCCGAGACAACCGGTGGGATGGACTATATGTGGGATGCAAACAAGCTAGTTAGGCAATCTTATGTCTTCGACACGCACTAATGGAATCTATGAATCTAAGGCAAAGAAGGCCCTCCTAACCTAAATTGGCGTGATAGATCGGTCGGTGAGGATGACTACTCGAAGGCTCCAATCAATATCAAGCTTTGGCATGATCCGATCTATGGGTTGTGGGATACGGGAAAATGACCTAGGATTGTTTCGTGTATATCTCTAGATAGGGTCATAAGATGGATGATGGATATGGTGGATTCTATGGGTGATTATCTAGTCTAGTCCAGAACTCTTTAGCTTCATTAGCTGCTATGTCTAACAAGGATAACTATGTGATAATGGTTGGTGGAAGTGGAGTGGATCTAAATACTAATGTGCGTAAGCCAACGTCAACATCTGATTGACCTGTGGGTCTGTTGGGTTGTGGGATCTATGAATCACAACCGTAGATTCGTGGTTGTTGTGGACCTCTAATGGTCATGTGTGGAATCAGTCCCTAATCCATAGTATCTAATAGTCGTATGCCTTTTTGGCCTCTATATTTAGAACTAAAAGTTGTGTAACTTTCTCAGAGTACCTTATAGGCATTATAGCAACCTGAATTCGTAAGCTAGTGTCTATGTCAGTGAGAATGTCTCCTGTGTCTAGTTGTGGGATGAAAGGATCACAATCGAACGTTTGCTCTCTTTCAAGCCCTTCTACAGTCATACAGATAGTTATCTAGGGTAACCTGTAGTTTGGCTGGTTTGACCAAAACATGTGTGCTTGGTCATCTTCTATGTTTAATCCTCTTAGCTGCGAGCTAATTTCTTGTAAGGTTGTTGTTGTTCGGAAGACTTGGATTCTAATATTTTTATCTATATCAGTTACTATTGCAACAAGATTGGGCCGAGGCACTATTGGCTCTCAATATGTATTCTCTAGGCTCCCTATGTCCCATGATTGTCATGCAAAAGGAAATGATATAAATCTAACTAATGACAGAATAAACTAACTATGCAAGATACATATATGTATATTCTTTTATTTTTTTGTGTTTTTCTGATGAACTATTTGAACAAAATTGAAAGAGAAACTATTTAAGATATCTATAAATTTACAACTAAACTAATAATGAAATTAAAACAAACAAAGTAGCCGAGTATAGCTACTTGCCTGTGTAGTTGTGAATCTATTCTAAATAACCAAATAACTGATCTAATCTATTTGAAAGACTCTCGATCCTACCTCAGAAGTGAAGAGTGAATCATAGTTTCTCAGAAACTATCAATCCCCACAGCTTCCTGGTAATATCGAAAGTGAGATTAACTGAAATGAAATGATTGACTATTCTATTTGATATATTTTAACTAGAACTTTGAAAGCTTGAACCTAGATTTTACATATGAAAGGGCGAATCTAGTTGTGTGTGGCTTTGTCCCCTCAGTGTGATCTCCTCGTTCATTCGTGCTCACATGGATCTAGAAAAGTGTGCAATGCTAGCATCAAAAGAAGTAGGTATATGGACGGTGGTGGCTTATGATGCAGATCAATACAATGCGAGTAGGAGAGGGATATTGCAAGAGAAGAGAGCTTGGCTTATGTAATTCCTAGCGGGATTTATTGCAAGTCATATAACATAAAACGTCAAGAACTTGAAACTATCCTGTTTGACGAACAAAACCTGCAGAACTTTAATGGCTTCCTACTGAAAAGTAAGCTGTCCTACTCAATTGATTGTATGAAACAATAATAACACTGCACAAGATGATTATGTGTCTTCTTAACAAACTAAACAACACTAACCATGCATGCAACAAATAAAAACTATGAATTCCTAAGAAAAATTGAAATACTAAGCTATTGAAATGAGAAATTAAGAGGCAAATTTTGAGGGGTCATCGACGTTAAATTTTCCTCTCGTAATTTCTATTTTATTAATGTATGTATTAGGAATAGGATGTTTTTAAGTATAATTAGTAGTGGCGTCCAATAGAAGATAACGACGCCATCAGTACAGTGCCGCCAATAATGTAGAGTACGGTAACAGTCAAAGTACAATAGGAATGTTGTAAAAAGTAAATATTTGTCGTAAGTGGTCCGGTAATGTTAAAATGTCAAAGTTGGGATAAGTAGAGAAGTAGGGTCTACATGATTAGGAATTAGAAATATTATATTTGTAATAAGGACAAAGAGTGATGTCATAAATATTTTGTATATTTTATTTGTGGAAAAGTCTAAAAAGGTGGAACCCATGTGAGATGATAAGGTTTATCTTATCTTAGAAGATAAGCCTACATGTAAAGGCAAGAGTTTAGGCATGGAATATGATTGGATGGAAGAGATTTCCTATCCTATCTTAGAGATAAGGTGGATAAGCTTGAATTCCTATAAATAAAGAGGCCACCCCCCCTCATTTAGCATAGAGAGAAGTAGTGAGAAATATTGTATGAGTAAGTGTGTAAAGGAAGCCATCATTTTGAAGGTGTGTTAAAGAAGCCATTAAGAGGTGTAATTGTGAAGTTTCTCCCATAGTTATTGTTTGAAGGCAAGTGAAGTTAATAACACTTGAAGAACCTCATGGGTGAGATTGTAACAATTTCATGTTGATATTATAATTTACACTGATATTTCAGATTTATCATTATTCCTTCTTATCATAGTCTATGGTATTCTTGTGTTATGTTTGTTGTTGTGTTTCTAGATTACATCCACCAAACTAAGAGCTGTGCATTAGTTAATAATCATAGCACAAGGAGTTCCTAGTGAAGAATTATCATAGTGCGGATTGGTGTTGACATTTTGGTTCCGTTGCAGGACCATTCCTCGTTGGTGGATTTTCTGGAGAAATATTCCCACTTAGTCAGAAAACATTTGGAGGGTAACCTTGTTTTTACTGTGCATAGTAGTTACCATGGTAAAGTCACTTTTTTGTGAATAGTATTTACCACAGTAAAGTCACTTTTTACCGTGAATAGTATTTACCACAGTAACTTCACTTTTTACTGTGAATAGTGTTTACCACAGTAAAGTCAGTTTTTACCGCAGTAACTTCACTTTTTACTATGAATAGTGTTTACCACAGTAAAGTCAGTTTTTACCGCAATAAGTCAAGTTTTACCATAGTTTACCGTGGTCATTTCTATTTTCTATTATAGTGATTCCAATTATTTATGCACATAAGTCTTGTTGATTGTACTTATGGGTTGGTATTTCACTATGGTTACTTTTGGAAATGGGGAAGATTCCTATTTTTTCAGCCCAATCTAATGAAGATGCTTCCTCTTTCATTCAAAAGTTTAAATGATCTTGTATTTGTAATGGCCTTATAAGAAGGGAACAATGGACTGAATTTTTCCTATCTTTTTGGATGGTTCAACCTTAGGTGGTTTGAAACACTAGGTGATAATGTGAAAAACTCATGGGATTCATTAACTGAAAGTTTTCTTGAAGAATTTGGTGAACAACAGAAATATGCAGATCTCATGTCGATATCACAAAGCTAGCCCAAGGAGAGAAGGAGAAGATAAGGGATTATCATGATCGTGTTCTAGAGCTAAGGAGGAAGCTTGATGCCCGAGATCCGAGAAGGAAGGATTAGCGGATGGGTTAATGAAAGGCGTGAATAATCTCCTCTGTAAGAACTTCATTCTTGGGATGAAGCCGAGATCGACAATGAGTGAAATATGACCACCCACTACCATTGAACAAGTAAAGGAGATTGCAAGAAGGTAAGAAGAAAGAATGGAAGAGGAGCCCAAAGAAATTGTTGTTAAAGTAGAGCCTACACCAGCACCTTTGGTCCATAATCCACAACCACTCTCGGTGAGCACAAATCCTTCTCCTAGTAAATCTACTGAGTATGAAGATCTACTCAAAAAGATGGGTCAGTTAACTATTAATCTTCTTCAAGGAAAAGAATTTAGTTCTCAGGGAGGAGATAGAGGTCTAAAAAGAAATATTTCTGAAGTTGTATGTTATGGTTGTTATAAAAAGGGTCATTATAAGTATAATTGTCCAGATAGAGCTTCTACATCTGGTACAAGAGATAATAATAAAGGGAAAGAACATGTGAATTCTTTTGATGTAGTAGATAAGATCATAAATAATGAAGTAGATGTGTTTGTAACAAAAATAAAGAAAGAAAAAATAACCAAGATGGAAATGATCATAAGAAGATGAAAGGAGAAACTAGTAAGAAACATAGGAGAAGAAAGTTGGGTGTGCAGGATTTTTGATTTCATAGGGACAAGGACAATACTCCATCTTAGACGATATGTCCAAAAGGCCTACAAATATTACATATGGTCAACTCTTGGCTATGTCTTCGAGAAGAGGTGGGAACTAAGAAGTGGACTCAATGCTCAACGAAGGAAGGACGTTGAGGTCCCTGTTTTGGAGGCAGAGGCGGATCCCTATGCTCCACAAGGTGAGGTATTATGTAATGGTATTTCAATTCATGATGTCTTAGTTGATGAAGGTGCTGCGATTAATGTAATGATTGAGTCTGTAATGAATATGTTGGGTTTAAAAATTGATCACCCCTCAACACTTATGTTAAGGTTATTAAATAAAGAAAAAAATTAAACCAGAAGGTGTAGTCTCAAATGTGGCAATATACTTATTATGGGTGTTGTATGTGTGGTAGACTTTTAGGTGATGAAAAATAGTACTGTTGCATACCCAATGTTGTTGGGAAGACCATGGCTAAGGAGAGTTCATGCAAGAAACTACTGGAATGAAGGATTCATGACACTTGGACGTGGTAGAGAGAGGGTGAAGATAAACATGATCCCTCGGCATCATAAGGTAGAACATGTGGATTCAAGTGATGAAACTGATGATTGGACATCCTCTGATTACTCAAGTACTAGTGAAGTGGACACTGAAGATGAAGAAAGTGAGGTTGATGTTTCGGTCATGGATATCCTTCTAGTCACACCGACTCATGATCCCATAAAATTATCTGAAGAAGAAATTGATGATCGTCTCCAACAAATAAATATTGGTGATGTTGTGATGGAGAGTGAGAAGGAATCCTACCTCCAGCTCTTTCGAAGGTATATACACATATTCACTTTTGATTACAAGGAACTCACAAATCAATAAGTTGGGTAGAACATTCTATTGAGCTGGTAGATGGTGCTAAACCCATAAAGTAAATTCCATATAGAATGAATCATAATTTTTCTAAGACTGTAAAAGAAGAAATAGATAAGTTGCTTGATGCAGGATTTATATTTGCTGTGGAGAATTCAGAATGGGTTTCTCCCATTGTGATCTCAATAAAAAAGAATGGGAAGCTATGCATTTGTGTTGATTATAGGAAGCTCAATAAGGCAACAAAGAAGGATCATTACCCTCTTCCATTCTCAGATCAGATTTTAGATGAAGTAGCTGGCCAGGAGTGCTATAGTTTTGCTGATGGATATAGTGGATACAACCAAGTTCGTATAGCAGAGAAAGATTAGCTGAAGACCACGTTCACCACTCCTTGGGAATGTTTGATTATAGAGTTATGCCTTTTGGGTTGTGTAATGCTCCATCAATGTTCTAGCGCTTGATGAATAGGGTGTTTGAACCCTACATTGGGAACTTCATCAGAGTATTTCTGGATGATTTTTGCATCTATGGGAGCAAGATGGACCACCTACATCAGATGGAGACAACATTTCAAAGGTTAGATGAATTACAATCCTCACTAAACCCTACAAAGTGTGTCTTTGGATGTTCTAAAGGCGTTTTTTTAGGGCATGTTGTATCTAGAGATGGTATTGGTACGATCTCCGACGATAAAGTTTCAAAAATCAAAGAGTTACCATTTCCTATGAATAGAAGTAAGTTGAGATCATTTTTAGGCCATGTGGGTTACTATAGAAGGTTCATCAAGAATTTCTAAAAGATTGCATAGCCACTAACCCAGTTCTTGAAGAAGGATGTTACTTATGAACCAAGAAATAAGGCACATGAATCTTTTGAACAAGCGAAGGAAGCCACGTGTCTTTACTGTTTTAAAGAATCGAGTTGGAGCAAGCCAATCATTGTGTATACTTGATGCCTCGAGATGCAACACTAGGAAGTACTACGATCCAAAAGGATGAAAATGGGAATGATCATCCAATTTACTTTGGGAGCGCATAAAATGAGCAATCTTGAGGTAAATTATACTTGTAATCTGAAAAAAAAGGCTCTAGCTATCATTTTTTCTGTAAAGAAGTTTAGAAATTACTTGCTAGGGCAGAAATTTATAGTTATAACAGATCATTAGGCTCTAAAATATATTGTCAATAAGCCTAACCCATCAGGGAGGATAGCAAGATGGATAATTTTGCTACAAGAATTTGAATTTGATATTATAGATAGGCCAGGAAAGAAGCATGTCAATGCAGATGCACTCTCTCGAGCCTATGATGGTTTAGGTTCACCTTGTGATGATGATGATTTCCCAGATGTAGCATTGTTATCTCTTGACACAATCCCTAGTGAATACATAGATATTTGGAATTATCTAAATGAATTCAAGTTTCCTGATGGTGCCAATGCAAAGACTAAGAGGAAGATTACTCAAGCCAATCGTCCATATTCTATTCTGCATGGAGTATTATTTCGAATAGGACCTGATGGACAGTACAAGAGAGCAGTTGGATGTGATCAAGGGAAGGAGATGATAGAAGAATTCCACAATGGTACATGTGGAGGACACTTCTCTGGACAACTTATAGCAAGAAGGATCTTGGACGCAGGTTATCACTGGCCCACTCTTTTTAGAGATTGTTATAATTATTGTAAGACATGTGATATTTGTCAAACACATGGTAACCATAAGACTTCATCAGCTCTATTATGCCCTATTCTTCCACTTGGTCCCTTTGAAAAGTGGGGAATAGACATTGTAGATCCACTTCTACTACTCCATGTCAAAATAAGTATATTGTAGTTGCCACCACATTATTTAACCAAGTGGGTTGAAGCTAGGCCATTGAAAATAAATTCCATGGATGAAGTGGAAAGGTTCATATATGAACGCATTATCACCAGATTTGGTTACCCATTAGAAATTGTAACAGATCAAGGAAGCCACTTCATTAATGAGGTGGTAGAAGCCCTAGTCAACAAGTTTTCTATTAAGCATAGGAAGGCAACAACATACAAGCCAAGCACAAATGGACAGGTGGAACGAATTTTTTTTATGTTGTGTCAAATTCTAGCAAAAGATGTAGCCTTGCAGGTACATAAGTGGGATAAAAGGATTCATGTAGCATTGTGGGCATATAGGGAAACATCAAAGTCAGCAATAGGATACTCCCCATTTCAGTTGGCTTATGGCATTGATCTAGTTCTTCTATTGAGTTTGATATTCCCACTTTGTGAGAGTTATGAAAAATGAAAGGATGGATGAAAGCGATTCAATAAAATAAAGGTTGGTACATCTTTATTTGCTAGAGGAAATGAGGGAAATAGAAAAGGATACAAGCTATAAGAAGAAAATGAAGTAGAAGGAATAGTTTGACCAAAAGATCCGTTGACCAAAAGATCTGTTGGTCTCCATTTCATGTGAATGACTTGGTTCTAGTATATGATTCTAGATACAAAAAAAAAAAAGATAGAGAAAATTTCTTCAAAAGTGGATGGGGCCCTACAAAATAAGCAGTTTGTGCATGAAAATGGTACATATCATTTGGAGGAATTGGATGGTAGTCCCATTAAAAATGGGTCAACCATGACAAGTTAAAGATTTTCCAAGCACCAGCTTCAGAATGTCTATAAGAGTCTACTCCAGGAAGGAGTAGAATCTAGGAAGGGGGAACATGTCGACATTAAAATTTTCCTCTGTAATTTCTATTTTATTAATGTATGTATTAGGAATAGGATGTTGTTAAGTATAATTAGTAGTGGAGTCCAATAGAAGATAACGGTGCCATCAATATGGTGCCACCAATAATGTAGAGTACGGTAATAGTCAAAGTACAATAGGAATGTTGTAAAAAGTAAATATTTGTCATAAGTGGTCCAGTAATGTTAAAATGTCAAAGTTGGGATAAGTAGAAAGTAGGGTCTACATGATTAGGAATTAGAAATATTATATTTGTAATAAGGACAAAAGAGTGATGTCATAAATATTTTGTATATTTTATTTGTGGAAAAGTCTTAAAAGTGGAACCCATGTGAGATGATAAGGTTTATCTTATCTTAGAAGATAAGCCTACATGTAAAGGCAAGAGTTTAGGCATGGAATATGATTGGCGGAAGAGATTTCCTATCCTATATTAGAGATAAGGTGGATAAGCCTGAATTCCTATAAATAAAGAGGCCACCCCCCCTCATTTAGCATAGAGAGAAGTAGTGAGAAATATTGTATAAGTAAGTGTGTAAAGGAAGCCATCATTTTGAAGGTGTGTTAAAGAAGCCATTATGAGGTGTAATTGTGAAGTTTCTCCCATAGTTATTGTTTGAAGGCAAGTAAAGTTAATAACACTTGAATAACCTCATGGGTGGGATTGTAACAATTTCATGTTGATATTATAATTTACAATTGATATTTCAGATTTATCATTATTCCTTCATATCATAGTCTATGGTATTTTGTGTTATGTTTGTTGTTGTGTTTCCAGATTACATCCACCAAACTAAGAGTGTGCATTAATTAATAATCATAACACGAGGAGTTCCCGATGAAGAATTATTATAGTCTTTGGATTGGTGTTGATAGGGCCCTTTTCTTGAGCACAAGCCAACTATTTATAGAATTCCCATTTACCCAAAGGTGAAAACCAAATTGAACTCTTTAACCATACATAATCAAAACACTATTCCGGGAACCAGAATCATAAATACAAGCAAAGGTGGTGAAAAAGCTGGTAAACATTGAAATTTACGTGAGTCGCGTTAAAAAGAACATTATGGAAAATGCGTGAAGGACCACCACCCTGAGCAGGGTGGCGGTTTCATCACTGAAGACCGAAAAGCAAAGGAAAAGAGAGGGAAGGAAAAAGCAAAGCATGCAAGGGCTAAGCGGGGCATGCGGGATGTTAATGCATACTTGGAGAGATTTTCCAGATCCTAAACACCTTATGAGGAGACCTATATCATCATTAGGGCACGTGTAAGCGTGTTCTAGTAGTGTAGTACCCTACAATTTTGGAGTACGTACACTATTCTATTTGATATATTTTAACTAGAACTCGAAAGCTTGAACGTGGATTTTGGGTCATGAATAGTGGCGAATCTGGTTGTGTGTGTCTTTGTCCCTCGGTGTGATATCCTTGTTCCTTCATGCTCATGCGGATCCGAAAAGCGTGTAATGCTAGCACAGCAGTAGTAGGTATTGGGATAGTGGCGGCTTAGGATGCGGGGAATACAATGCAAGTAGGAGAGGGATAGTACAAGAGAACGAGCTTGGCTTATGTAATTCCTAGCAGGATTTATCACGAGTCATACAACGCAGTCCCTTGAGGTGGTAGGAAATGGGAGTGAAAATGGTGAAAGGGTTGAATGGTGGTTAATTTTTATATGGTATGAGGGAGCATGCTCTTTGGGCAAGAGATCCAAGATCACAATGGACCACTCCATGACTAAAAGGCTTCTTGTTTTGAATGATATGTGAGATAGACTAATCTATGCGGGAAGTATATGTGGGATGAGGAAATTATCTCCTTGAGGTCTTCGTGAAGTTGATCGATTCAGGAAGCTTCTGATTTTCTCTCTTTTTTTTCTTTTCTTTTTTTGAAAAATCTTTATATAGCTGTCCTTTGAGGGAGTAGTCTATTTATAGCAGTGATTGTAGAGAGGAAGATGTCCTTTTGGGGGAGTCATATTTTTAGTGGAAGTTTGACTCAAGGAGTTTGATCCCATGTGAGGGCTTTGAGGCCATGGACAAGACCAAGGTGAAGAATAGGATTCTTGTTTAGAAAGCAGGGTGAAACGACCATGGGATCTCATCTAAAAGTAAACAAAAATTATCTATGAGAATCATGCTATGTGCAGCGCCGTGGTACACATATTCAAGAGAAGATAATGAATGACGGAGTACGCACATGATTCTTGTTTAATCGTTAGTGATGGCATAGGAAGTGGAAAGTGTTTAAGGGACGAGCATGGAAAGAGGAAAAAAGTGAAGTAGGACTAAAAGTCAATAGTAGAATGGTCGAAGATGCAAGGCATTAAGGGGCCCAGGTTTAGGTTTACAATCAAGTGAAGATAAACGATAAGCACTTGATCTGTAAGTATGGGTCACAATGTATGGTCCAAGCCAATTATGAGAAAATTTTCCCCGTTTAATTTTTTTTTGCTTTGGTTACATGTTGATTTTATTTTAGGACAAGGTCACCGATTTGGAAGGTTCGTTCATGGACACGTTTTTTGTAAGAACGTTTGATACGTTTTTGGTAAATTTGTAGGTGGACAAGAGTGTTGAGACGAAATTCGTCTAATAACTTAAGTTGTGCTAAACGGTCCTAACAAAATTCATCATCATTGAGCATGTCATTGAGAGAAATGCAGAGTGAGGGAATCTGGACTTTGAGGGGTAGAACAACCTTTGTTCCATAGACCAAAGAAAAGGTGTGGCGGAAGTGGAAGTGTGAATACTACTGTGGTATGCCCACAGTGAAAGGAATGTGCGTATGCTAGTCCTTTCCAGATGTCGTTAACCACTTTCATGAGAATTTTGTTCATGGTTTTGTTAGTGGATTTGGCTTGACTGTTGGTTTGTGGGTAATAAGGTGACGAGAAACTTAGTTGAATGCCGAAGTTGTCAAAAAATTTTCAAAGGGTTTTATTTTTGAATTGTTTTCCATTATCCATGATGAGGTGATGTGGAACACCAAAGCGAAAAATGATGTGATGATTGATGAACTCATATATTTTCTCAGCTTTCGTGGAAATGAGAGGTATGGCTTCAACCCATTTTGTGTAGTATTCGGTAGTGGTGATGATCCATTGATGTCGTTGGGAAGAATGGGGATTGATTTCTCTAACAAGATCCAAACCCCATTGAGAGAAGGGCCAAAAGACACGTGTGACCTGTAAGGCATGACTGGGTGTATGATGAAGGTTGGCATGTTGTTGGGATTTTACACAATGCTTGATGTAGTCACAAAAATCATGGTTGAGGGTCGAAGCAATAATAGCCTAGGTGAAGAATACGCTTAGCAACAACAAGGCCACTGAAGTGACCTCCACATATGCCATCATGAACTTCCTTAATGGTCTAAGGAATTTCAGAACTTGTAAGGCACCATAAGAGGATGCCATTGAAGCTGTGTTTATAGAGGAGGCCACCCATGATGACGAAACAAGATACCTTCTTAAGAAAGGCATGTCGTCCATTATGAGTGAGGTCGGGAGGCAAAATGGAGAGAGAAAGGTAGTTTGAATATTGTTTATACCAAAGGTCACTCGAGTTGGGGGCACTAGTTTTGATAGAGTAAACATGGCGAGGTAAATAAGAGGGTGATTGGAGTCATTGTACGGTGACAAATATTTTAGAATCGACAGTGCGAAGGGGTATTTGAGAAGCCAAGTAGGCCATAGTATCTGTAAATTTTTGGTTAAACATGGGATAGTTTGAAGGGCATAGCGATCAAAAGTGGTCAAAAGCATGTCTATGTGATGTTTTTTTTGAATTGTCTCATTACGACATTGGTATACACCATTGTCTTGGTTTATGACCAATTCGAGAATCACCAAAGATATTGATTGACTTAACATCTAAGGCATAGGTAGCACGGAGACCTAATACGAGTGCTTCGTATTCGACAATACTGTTTATACAATCAAAATCTATTTTGAATGAAAAAGGCATGGGATCACCATCAAGCGGAATGAGGATAACTCCTACCCCACCCTCACACCGACACTTGGAACCATAAAAGAAGAGTGTCATTTGGTAAGTGGGTTTGTTGAGGAAAGGGTGGCAATTGACTCATCCGGAAAGTCAAAATTAGAGGGTTCATCCCCGGAAATAGGTGCATTGGCCAATTGATCGATGATAGCTTGGCCCTTAATGGACTTTTGATGGATAAATTTGAGTTCAAGGTCAACCAAAAGAATAAGCTAGCGTGTGGCACACTGATTTTGATAAGGTTTGGCATACATGAAGTGTAAGGGGTCGGTGTTGGTCACAACATAAGTTTTGTGGTTGAGTAGGTAATGGCGGAGTTTTGTGGCAACAAAAACTAAGGCTAAGAAAAATATTTTGGCATGGGTGTATCGGGTTTCATATTCCAAAAGAGTACGGCTTATGTAATAAGCCACCTCTCTCCCCCGTGTTGTTCATCATGATGAGAAAACATGGCCCCAAGGAATTATCAGTGGTAGCCGAGACGTATAGGTAGAAGGGTTGATCGTATTTAGGTGGAATGAGCATGGGGGATGAAGAAGGTATTGTTTTAAGGCCTCAAAAGCTTTGTGGTAGTCCTCATCCCATTTAAAGGAGACATCCTTCTTGAGAAGGTGATGAAATGGTTGAAACTGATCAGACAATTGTGAAATGAAATGGCAAATAGACTACAATTTACCTTGTAGGCTACGGAGTTGCCTAAGGTTAGAGGGTGGAGGAATTTCAAGGATGGCCATGACTTTAGTAGGGTCAAATTCTATACCACGTAAAGAAACAATAAATCCCAGGAGCTTTCTGAGAGAACCGTGAAGATGCATTTCTTGGGTCAAAGATGGTTTTTAGGATGGCAAGGTGGTCGAGCAGCATTTAGATTTGACAAGGAGGTGATCCACATAATCTTCCAATATACGATGCATGATGTCATGGAAGATGTAATTCATAGCCCACTAATATGTGGCACCAGCATTTTTAAGGCCAAAAGGCATAACTCGATAGAAGAAGGTCCCCCAAGGGGTGATGAATGCGGTTTTATGTTGATCTCCTGAGGCAAGAAAGATTTGGTTATAACCCGAGAAACCATCCATGAGTGATAGCATCTCATGACCAGCAGTAAGGTCAACCAGTTGGTTAATACTAGGTAGGGAAAATCATCTTTTGGGCAGGCTAGGTTGAGGTCATGGAAATCTGTGCAAATACGAAGTCCCCTTGTCACCTTAGTGATAGGAAAATGTTGGAAATCCACCGGGGATAATCAATGGGTAAAATGAAGGAAACGGAAAGGAGGCATTGAAGCTCTTCTTTGACCAAAAGAGCAATGTGAGGGTGAATTTTCATCAACTTTTGTTTGATAGGTTTGGCATTGGGAATGGTTACAATATTATGAACCACGATGGTGGGGTCAATACCAAGCATGTTTGCATAAGACCAAGTGAACGCCTAGTTATGATCTTTGAGAAAATAAGTGATGGCTTCTTGTTCAACAACATCTAAAGATTGTCCTATCTTTAGAATGTGCGGGTCATCCTGAGTATGAATGTTGATCTCGATAGTCGATTCATTCAACATGGTTTACATCTCAGATGGTAACGACCGATGAATATATGAGTCTTCTGCACCAAGGTAGGTGAGTATAGTTCACCATCCTAACTTTGAATGACATTAATGGAAGGTGTATCATCCTTGATCATTTCCGGATACAGGAATGGAAGAGAAGAGGGAGCCTCGCCCTCGCGTTGATAAGTTAGAGGCCCCAAGGAGATGGTGTTTATGAATTTTTTTTAGGAGGAATGGATTCGGGATCCATTGACTCACAAAGAAAGGTGGTGATGAAGGCGGAGCGGGTGAAGGAGGGATGATGTCCTTGATGAGTTCAATGCGGGCCTTCTTGGTAGGTGGTTTGGAAAAGCCGATACCACTACGGTCATTATGCTTGTGGGTAGTACATGGAATAACAATATGTCGACCTTACTCGTAAAATCCAAAACCAAAACCCTTCCACACACATCGGTGAAGGAAGGTGTGGGAAAAAATAGTGATTGGTGAGTAAATGGAGGTAAGTGGAAAATGGGTGGGTTTGTGACAATGGTTTAGGTGTGTAAGTGGTAGCATCAAGTCCCCCATAGATGAGTCTAATACGAAGGTGGGGAGGACCATAAAGGAGGTGCTTTCCTACATGGTGATCATAATGAGGGTGTTGGTGAAGAATTGCATCTTGTTGTGGAGTAAGGAATGTGTTGACACTATATAAGCGATACTCCCTAGAGTGAGGCATTGAGAAATGCCTTCCAAGGATCATGGTTTGTATATGGGTAGCTAGAATGACGATGCGTCGAGAGGTCGACGTGGAGGTGGAGCTAACGGATTGGGAGATGGATGGTTCGAGATGTGGAGGTTGTGGCAAGTGGTAGGAATAGAGGAGGTATGTGCGGTTGAGGTAGTGACTCGCATCTGGTAAGCAGAGGTGTAGGTGAAGTGGTAGTGGTCATGGAGGTACATGCCTTCATGGGTATAAGCATGTCATTAGGTCGGTAAAGCATGTTGCATGTTTTAAAAGGTGATGGGTCAACTGGAATGGTATAGGTGTGTCCTTTATGCTCAAACTTCACACAACGATGCAAAGTGGAAGGAACACAACCCATGACATGAATCTAGGGTCTACCAAGCAACAAGTTATATTGAAATTCCCCCTCCAAGATGTAAAATAACTCGGAACAGTGCAGGGGCCCATGCGAATGTGGAGGATGACAATGCCTAGTGTAGAGGTGATAACATCATTGAATAAATGTAACATGACAGAATGTTTATACATATAATTGCTAGGTATGCACATTTGAGAGAATGCATGGGATGAAATGATATTAATGCTAGCACCCCCATCAATCATGACATGTCATACACATATATCATCGATGTGGACAAAGATGAAGAGAGCTGGATCGAGGTCATTGGTTTGGTACAGTGTGATCTCTTCATCTGAGAAGGTAAGTGTGGCTACTTGGTGAGTAGGTGGAGGTGAAGATGAAGGTGGTAATTTGGTGAGAGAGGCTACATGATGGGGTGTGATAATGGAGGCTACGGGTGTAGGGTCATTGGGTAAAACCTCAATAAATTGCAGGACCTCCATGAGAGCTTGATGATGGGATTACGAGGTCCGGATGAGGTCGTACAAAGGAAATTTTGAGGGGGATTGGTGTAGTTGTTTGAGCATCGCACGTTATGTGACCCTATTAGAAATAGGGTATGTGGGGCCATGGATAGTGATTTTAGGTGTGGGTGTAGATGGTATGTTGGGTATGGGGTTGATTTATTGGTTGGTTGCCTTTTCCCTGCCTTTGTCCTTCGAGCACGTGTAGTAACGTGGATCATATTGATCTGAGGTGGGGAGGTAGGTGAAGTAGGTGAGCCATGAAAGGTATAGTGACAAAAAGGGAAAAAGCCAAGTGGCGGGAAGGAACCTTGTGAGATGAGCTAGGCACACCGACATTTGGGTGGAGGTTTGGCAAGTTCTTTGATGTGAACCATGTTAATTTCGAATCTTGGGGGTGGTTCTAGGAGTTGTGGGGGTGGAGGTCTTGGTCGCTGAGTAGGTAATGAGGGAATAACTATGGGAATGGGTGTTGGTGAAATGGGGTCCTCATCGAGAAGGTCATCATCATCAAAGTTTTCTTCAAGAGGACACAACTGGATAAGAAATTTTTCAAAGCCTTATAGTTCTCTACATCGTGTCCTAGCACATGGTGGTAGGAAAAAATTTTGGTATCATCAAACCCATTTGGTTTGGGTTTAAGAGGGTCATAAGGTCCGAGAGGTGGTAATGTGATGGCAGAAGTTTCAAGAAGTTTGGTTAAGATTTTAGCATAGGATCTTACTAGTGGATCACAATGGGAAGTGAAAGTAGGTTTGGGTGTAAGTGCGGCCGATTATAGAGGAAGGATCTTTGCGTGAGGAGTGGGTCGAGCCACGGTTTTAGGGGCTAGTGTGGTCTTAGGCGTCGGTCGTGTTTGCTTGGGTAGGGGTATGGTAAATGAACCCGACAAGAGAGTGTGTGGTTGGATTGACTATCTTATTGGAGGGCAGCAGATTTTTGTCTTTAGGTTGCAGCTTCTTGGGAAAAGGTGATACAGACACACACAATCTAGAGGGAAAGGTGGATGGTGGAAGAGGGCACGTTACCCATGGGGATAACGGAGGTACTATGAAGGTAGATGGTGTAGGTCATTCCCGGAGGTGTGAGGGAAAGAGGCGAAGTGTCGTGGGTAGTGAAGGAGTTACCGATGGTATTAGAGGAATGGGTGGTAAAGATGTTGTAGGTGTGGGTAGAAGTAATGTTGGGTGTTTAGGTATGTTAGAGGTTTGTAATGGTGGAATGGGATACTGTGTGTTTTTAGTTTACCAGCAGGTGGAGGTTTCTTAACCGTGTTAGAAGGACGAGGTCCTAAGACAGGATGAAGAGGCCCACAAGGATGAAGGTATGATTGGTGCAACTAGAGCATGAGTTATATGGGATTGGTTCTTCGGTTGGGTGTCGATTAAGCTCGGTGTTTGTTTTGGAGGATGTAGCTAAATCTAATTTGATAGGTGGATGAGTGAGGTCAGCGGTTGGGATGACCCCTAGGGTAATACTAGGTTTAAGCAAGGAGGAGGATGTAGGTGTGGGTTTGGATTTAGATGCATTTTGGGTCATGGGTAGGAGTGTGAGTTGATCTATAAGTGGTATCATGGAATAATTTGTGATAGAGGTGGTTGTGCTTGGTTCAATTGGCTGAAATATTTTGGATAGATAGTGGAGGTGTTAGTAATTGGCGTCTGCATTTGCGTTGAGATAGGAAGCGAAGATGCCCCCAAAGTAAGGCTCTGTCCACATAATCTAAGTGATCGGATAAGCGTGAGAATGACACGTCTGTGTAGTGAGGTTGATGAGGACCTAATGGAAATTCCCGTAAAATTTGTCTTATAGATGGGGAATTTGCTAGCTTCGGCTTCCATGGGTAAGAGAGCCGAAAGTAGATTTGCGAGTGCTCTTGTGTAGCTGATGGAGAGTGGTCCCCTAAATGTAAAGGCACTTCTACTTGGATCTTTGATGGGTGGAGGAGTTGATGGGTGCTCCTCTATAGGTGGGTGAGATGATGGGTGATCCTTTGTGGGTGGAGGAGATAAACAAGTATTCTCCATGGACTAAAGAAGTACTGTGGGTGATGGTTCCCTAGGTGGAGAAGCCAAAGGTGAAATAGTTTTGATATTAACAGAAGGCTCCTCCACGGGTGAGGAAGGAGGTCAAAGGTGTTCCTCTCAGTGGGTGGAGGAATAAGTGCGGTAGATTCAAGTGCGGTAGAGGACTTGAGGATAGGATTTCTTCAATGGAAGGAATATGAGGTAATTAGGCAGCAGTGGGTGTATCGCTGAAAATAGCATGGACCTCACGGGTATAGCTATCATGAGTTGAGGTCTCTCTAGTTTGATCAGAAGGAGCATGATTAGGAAAAGGTTTCTTGAAGATATGTAGGTTTTGATTAGCAGGTGCGTTAGGGTTATCCAAGGTCAACTCGCCTCTCTCGAGCATTTCTTGAACAATGTTTTTGAAGGTGATGCAATTTCCATCACTATGACCCTTTACGTGATGATAATTGTAGAAATCATGCTCTTTATACCATACGGGTGTGGGGTGAGCGAGTCAAAACGAGTGTAGGGTTTTATATGAGGAAGACCGATGGGCCCAACTTTGATGAGCTTCTCTAAGACAAAAGAATAAGGTTCCCACATTGGGGTATATTTCCATTGTTCCCATATGAATTGAAAAGTCTGAATGGGGAGAGAGATTAGATGAGGGGTTAGCTGATTTGTGAGATGATCCGGCCAGCTTTGAGTACCATTGCATTAGCGGTCTCCTTGGCCTTTGAATAATTATTCTACGGTTTTGAAGAATAATAGGTATCATTCGACTTAAATGCCGAGTTCTTATTGCGTAATTAGATTTTGTTCTTTTTGATGGCCTAGATCTCTAGCTTTCGTGCCATGGTGAATGCCTCATCGAAGGGTCGGAAGGTTTGGACTTGTAGGGTCAATGAGATGTGCCTAACACAAGCCCATGTGAAGAGTTTGATGAGTTCAGTTTGTGGTAGTTGGAATGTGAGTTGATTGATCAGCTACTACGCCAACGAGCAACAAAATCTACAATAGATTCATCCTCATACTAACGCATAGATCATAGGTCACTCATGGTAATTTTCTTAACGATATTAATGGAGAAGTGATCCAAGAAGGCTTGGGCTACCTGATGAAATGAAAATATAGAGTGTCTAGGTAACCCACTATACTAATCTAACACGGGTCCAGATTAGAGACATGGGAAAGGCCCTCGGGAGCAAAGCATCATCATGGGTGATGAGATAGCACCCATGTTTGAAATAACACAAATGTTGTTGTGGGTCTTATTTACTATTAAAACGGTTGAATTTAGGCATTTCCCAATGCATGGGATATGGACGGATAGGAATGGATGGGTGTATAGGATTGATACAAATCTTATCGTATGTGAGAGTGTTGTGGGAGCCAAAACTGATGCCTCCAATGTCTGCATCTTATCCATCATTAACTTGATTAGGTCGTTGGTAGGTTGTGATGGATGGGTACCTCTTGTAGTGAAAGGTGGTTGGTGTTGGGAATATGAGGGAGGTTGTATTCCAGTGTATGGTGTTGCCATATAGGTAGATTGAGAAGGAGGTAGTGAAATAGGGGGTACGTACCTAGAGTGAATAATAGATGAAGTAGGAGGCTGCTGATAGTACATATATGGAGGTGGAAGGGTCATGGTGACCCTAGTGGAAATGGGTGGTAAAGATCATGGACTAGAAAGGACGATGTTTTGAAAAGGGGTAGGGGTCACCGACACGAGAGATGGTAATGTAGCCACGGGTATATGCGAGACAATAGGTGCGAGATGAGGTTGTATTCAGGTGGTTGGCGAAGCTATAGTGGATGTGGCGAGTGCAATAGATGTAGTAGACATGAAATTCATAGCAGTATAGGGCCTAACTATGAAATGACTGGGGGTAAGGTAGATGCGGGTAGTGCAAAGCTAGCAGGACTGGAGCAGTAGAAGCAGCAAGTGTCGGGGGATGGATATAGGCATTCCGTATATCAAATGGCCCGAGGCATCTTGAGTGGATGAGTGGGATAAATAATACTTGCAAGACAATAGGATTTTGGTCCAGAGTCGTGTGAACTCCTCGTCTCCGGTAGCAATAGAGATAGGTTGAATAGATTCCATGGCTGGTGATAAAATGGAAGGTGGTGAAGGACTAGGTGGGAGGGGTGATAACTAGCATGGAATACAAGGGTGCTTGCTTTTCGACGCATGAGTACCATGTGAACAAGTATTAACGTGGTAAGATTGCTTTACAGAAACGACATAGAAATATAACACATATAGGATAAATAGGTGGTGATAAGTGAATTGGGGTCAAAATGTTAGTTAGAAAATGACATAGGCTAAACCAATGCCGCTTAGGTTAAACTGATCCCGGTCACTATGTAAAGTGGACAATTGGTCAAAATCAAGGTATAAGGTCAAATTTTCTAGGTATGCAAAATGCTGATGGGTCTTACCAGATTAATAGATATGATAAGAGTGATAGAGACTCAAAAACTACGAAGGTGAATAGATGTCCGTTTGGATAGGTTAACCAAAAGAACAATGAATCAACTCCATTTAGGTAAAACCAATGACGATCGAGAGGGTAACCGACAACGGTCACCGGTCCGACACCGACATCTGTGAACTTGAAATAGTGATGAAGAAAATGTGATTGTGAGTTAAAATTAATGTGGAATCAAACCCGATTTATGAGAATGATGAGAATATGGTCCAGAACACTCAGATGAAGTTGGAATACACCCACTGTGATGAGGAGCGTGCGAAGGGGAAATAAGAAAAATAAAGAACGTGACCTCTCACCTCAAAATGCAAGCCCAACAAACACTAAGAAAAAATATGATCCTAAGAGTTCATTTTTTGTTATGTTTTTTTAGCTTATGCTATTTAAGGACTGACTCATGAACTGTAAAATAGAGTTTTTTGGTGAGGATGGCTTCCTACAAAAAAGGAGATCTACAAGGAGAGGTTTCAGGTATGTTATGGTGGGGGTGGGCTTTGCTCTGAAGTATGACTCGACAGAGCGAGTTGGGTGCCCACTATACCGTGATTGTGTGATCACCTACAAATTCTTCCGGGTGAGATGTTGTTTAAGAATGTGTGTATTTTAAATTTTTTGATGTTTGGGTAAGACTCAAAGAGAGAGAGAAAGAGAAAGGAAGTGCTTTTCTATGATTTGTTTGTCAACCATTAGCTGGGCATGACTTCCAATGTATAGGTTGCCCTCAATTAATGTGAGCTAATGTAGAAAAATCAGAATGAAATGTAATGATTTTTAAACCTAAATCGAAATGTAGAATTCAATGCCACAAATAGAAGAATAGGAGAAGAGATGCTCTTTCACTAATGCGATACTAATGAAAGGGAAGAAATGTTCGTTTTAAGCACCAAAGTATGATTACTTTTAGACCATAGAAGAAGAGATGATTCCAGGGAGAAATTTAAATGTAAGAACCTTTGAGAAAGGAAAAAAACATGTAAATTTTCACCTATAAATGAAATAATGCAAAGAACCCCAAATGTTTCACCTAATTTTAGAGCGTTTCTTCGAATGTTGACGAAACAGATAAGGGTAATGGGTTGAGAGGAATACCTATTGGGATGCTGGTTGTAGGTTGTTGCGTGAGTATTGTTGATTGTGAGCTTCCTTTTTGCTTGGAGGAACTACCTGAAATGGAACACAAGACCACCGAATAAAAGTTAAACAATATATACAGTGGACTGCCTAGCGTGTGCTAGATCCAGGAAGTGTGATACTTCCTAGATGGCTATCAATCCACTTTTAAAAATAACTTAATGCAAACAATAAAGGAAATCCTATCGTAGTTAAAATGATTTAGATATCTCATTCATCTACAATAAGCAAATTAATTCACAACATGCTAGGCTATGATTGAATCGAAGGTCAAGGTCAATATCATGGTACTTGGTATTGGTCAAGGTCACTATCAGTGGTAATGGTATAGTGGATGTGGCAAGTGCAATAGATGTAGCAAACACGAAAGTCATAATGGGTATAGGGCCTAGGCGTGAAATGACTAGGGGTAAGGTAAATGCGGGTAGTGCAAAGCTAGAAGAGATTGGAGTAGAAGTAGGAGCAAGTGTCGGGGGATGGATATGGGCATGCCATATATCAACGGCCCGAGGCATCTTGAGTGGATGAGTGGGATAAATAATACTGCAAGACAATAGGATTTTGGTCCAGGAGTTGTGTGAACTCCTCGTCTCCGTAGCAATAGAGATAAGTTGAATAGATTCCATGGTTGGTGATAAAATGGAAGGTGGTGAAGGACTAGGTGGGAGCGGTTGATAACTCGGCGTGGAATACTAGGGTGCTTGCTTGTCCTACGTGTCGCATCTACCATGCGAACAAGTATTAACATGGTAAGATTGCTTTACAGAAACGACATAGAAATATAACACGAGATAGGATAAATAGGTGGTGGTAAGTGAATTGGGGTCAAAATGTTAGTTAGAAAATGACATAGGCTAACCGATCTTGGTTAGGTTAAACGATCTTTAGTCACTATGTAAAGTGGACAATTGGTCAAAATCAAGGAATAAGGCCAAATTTGCTAGGTATGTAAAATGCTGATGGGTCTTACCAAATTAATAGATATGATAAGAGTGACAGAGACTCGAATAACTACTAGAAGGTGAATAGGTGTCCATTTGGATAGGTTAACCAAAAGAACAATGAAACGACGCCATTGGGTAAAACCAATGACAATCGAGGGTAACCGACGATGGTCGCCGACCGACACACACCTATTCGTGAACTTGAAACGATGATGAAGAAAATGTGATTCGAGTTAAAATTAATGTGGAATCGGACCAGTTTATAAGAATGATGAGAATATGGTCCGGCACACTCGAGATGAAGCTAGAATACACCAACCGTGATGAGGAGCGTGCAAGGGGAAATAAGAAAAATGAAGAACATGACCTCTCACCTCAAAATGCAAGCCCAATGCAAACACTAAGAAAAAAATATGATCCTAAGAGTGCCTTTTCTATTATGTTTCTTTAGCTTATGCTATTTAAGGACTGACTCATGAATCAGAAAATAGAGTTTTTGGTGAGGATGGCTTCCTACAAAAAAGGAGATCTACAAGGAGAGGTTTCTGTATGTTATGGTGGGGGTGGGCTTTGCTCAAGTATGACTCAACAGAGCGTGAGTGCGGGTGCCCACTATACCGTGATCGTGTGATCACCTACAAATTCTTCCAGGATAGATGTTGTTTAAGAATGTGTGTATTTTAAATTTTTGATGTTTGGATAAGACTCAGAGAGAGAGAAAGAGAAAGGAAGTGCTTTTCTATGATTTGTTTGTCAACCATTAGCTAGGCATGACTTCCAGTGTATAGGTTGCCCTCAATTAATGTGAGCTAATGTAGAAAAATCGAAATGAAATGTAATGATTTTTAAACCTAAATCGAAATGTAGAATTCAATGCCACAAATAGAAGAATAGGAGAAGAGATGCTCTTTTACTAATTGGATACTAATGAAAGGGAAGAAATGTTCGTTTTAAGCACCAAAGTATGATTACTTTTAGACCATAGAAGAAGAGATGATTCCAGGGGAGAAATTTAAATGTAAGAACCTTTGAGAAAGGAAAAAAACATGTAAATTTTCACCTATAAATGAAATAATGCAAAGAACCCCAAATGGGTCCCACCGGCATGCCAAAATGTTTCACCTAATTTTAGAGCGTTTCTTCGAATGTTGACGCCAAGCAGATAAGGGTAATGGGCTGAGACGAATACCTATTGGGATGCTTTGGTTGTAGGTTGTTGCGTGAGTATTGTTGATTGTGAGAGCTTCCTTTTTGCTTGGAGGAACTACCTGAAATGGAACACAAGACCACCAAATAAAAGTTAAACAATATATACAGTGGATCGCCTAGCGTGTGCTAGATCCGGAAGTTTGATACTTCCTAGATGGCTATCAATCCACTTTGTTAAAAATAACTTAATGCAAACAATAAAGGAAATCCTACTGTAGTTAAAATGATTTAGATATCTCATTCATCTACAATAAGCAAATTAATTCACAACATGCTAGGCTATGATTGAATCAAGGTCAAGGTCAATATCGTGGTAATCGGTATTGGTCAAGGCAAGGTTATGGGCTATTTTGGGTATTTGGTGGAATTTTTGGCTTTGTTCTTGATTTACGGTAAAAGACATAGAGATCGACGCCGGTCTAGGATGACCGGTATTGGTTTAGGTTAACCGCAACGGTTATGGGTAACCAAAGATCGTTATGGTTGGGGTACAAGAAACTAAATAAAACTTGGTCAAGTGATAGATCCGTGGCTAGATGAAGATGGGGGGTAATGAATAGTTACGTACAGATCGGCGTATGCACATGAATGATCATGGTCTAGGTATGGGTAGTGCAAGGGTGTGGATAAAAGATGGTCAAGTTTGCATGGAGGTAGATAATGGGGAATAGAAATAAAAGCAGAAACTAATAACATATGTAAAAGGAACTACCAAATGATAAATGGATGATTGTTGGTTAACAAAACTTACTTTTTGTACACGCTTGATGCCCTGGTTGGTAATGGTGGATGATCAAATGGAATGAACTTGGTGTAGTCTTTGGTGCTTCCTAGATGCTCCCGTGAAGGAAAATGGTTGTGTGATTGCTTTAAGTCTTGGTTATGGATGTTCTGATGCGTATCCTAGCACTCATTCTTCTTACATGCAGCTTTGGTTTTGTCACTTGTTCTCTAAAGATGTGATTATCTCTCATAAATGTGCCAACCCCAAAATAAGGTTATTTTGGGAGTTAAATGGTAACCAATGGTGGTTCCGCTTAACCGGTGATGGTTTAGAGTAACCGTAGATGTCGGTTAGGTGGGATTTCCTAAGTTTACTAAACTAGGCAGATCCCCTTGATTTTATGGGATCTCATTTCGTTTACCCCACGGATTAGCATGGAAGATTCCTTCTAACATGTGGGAATGTGGTTAGAGGGAATGTAGGCATTGATTTTTAGGGTTTGGGTATATCTTAGTTAGTTATGGAAACTTACTAAGAATAGGTCTTAGGGTGAGGTGGTTAGATGAGGTGGATAGGTGGGTATTATCCAATTAGGATATTTAAATAATAAATATTGGGAGGATAATGATTTAATTTAATTAAATTAATATTAGAGTGGGGTGGAGGGGGCCATGGCTAAGTTAATGTGTTCAAGGTATTTATTTATCGAGGGACCAAGGGGAGTGTGACCCAATTTTGGTGTCTCCAGCTTAAGGTCGGAGCCATTATCAACTAAATCTCGTTTAACCCCTATGTTATTGATACAAACATGAATATAAAGAGGGGGATCATTATCTAAAATAGATTGAGAAGGAATTTATGCAGATGTAAAACTAACGTGTTATTATTTAAAAGATAAATTTGTAGTAAATATATGATATGTATATTCAGGAGAAGTATGAGGTTGAATGTAAGTATTAGCCAAAAAAGAGTATGATTTTATTTTCACATTCAAGATTAGCCTTTGCATAAAGGCAAGGATGGAGATACTCGTTATGGTGTCAGGATGCTAGGGTAGTGAAGCTAGTAATAAAGAAGGAACTAAGAGTGTTCGAATGCGGGTTCACCAAATGACTTAATTAAATTCAAATTAAATTTGATTTCAAAGTAACTACTATAATATGTTATTTACAAATGCTAATGTACAAAGAAGACACAAGCAATAAAACATGTAAAATGTGAAACCCTAAGCAAAAAGGAGAGATCGAGAGGATTAACTTATTTCGAGTAGTAGACTGTAGGTGATTTGGGCAAGAAAAATTGTTTAATAGGCTAAAAAAGCATTGTTAATGCTCACTGTAAATTTTGGAACTCAAAAATGGGCGGGATAGGAATGTCCACAAAAGGACATGAGTGTCTCAAAGGGTGTCGATGACCAGATCTAGCCTCTAGTGTCCGACAGTGCTCAAATTTAAAATATTTCTGCTCGGAAGGTCTTTGCTCAAATATTCATTTTTTTCACTCTGATTTTTTTGTTAGGCTTCCAATCGAACCTATAAATTGTAAGAAATAAGTTCACCTGCACATACCCATAAACCACATCAAACCTAAAAGATAAAATACAAAATTAGGAGTCAGATTGACCCCAAAAATCACCCGAAGAGTGAATTTACTGTCGAGTGTTGCACTACATCTCAAACCCTATGTAGTTCTTGTGTGTGTGTGTAGAATGATGCCCTAGGATTCCCTTGTGCAAGTTACACAATGATAGCGGGCTAGATCTAGAATGTAGCAATGTATAGTATGTGTGGATGGAATAGAATAGAATTCCCCTCCTATGTAGTGTATGCAAAAGTGATGCAACCCTTTTCCCTTGTATGGATGTTAGATGGATGCCTTTGAAGTGCTTTAGTGCCTTTGGAATGCAAGCTTAGGTGATAATAATAATGCTTAGTGCTTGGTCCTTCATTTTGAAAATATAACTATGTATTTATATGATTCCCTTGTTTGAATTTTGTAATTTAAAATTGGAAGGTGACCCATAAGTGAAAAATATGCCCAAAAGATAAAAGAGACCCAAAAAGAGTGAGTAAGGTAAGAAAGAGTCGAGGCACTCGGGAGGGATAGGAGCACCTGGGCATTGTTGTCCTGTCAAGTTACCGGTGTCTAAAGTCATAAAAGATAAATAAGTTAAGTTTTGACTAGACTGTAGGGTGTGTAAGACTAAATAGAAAACAAGAGAAAAAGAAAAGAGACCAAAGATAATTGTCAACCACTAATTTTCTTGCTTAGGAATCATGTAATTGCTAACATGCTTTTAGGACTTATAAATTTACCCAAGTGCATGATTTTGTGTCTACACACATCCACTGGGGCACACTATTCCTATCATCTTCATATTTTGCATACCATACCATCACACTCATACATTGCATTTACATATCTTGGTTACATCTATTCTTGCTAGCTTATTCTATTTACATGTTACACTTTGTTTTCCATACTAGACAAATTCTTAGTATGTCATTATCATTCTATATATACACATGCGCATTCACTTGGTATTTTGTGGTGAATGCAGATATCTTACAAGTTTTTACACACTGCAATGATGTTTAGCATTGTACCTTTTACCATCCCATTGCGGCTCCTGGGGCATCTACTTTTACTACTACCACATTCTACACACTTCAAGTTATATTACTACATTATTTGATATTTATTATTACATGTTACTCTACTTTTCGTTGATATATACATTCCTTAACATACTATTTATTTTTCTAATATACTAACGGGTGCTTCATGTGTAGCATTTTCTTTGTAGGAATATATGCCACCATGGTTATCTGACACATTTTTCTTGCTTTTTCTTGCCAGAGTAAATTTTGATAACATGCATTGAATTCTCAAGCCCCAGGAAAATTGATTGATTCAGGGCAAAAATCATGTTTCTAGGGTCCCCTCAGATTTTTCTAACTCCCCTGGCCGAAGAAGAAAAGAGCAAGTTCTGAGAAAATGTGAAAAGTTGCAGAAAACAAGCTTGGGCCAGGAAAAATCATGAAAAATGGCTAAGTCCTAGTCCTCGCAACGGTCGGGACGTGAGGGACATCTGGGCGTGAATCGGCCGAAAGGCCGCTAGGCAGTCTGCAGAGCAAAGGAACATCCGGGCCGTCGGGACGCGTGGGACGCGGAAAGCAGTTCGGCGAAGGAGAAAAATCGACTAAGCTACTTTGGGACATTTGGGACAAGAAGGCGCGAAGGACGGGACATTTGGGCCGGTTCGGCGAAATGGGGAAATCTTTGTCTTGGGGACATCCGGACAAAGGGACAAAGGGACGTGGAAGACGCGGATAGCTGAAAAATCGAGAGCCAATCAGATCACGCCACGTGTCACCAGCAGAAAAGGGACAGGGAAGCCCATTTCGGGCGGATCGGAAGTTTTTGTCCCAGACAGCACTGGGACATCCAGGACAAATGGACGCGGTGGACGTGAAAGAGCCGGCAGACCCACGGACCAACCAAATCATGACACGTGTCACAAGGAGAAAAGTCCAAAATTCAAAGGGCGAGGTTTGAGGGGTCAGCCCGAGCCAATCAAAAGAGGACACGTGTCCTATGGAGCAAGGAATGCGGAGCTCGGGGAGGAGTTAGAGAATTTGGCAAGAAGTTCACCCAAAAGCTAAAAGTAAAGGTCTGCCCCACACCCCTGACGACCAATCAATGCATGCCACGTGTCATCCAGGTGGCAGAGCGCGGGAAGAAATTTAAAAATCCGTTTCACCTGTTTTGTGCCCTAAATCTTCAGATCTCCATATCTTTTGATCCAGAGCTCAGATTTGCACGTTCTTTATATCAACGGAAAGCTTATGAAATTATCTACATGATTTTGGGGTTAATCTTGAATTTTGGTGTAGTCTAGAGAGAGAAAATTGAGAAACAGGCTCTGACACGTGTTCATGGCCAGAAGTGACATTTCAGCGACCAGATTTAATGCAGAATGGGTCGCATTCTCCTGTAATTCAGTCAAAATGATAGGGTATGGGTTTGTAAGGTCCCCCATGCCATTTTAATGCACCTGTAGTCAAGAAGGAATGGGCTCTCACGTTTTTGTATGTTTCTGTCTCCTAGGCTCGACCCATGTAATGTAAAAGCCAGATTTGGCTCATTTCTAAAATGGGGAACATTTTTGGGCATAGCAGACTTCTTCTTTCACCTCCAGCAAGTGATTGATGCAAGGATCAGACCTCTCCAAAGATTGTAATAGTTTTCTTTTACCTCTCTGAGGGTGTAATGCGTGTTTTTGACACTGAAATGATAATGCAAGCTCTGTGAATGGGTTTTAGTCCTCTGTTTGTATTATTTGCTTCATTTCAGATCCTAAATTATACCTTATCAGTCAGTGTATGTTTTATGTTGTGAACTTTGGTCTGTGTCTATTTGCATGACAAATATGTTTCACCACTCCTTTTGGTGCATCACCATCTTTAGTTAGTTTCAATTTCTTGCACTTCTACCCCTGTCTCCTTGCAAGTTAGAGTAGGATTAGGATCTGAACCTCTGTAGTTGTGCAAGCATTAGATCTAAATCAGAGGAGTTTGAGGAACCAGCCTCTAATCTAGAGATTCCTCTCTCAGTTTCACAAGTCCCACGCTTGGAGAGAGGTTTCCATGTTGTGCAATCACACTGGATGCTAGAGTGATCAACCTAGAAGCCTGATCTGCATCCGGGGTCTTTGTGAGCTGCAACAACAGTTTTGGCATGCCCGGTGGGACTAGAGGTCTCATTTTTATTGCAGCAGGGTTGATGTGCATCTGCTGCATTTTTCTTGCTTAAAAAGAGCTATTATTTGCATATCTGCGACTCCAAGGGGAAGAACCAGCTGGTTCCAAGTGCAGGCCTGAAAACTCATGAGAAGAATCACCACAAGGTCAAGAGTTGGAGAAGAAGAAGTGTTGTTTGAATACCTGCAATTATCTCCAAGAAGAAGGCAAAGAGGAAGAAGGATTCAAAGGTCTCCATCTCCACCAAATAGAACTCTCTCAACTCCTCCACCTGGTAGGCCTTTCATTCAGTCAACAAGGGTTTTAAGACCAATTAGAATGGCTCAGAACAATCCCTACGTCAACTTCACAGGCAGCAGCCCACTTGCTCTCAATGCACAACATCCAATTCCTATTGCAGCCTTGAAGAACATTCCCTACTTCACTGGAGAAAATCAGACTACTCCAGGTGATCATGTTAAAGATATTGCTAACCTTTGTGCAATTCATGAAATCAATGAAATGCAAGTGGCTGTCAAGTTACTGGCATCTTCCTTCAAGGGTAAAGCATTACAATGGTTTAGGAGCCTTGGAGCTGGTTCTATCACAAACTGGAATCAGCTGTGTATTGCACTTCATGAGCAATTTGGAGAGAAGGGAGACAACTTGTCTCTTTTGGAGCAGCTAACAACCATCAAGAGGGCTCCCAATGAGCAGCTGACGATTTCAACTTCAGATTTCAAAAAACTTGGGAGAGGATTCCAGTGGCAGTCAGGCCAACAGCAGAAGGTGCTTTTCTATACTATCTCAAAGCTTTAAATTCTGATATTTCTATGTTGATTCAGTCCATGGGAGGCATAACTATCCCTATGGCTTATAGCATTGCCATTAGGGCTGAAAATTGTTTAATCAGTTGGCAAACTTGCCCCTAGACCTCCCATGCCATTGTTTCCAAGTTTAGAGAGCCCAAACACCCATCAAGCACCTAATTTGGCTCCTTCTCCCACTCCTAGAAATCAGAGTTCAAATGAAGCTTCCACTTCATCTCCAAGTGCCCCAAATGAGCTTCAAGAGGTCATGAAGCAATTGCAAAACCTAGGCAATGAGCTAGTTACTCTCAAGAGGCAACAAGCCCAAGGTTTCAGACCTTCTTATCAACCCCAAGCTCAGCCTAATAGACAGCCATACCAACCACAAAGACCACCTAATCCAGCTGCAAATATGAATCAAACAAGGCCTCCTGCCAATAGACCATTCCAGCCCTATAATCCAAATGCCATATCTGCCTCTAAGGCATTAGTGCCAACACAGAACAACATTGCTCAGGAATATGATTGGTGCTTTCCATGCAATGAGCCTCATAACCAATCCATGTGTTTCAATGGTGCTCTCAATCAAGCACTAATGGTGACAACTACTGGTGTGGAGGCGAGGGCGATCGAGAAGCATCAACAACAAGAAACATTCCAACAGCAATCAGCCCCAAATGACACCACATTGGTGAACTGGCAAGCAGAAGATTTATGTGGCATGAATCAAGCAGTTTCTCAAGGTGTTGCAGCCAACACAAGGTCAAAGAGGAGAAATTTGGGTGAAGAACAGCCATTAGCCCCAGCCAATCCACAACCTTCCACGGCTCCACAAATGATTGGCAAGCAAAGTCCAGTTTCAAATGCACAAGGGCAGCCAAGAACAGCCCCTAGGCCAACTCAAATGCCAGCTGTTGCTGCCCATGTGCAAGGAGTAAATGTGCAAACCAAGGGACAACAGAGAGATCCTTCATCACCATTCAGTATCATTGATCAGATGAAGAAGACAAACGTCAACATATCAATGTGGGAATCCCTATCTATCCCAGGCCAAAGAGATCTGCTGCAAGCTGCCATGAAGGATTGGCCAACTTCGAATCAACAGGTTCAGATGCAAGACAAAGTGCTTACAAATGCTGCCCAGCCTGAAGGAAGTCATGGAGGACAACAAGGTAAAATGTTGAAGCCCCCTCCTTTCTATGTTTCATTAATCATTGGAAATCAGCTAGTACATAATTGCATGATAGACTCCGGGGCAAGTAGCTCAGTAATGCCTAAACAGATAGCTGATCAGCTAGGGCTCCAGTATGAAATAACATCTAAAGGGGTAGTGCAGCTAGATGGGACAGCAATAGCAACAGTTGGAGTGATTAGAAATTTGAGTCTTACCTTGCACGCATGTCCAAATGTTGTTGTTTTACAAGATGTATCAATCATAGACCTTCCACCACTCTTTGCCCTTTGCTTGTCAAGGGACT
Organism: Taxus wallichiana var. yunnanensis; assembly: GCA_018340775.1. NCBI lineage: Eukaryota > Viridiplantae > Streptophyta > Pinopsida > Cupressales > Taxaceae > Taxus > Taxus wallichiana. Next base: position 823,521,487 of record CM031238.1, read on the forward strand.
TCACAGCCAAGATTGGGGGGTATTTGTCTGCTGATTGGTCACACATGCTATTCAGAACAAGATATGGAACTAAGGCCACAATCAGATCCGAACCTATTGCAAACTTCCATATTGAGCCTTACACTCCAAGTCAGATTAATGCCAATTGCTCAGCATTTGATCAAGAAGATCACCCTAGCACTGATGAGGCTGACACCAAGGTTGGAAGTATCCCGGATCTAACTCTTGATGAATGGGCAAACAAGATACATGCTTTTGATCCCTATCAAGAAGTAGAAGAATCTGCGCTAGGAGTTTATTGTTTACATGAAGAGAATCAACCTCTCCCCAGCATCACCAAGCCGGATCATAAAGACAAGAATGAAGTATGGCAATTGTTCTTTGATGGGTCAAGGAGTAGACAAGGTGCAGGAGGAGGAGCTATGCTCATTTCACCACAAGGTATAAAGTATTACTCAGCCTTCCATTTTCAGTTTTCTGCTCAAACAACACGGCTGAGTATGAAGCCTTAATTCATGGATTGCCTTTGGGCAAAGAAAGAAGGCATCGAGGAATTTACAAGTATTTGGTGATAGTGAGCTGATTGTAAACCAAGTCAAAGGAAAAAATGCTGCCAAAAATGATCTGTTGAAGAACTACAAAAATCGGGTATGGGATCTTATTGAAGATTTTGAAGCTTTTAGCATCAATTCCATCCCAAGAAAAAAGAATGAAGCCACTGACAGGCTAGCAGCAATTGGGGCTGCATTTGACGTTGTAGAAAATATCAAAAGTGAAAAATCTCAGCCTCATATCAAATTGGTTGTGAGACCAGCTGTTTCGGATAACAATACAAGTTGGCAAGTCTTCGAGAATGATCAGCAAATTGTTAATTTCCTACAAGAAGAAGCTGAGTTCTCCGCCAGGAATCAAGACAAGCTGCATCAGCAGTATGGTGACCAAGTGGTGCAGCTGAGAACTAACAAATTACCAAAAGGCCTCATAACCTTGGAGTCGATCTTGACCCGAATGATCGATTCGGAAGGAGAAAGTGAACATTCAAGTAAAGGGTGAAGATTCAGAGCCTATTTTAGTGGAAGAAGGCAAAACATTGCAGATTGGCAAAGTAAGTACCTCACAAGAGAAATCTGATTTTGTTCAGCTTTGTCAAGAGTTCCCAGATGTCTTTGCTTGGACTTACAAAGATCTAAGAGGTTTCAACCCAAAGTTGGCACAACATACTATTGAGCTGGATCCGGAATCCAAGCTTGTCAGGAAAAAGCAAAGGCCAGTGAATCCCCATATTGAACCTCTCATGAGAAAAGAGTTAAGCAAGCTTATTGAGGCTAGTATCATCTTCCCCATCAAACACTCAAGTTGGGTTGCCAACTTAGTCCCAGTCAGAAAGAAGAATGGAGAGATCAGGTTGTGTGTCGACTTCAGAGATTTGAATAGAGCCTCTCTCAAGGATCATTATCCACTCCCTTCCATGGAGCAAATATTGCAGGTTGTAGCTGGTTCAGAAAGGTTTTCACTACTTGATGGCTACTCAGGCTACAATCAGATTATGGTGAGGAGGAAGATCGATTCAAGACAGCCTTCACAACCAAATGGGAACATATGCCTACAAGAAGATGCCATTTGGCCTATCAAATGTTGGAGCCACTTTCCAAAGGGCAATGGATATGGCATTCAAGGGGTTGATCAATAAAATAGTTTTGATATATCTTGATGACATCACTGTATTCTCCAAAAATGTAGTGGATCACCTTTTTCATCTGAGGCAGGTATTTCAGAGGTGTAGAAGATTTGGGGTATCATTGAATCCCAAAAAATGCATATTCCTGGCTCATGAGGGGAAACTTCTAGGCCATATTGTCTCGAAAGAGGGACTGGCAATTGATCCAGAGAGGGTTGAAGCCATAAGAGCACTACCATTGCCAAGTCACAAGAAGGCTCTTCAAAGCTTCTTGGGAAGGATCAATTTTGTCCACAGGTTTGTCCCAGATTTTGCAGCCCTTGTCAAGCCCATCACCAAAATGTTAAAGAAGAGCATGGCTTTTAAGTGGACAGCGAGAGGCAGGGCGGAGAGTTTTGAAGCAATCAAAGAAGCTATCTCTCAAGCACCAACTCTCATCAACCCAGACTTCTCCAAGGATTTCATCCTCTATGCATTTGGAGGTGATGACACTATTTCTGCCATTCTAGTACAACAGAACAAAGATAATGATGAGCAGCCGGTTGCCTTCTTGACCCGAGCCTAGATGACTATGAGGTGAGGTACTCTTTTATTGAAGCATGTGCTTGTAGTAATCAGAAGCTTGAAGAAATTCAAGCATTTAATCTCAAACAACAAGGTCCAGTTGCTGGTCTCACATGCTGGAGTTAAGGACTTCCTCCTCAACAAGGATTTGAATGAGAAAAGGGCAGGTTGGATCACCCGTGTCATGGAATATGACATTGAGATCAAGATCACCAAGCTGGTAAGAGGGAAAGGACTGTGTGAGCAGCTGGTTTTGGGGAAGCAAAAGAAGTATGCAACAAAGAAGAGGCTGTTTTGACAGTCCAGGACAGCCATGAGCCAAGTGGCAATCAAGAAGAAGACAATGCTTCCCCCACTCCTTGCTGGACCCAAGGCATTATACACTTCCTAGGTACAGGCCTGTGCCCCCCAGAGATGAACAAGACCCAAAGGAGACACTTCAGGTTGCAGGTTGTTCCGTATGCCATTGTTGATGGAGTTTTGTTCAAGAAAGATGTGAATGGAGTGCTGCTGAGATGCATTAGCACAAATCAGATTCAAAGGGTGTTGGAAGAGTTTCATGGTGGACCAGCTGGTGGCCATTTTGCACCAAGAGTGACAGCTCTAAAAATCATGAAGGCTGGTTATTATTGGCCTAAAATCTTCAGTGATTGCTATGCATGGATCAAGAGGTGTAAGAATTGTGCATTCTTCACAGGAAAAGAGAGACTTGCTGCCCTCCCATTGCATCCAATCTCAGTTGACCAACCATTCATGCAATGGGGTTTGGACTTCATCGGAGTCATTAATCCCATTTCAAGCCAAGGGCACAAATGGATTTTGACAGCCACAGACTACTTCACCAAATGGATAGAAGCAGTAGCACTCAAAGAGGCAAATGAGTCTAGCATCTTAGACTTTTATGAGGGAATAACAACCAGATTTGGTGTACCTGCTACAATAATCTCTGATAATGCATTGGCATTCATTGGATCTAGGGTGACTGAGTGGGCTGTCAAGAATGGTATTTACCTAAGCACTTCATCGAACTATTACCCTCAGGGTAATGGCCAGGCCGAGTCTACAAACAAGAACTTGTTGAGGATCATTAGGAGGACTCTTGATGAGAATCAGAGGTCTTGGCATACCAAACTGAAATCAGCCTTATGGGCTGATAGGATAACTCCCAAAAGATCCACAGGTAACTCTCCATTTAGGCTTGTCTATGGAAGAGAGGCAATCTTGCCCATGTCACTTGAGTTGCCAACGTTGGAACTCATGAAGCAGGCTGGAGTTGCTAGAGTTTGAGCCCATGGAGGTGAGGTATGCGAGTTGATGGAGCTGCGAGATCGAAACCGGGCATCCCAAGTAATGGAAAAGGATCAAGCTTTGATCAAGAAGACCTTTGATAGGAAGGCCAAAGATAGATCTTTTCGAGTTGGAGATCTAGTGTTAAAATGGGATGTGGATAGAGAAAAAACCGGAAGGCATTCAAAATTTGATGCCATTTGGAGTGGCCCATACATGGTCACAAAGTGCAAGAACAACAATGCTTTCAATTGGCCTCATTGGATGGTGAAGAAGCTGCAGATTCCAGTCAATGGAATCTATCTCAAGCGTTGCTTCTAGAGGAAGTTCACTACCTCTGTAAATATTAGATTAGATTTTCTTTCCTCCAAGTGCTTGTGCACATTGTTTTGTTGTAGGTTAGTTTTGTTTTCCCTAAGTGCTTTGGCACAGCTTGCTTTGTCCATGGAGATGTTTTGTAGTCTTTTGCTTTCATCAGGTGATATTCCATCTTCCTCCTTACACATTCTTAGTCAGTTGGGATTCTAAACTGAATGTTTGATAACTCCATGCCCAATGGACTACTTCTGGCTACTGGTCTTTTCACCTAGCAGGCAGGTACCCCAGTGAGTCGCCAATTGTTATCCAAAATTCACCCCCCAGAGTAAATTTTGATAACATGCATTGAATTCTCAAGCCCCAGGCAAATTGATTGATTCAGGGCAAAAAATCATGTTTCTAGGGTCCCCTCATATTTTTTCTAACTCCCCTGGCCGAAGAAGAAAAGAGCAAGTTCTGAGAAAATGTGAAAAGTTGCAGAAAACAAGCTTGGGCCAGGAAAAATCATGAAAAATGGCTAAGTCCTAGTCCTCGCAATGGTCGGGACGTGAGGGACATCGGGCGCGAATCGGCCGAAAGGCCACCAGGCAGTCTGCAGAGCAAAGGAACATCCGGCCGTCGGGACGCGCGGGGCGAGCGAAAGCCGGGTTTGGCCGAAGGAGAAGAAAATCGACTAACTGCTCTGGGACATTTGGGACAAGAAGATGCGAAGGACGCGAACTGGCCGGTTCGGCTCAAAGGGGAACTCTTGTACTGGGACATCCGGGACAAAGGGATGTGGAAGGACATCAGGACAAAGGGACGCAGAAGACGCGGATAGCCGAAAAAGCCGAGAGCCAATCAGATCACGCCACGTGTCACCGGCAGAAAAGGGACAGGGAAGCCCATTTCGGGCGGATCGGAAGTTTTTGTCCCAGACAGCATTGGGACATCTGGGAAAAATGGATGCGTGGATGCGAAAGAGCCGGCAGACCCGCGGACCAACCAAATCATGACACGTGTCACAAGGAGAAAAGTCCAAAATTCAAAGGGCGAGGTTTGAGGGGTCAGCCCGAGCCAATCAAAAGAGGACACGTGTCCTATGGAGCAAGGAATGCGGAGCTCGGGGAGGAGTTAGAGAATTTGGCAAGAAGTTCACCCAAAAGCTAAAAGTAAAGGTCTGCCCCGCGCCCCTGACGACCAATCAATGCATGCCACGTGTCATCCAGGTGGCAGAGCGTGGGAAGAAATTTAAAAATCCGTTTCACCTGTTTTGTGCCCTAAATCTTCAGATCTCCATATCTTTTGATCCAGAGCTCAGATTTGCACATTCTTTATATCAACGGAAAGCTTATGAAATTATCTACATGATTTTGGGTTAATCTTGAATTTTGGTGCGTCTAGAGAGAGAAAATTGAGAAACAGATCTGACACGTGTTCATGGCCAGAAGTGACATTTCAGCGACCAGATTTAATGCAGAATGGGTCGCATTCTCCTGTAATTCAGTCAAAATGATAGGGTATGGGTTTGTAAGGTCCCCCATGCCATTTTAATGCACCTGTAGTCAAGAAGGAATGGGCTCTCACATTTTTTGTATGCTTTTGTCTCCTAGGCTCGACCCATGTAATGTAAAAGCCAGATTTGGCTCATTTCAAAGGGGGAACATTTTTGGGCATAGCAGACTTCTTCTTTCACCTCCAGCAAGTGATTGATGCAAGGATCAGACCTCTCCAAATATTGTAACAGTTTTCTTTTACCTCTCTGAGGGTGTAATGCGTGTTTTTGACACTGAAATGATAATGCAAGCTCTGTGAATGGGTTTCAGTCCTCTGTTTGTATTATTTGCTTCATTTTAGATCCTAAATTATACCTTATCAGTCAGTGTATGTTTTATGTTGTGAACTTTGGTCTGTGTCTATTTGCATGACAAATATGTTTCACCACTCCTTTTGGTGCATCACCATCTTTAGTTAGTTTCAATTTCTTGCACTTCTACCCCTGTCTCCTTGCAAGTTAGAGTAGGATTAGGATCTGAACCTCTATAGTTGTGCAAGCATTAGATCTAAATCAACCTAGAAGCCGATCTCGCATCCGGGGTGTCTTTGTGAGCCTGCAACAACGAACATAGTTACAAAATGACCTAGAATTTGACTTGGGAAAAAACATATAGCGAGACACAGCGCCAAGAATCGACACTAGCGCATGGGCGCTAAAGTCCTCCCAGGAGATAATGTCCCAATGGTAGATACAAACAATTTATCAAGATAGAACAATCTACAATATTTCTATAGTTGCGGCACATGCCTTCAGTCACATAATGCATTCTATCTCCTACAATCTTAATAATTTAGAACTAATCGAAACAAATCAAGACAAATGAAACAAATCGAGACATACCATATGCAGTGGTGATTATTATGCAGAGTCATGGAAGGAGAGTAAAACTAGAAATCTCTCCTTAACACTTAATATTGGTGTGAGATCATCCAAGAAATTTGAACTTGGCGTGAGATTGCCCAAAAAAATCACACTTGGTGTGAGATTGCCCAAAAAATCACTCTTGGCATAAGATCGCCCAAAAAAATTGCTCTTGTCATGATATTGCCCAAAAAACTCACACTTGGCGTGAAATCACCCAAAAACCCCATCTTCAAGATTCGAATCAGCAACTTCAAACAACATGACACTTTTTTATCTCTTACTCTTTCAAACATCAAGTGCACACTTTCCTTTTTACATATTTATGCATACTTTACTCAGAATTATCATATAGAAAGCTTTGACTACTATTTTCCTCTTCTTTGTAGGTTCATCCTTACAAGAAGCAACAAGCACAACCTACATCAACACAACTACAATGCATATGCTTCACCCCTATGGTCCACTTCCCTTTCCTAGTTTTCACGCTTCACTTTGCAATCACTTCACGCTTCACTTGTCCACTCAACACACTATTCGCCACACTCTATACAGGATCATAAGGTACGTATCTCTTATCTACTTTATGTTATCGAGTATTCACTCAACAACATAAAGTGGGGAAAATGTAGACACAAAATCACACACTTGGGTACATTTCTAGGTCCTAAAAGAATGCTAGCATTTACATGATTCCCAAGAAAGAAACTAGTGATTAAAAACTATCTTTGGCCTCTTTTCTTTATCTCTTGCTTTCTCTTTGATCTTCCATACCCTATAGCCCAGTTAGATCTTAACTGATTTATCTTTGATGACTTCAGACACCAACGCCCAGCCAGACAAAAGCACCTGTGCGCTCCTGTCCCTCCTAGGTGATCGTGACCCTTTCTTACCTTACTCACTCTTTATGAGTCTCTTTTATCTTTTGGGCATATTTTTCACTTATGGGTTGGCCTTCCATTTGTCAATTATGAAATTCAAATAAGGGAATTGTATAAATACATAATTATGTTTTCAAAATGAGAGACCAAGCACTAAGCATTACTATCATCACCTAAGATTGCATTCCAAAGGCACTAAATCACTCCAAAGACATCCATCTAGCATCCATTTAAGGGAAATGGTTACGTCATTTTTAAATACACAACATAGGAAGGGGAGTTTTATTCTATTCCATTCCATTCACACATGCTATTAAATTGCTACATTCTAGCTACGGTTTGTTATCAAGTACAACTTGCACAAAGGCATCCTAAGGCACCATTTCTACACACACACAAGAACTACATGGGGTATGAGATGTAGTGCAACACTCGGCATAACTTCTCTCTTTGGTGACCGTCGTGGTTGGTCCGACTCCTCATTATGCATTTTCCTTTTTAGTTTTGATGTGGTTTGTGGGTATGTGCAGGTGAACTTCTCTTACGTAGGTTGCAGTGTACCTTCGCGATCAAGGAGAAAATATCGGTGACTAACAAGAATCATTAGCAAAAACTTTACAACACGTAAGAAAGTAGATCCCGAGCTCTTGCACGACTACTAGAACCTAGATCCAGTCACAAAGTGCCTGACGCATCTTATCTACCTTGGGAACCCCTATTCGGATCTATTCATGAGTTCCAGATTTTACAATGAGCATTTACGATGTTGTTTGCAATCTCTTCAACACTTTTACTTTCCCATATCACTTCATGTTCAGTCAGAAATCAACTAAGTCCTCCTATCTCTTCATCTTGTTGATGGTTTCACATTTTACACGCTTCATTGCTTATGTCTTCCTATATATTAGCATTTGTATATCGTTATTTCAATAGCTACTCTACAATCTGATTTAATTAATCTAAATTAAATTAAATCACATAGATTATGCCTTAGGTCCATTGCTGCTATAATTTACATCGGTGTTGACATTATTACATCTTCCCACTTATGACTTGATTCTATTATTGTGCTTTCATTTATTGTACTTAGGCCCACATAGGAACAAAATTCACTTATCACATACATTTATGCATGATGAATTTTTACTATGTTTACGTAAGAGATTTATTTTTCTATCATGCACATGTTGCACCTAATCCTTTTTTAGATATGTGATTCACAAGTTCATCTCACACCTTAAAAGGGGCACATTATATCCCACTTATTTTATCTATAGTATTTAGGCCTCTATAACATTCACTCACTTCCACATATAAAATCAATCACACGATCACACATAACACATTCTTTCATTTTCTTAAATGGAATAAGTTGTGTGGTGTTAACATTTTATATCATTTTTCATCACGAGACACACCGATAATATATTAAGATACATCACAAATTTTGAGACATGATTTCATAGGGGCATTTTCATAATCTTCAACACAACTAGATGTATTTATTCATATTCTCTCATTTTCCTAAATTTTAATAGTTTACTTGAGTATGTATTTATATAGACACTAATTAATTTGCATATATTGCACTTTATACTCATATAAACATCTTCCCATAATCATGAGTGTTGATGCTAGCCTTGAGATCTTCCCAACCATCTGCTATGGATATTAGCCAATCTCTCTTTCCTTTTGACTTTTTGCTTGATATTATTCTCTTACAAACTTTGAGAACCCTTATTATACGACGAGGTGACTACCAAAAACACTCTAATGTAAGTGTCTGTTTGTTTGTATGCATGCATGCACACACATCAAAGTGGGGCATTATGTAGACATTTAATTTGTATGGGACTCGGATTCTTTATGAAGTTAGTGTATTTACATGTTTATTGATTATTGGTCCAAGTTAGGCTCTTATTGTCATTTGTTCCTCACATTCTTTGACCTTTGACTTGTTTGCCTTGCATGTTGTGTAACTTTCAACATATACAACTCAATTATCCTCTTATCAAATATTTAATCTCATCTTTTACTCCTTGTTTGTCCATTATTATGGAATTTTTGGTAGAACTATACTTGTACAAAGATTCTGACTCCTTCCTTTTTGGGCCCCTTTCATCAATGTTCGTGATTTCCTTTGGGTTTTGTATGCCTTATATTAGCTTTGCCCACCTATTTTGTGTTGTCTTGGGGGCTAATAGGGTCGTAATTTGAATTCAACAAGTCTATAAATATATAAGTGCATTAGTGCCTTTAGTACCCATAGAGATTATTATAAGAGTATAGGATTCAAATATTTATAGAGCATATACCATTTAGTGATTTTTTGCATTCATTTGAAAAGATAAGGGTCAAGACACTTAAATACATCGTATTGTCTGTTGACTTGCATTAAGTGTTAATTTCAAGTTTTTTTCCTTCAAAGGGATCTTATTGAGACAAACCAATAAATCCATACCCCATTTTTATTGTTTTACAAAGTGTTGATGCTAGATTAGGGTTTGGAGTAAGAAGAATGATTTGCAACAAAATCGCTTAAAATGAGTGAGGTTTATGAAGCTCATAACTAGATCTATTGTTGCAAAAGGGACCCATTTCTACTCCTATGGTTCTAGTAGGGCCAAAACCATATCGCTATGGTTTTAGTCGAGATTGTTGAATTTCTTTGTTTCTTTTTGAGTTTGTTTTGCCTTGGGATCTAAAACTTCCTTCTAATATTAGTTGTTGGTGACTATATCTATATTAGTGTAAAATCTAGTATTATCCTTGAAACTCTCACTACATTATCCCTACAAACATTTTTAGTTGATTAATTATTTATAGTTGTTCTATGTTATAGGCAATTCAATATTCCCAAGATAAGGTATTTTTTTTTGAATGATATATGAATTAAAATTAATTAGGAAAAACAAATATAGTTAGTTAATACACAATTAGTGTAAAACCACTTTCCACACCTAAAATCATTTTTTTCTATAAAACCACATCAATGATAAAGTAAGAACTAGATTTCAAATATGGATTCTACAAATATTGTTTGATAGCAAATATAAAATCCACATAAACAAAACCATAAATAAATAAAATTCACTAACCAAAAATCAAAATTAATATTTTATATCATTTACAAAAATGAAATCAAATTCACATGGAAATCTTGTTTATTTTTTGGTGATTAATCGTGATCTTCTATTAAAATGAAGATTCCTCTTAAAATAAATTGAATTGAATAATATTAAACTTTACTCTGTATAACATAAAAAAATTGTTTTAATATATCGTTAAAATAAATAAATAAAATGTTATATATATACACAATCTCTTGGGTTGACCATAACTTTACATTAACATGTAGAGCCTTCAAATATTTTAGTGATTAAATGTGATATTCAAACTTCCATTAAAGTAGAGATTCCTAATAACAAATTGAATTGAATTATATTAAATTTCAATTTCTATAACATAAAAGAACTTAAACGTATGACATTATATTCACTTAAACATAGGCTTATAAATAGTTACAATAAATAAAACATATAAAATTATTATTTTTCATTTATTCTTATGGTTGATTTTTTTGTACACAGAGTTGGCCTAATGGTGAAGAACATGTGCTCTTGAAATAGAGGTCACAAGTTCAAATCCTGCAGGGGGTAGGGTATGTACGCCTTGTTTGTAGCAAAGTTAGTTGCCTCCCGCACGTGAGTACAAGGTAGTCCCATATGCTATAAGCCGCTTGTAGACCCAAAAACAGGCCGCCCGACATCGTGGACTGTAAAAACCATTATTATTATTATTATTATTTCCCATCTTTATTTCCATTTTGATTATTATTTTTCTCACATCTTAAAATTATGGATATGTCTACCATGAAAGGAACATAGACTATTCCCAAATTTGTTTTTACTAGTGGTTTAGTCCATTTCATCACTATAACGAGGCTTTTAGGGATGGAGAAAAAATAGCTCCCACTTCAAGATAAGTTTGCCACCCCAAGAGCGTAATTTATGGGGTATTTCTAAAGATTTTTTTGGAACCTCTTTTACATTAAATTATAATACAAAGTGTTATATAGTAAGTAGGCAAATGACAAAGGTGGACACAACCTTATTACTTAACTTATTATGAGGACCATTCTTGAGAGCAATGTATTGTGATGTGAATCACTTCGTATCAAATATCTTTCTGAATTTTTTTTGTTAAGTTCTCATGATTGAGACTAGGAGAATAAGTTTGTCTTTCCTTGTAGTGTAACTTATTGGCAAGATAATTTCTACTCTATTATAAAAATTTAGGTATCTTATACTAACCATTTTATTGATGATAACAACATTTAACCGTTTTAAAATTAAATTGGTATAGTGGTTGATTGGTTGCAGAAGATGAGTATATTTGCTTGCTCGAATTCCCCTCTCCTCTATTTTAAAAGTATGTTATTGAGACATCAACCATCTTATTGATGATGATAACAACATTTGAATTTAAAAAATTAAGTAAATATGGGTTGGTTATAAAGTAAACATAACATGAGACCACAAAGTGTGTTATGGATGTAGGAAAAATGAGCTCATCACAAGACCATATGTTGTGCTTTATGGATATGGCCCCCTGGAAACAAAGTAAGGTTAGCATGAGACCATAGGCCATGCCTCGATATAGGCCACTTGGTTACAAAGTGAGCATACACTAAGTGTAGACACTTAATTTCGACCGCATAATTTTAATACTAAAATTGCACTAATTGTCTTCTTTTGTCATCATTTTGTTATAATTAGTGGTTTTTATTTTAATTAGCTAAAATTACCCTTTGTCTCAATCAATTAATGACACTTCGCTAATTAACTACTTTTTCCCCTCATCTCGGATTTGAATTAACGAAACTTCGTTAGTTATAATCCTTTTAATTAATTAATTAACCATTATTAATTAATTAAGCCTTTTAATCTCGTATTTAATCAATAAACCTTCTTATTGATTAAATCCCCTCTCAAACCCTTCAAATTCTACTAATTTCCCTCTAAATCATCTCCAAATGGCTTTTATAAGCTTAACTTGGCCTATTAATTAATCCTAGTTGATTAATTAAATCACCCCAACTCCCATGAGTTGCTAATATTTAATTAATCTCTTCTAATCATACTTATCCTTTTCTAATTCTACATTCCCTTTATCCCACATTCACTAGGTTGCAAGCTTCTCCCAAAATGGAAAGCTATATAAGAAGCCTAGTACACCTTGTCCAAACTTACACCATGTCCTTGCAAGACATTTACACTTGAGAAGAGCATTTCATATTGGAAGGCTTATTGAATCAAGTAAACTCTCCCTTTTCTACTTGGCTAAGAGTAGTAAGAGAAGAACCAAAAATGGCAATCAAGCCATATTGGTGAGATCTCTTCCTCTTCCTTGGAGAAATCCTTTGATCGTGCATAGTTGCATTTGACTCGTAAAGGAAGTATCTACAATCTAAAAGTACATCCAACAATCAAAGGAGGTTTGCATTTCATGTTAGATTTAATGTTTTATGCATTTAATTAAGCTTTCCTTTATTCTTTATCATGATGTTTTTACTTGAATTAACTAAGTTATGAATCTACTTGGTGTTAGGTTCTTTTCATTAACTTAGATTAATTTAGCATGCATACATATGGCACCCCGATGGGACACTCCTTTGTCTCATGTGCATTCATTTATTTTTCTTATTTTAAAACTTATTTTTTTACCTTTTTACAAGATAACTATTTCAATTTGTTGAAAATATTGTGTTTCTAAGCATGTATGTTATTGTTTGGTAGTGTTGAGTCTTTTTACGGGCATAAAGGAGGAAAAGTGCTATCAAATTTAGATTTTGATGGGAAATTTTTGAGATTTTGGCTATTTTTGGGACATTTTCAACGTTTTTGTGTGTATGTATGTACAGCTCCATGCGCTGGCATCCCAATATTTACATTTGCATACTTGTGTACGCACTAGCATCGTATTGCGTTTTTGGTTGCATGTGTTAGAATCTTGCTCTTCGCATTCTTGTTCATATCCATGTGCTAACGTCACATTGTTTTCCCCGCCCATGCACTAGCATCTTTACTCGCGTTGGCGTTCATATCCACACACTAGTGCTTTCTTGTGCATGTGCTAGCATCGCATTATTTTTCCTACTTCCACGTGCTAACATCTTTCTTTCATCTACACTAATGTTCATATCCATGTGATAACATCTTTGTCTACACTATCGTCTCGGTCTTTACGTATGCGTACATGTGCATGCGCTAACGTCACATTATTTTTCCTACTTGCATGCACTAGCATATTTTTGTCTCATCTTTGACGTTCATATTCACACGCTAGCGTCCTAATGTAGGTACTAGCATACTATGTAAAATTTCTACTAAGTTTCCTCAAATTTTCTAAAATTTCCCGAAAGTTTTAGTTTTTATTTTCAATTTCCTATTGTTTTATGTATGATTATGATTTTAATCTATAGGTTATTTGTTTGAATTAGTACTAGCATTTCAAGTCTTTGTTTAAAATCTCCATTTGGTATAATTTGATCAAAACCACATATGTTCTTCTCTTGCGCTTTTGAATGACCTTGAGAATCAGAAATGGCTATGATTATGGATGTTTTTCTAACATTACAGTTGTCATTTGTTTGAAAATGGTGCTAACACTTGATGTCTTGGTTTAAAAATTCTATTTTGGTTTGATTTGATCAACATCATTGCTGCTCTTCTCTTGTGCTTTTGAGTGATCTTGAGAATCAGAAATGGTTGCGATCCTTGGTATTTTTCTAACATTATGATTATATGGAAAACTACTAATCGTTTTTGTGTAGGTCCTTTGTGAATTTGTAAAAAAATTACCACACAAATTTGAAATCAAACTACTAACAAATTTTGCGTACATGTTGTCTTATTTGAAAGATCAAACTCGTAATTTTTTAAATAAGATAAAAATGAAGAAATCACACTATATTTGTAGGTTTGGATAAGGGTAAGAACTTGTCCACTTTAAGCTGTGGGAAGTGCATGGGCCTAAGCTCATAAAATCTTTGTTGAGGAGTACCATAGGAACCCCAAAGTAGTTGGCACATTAAGGGAACCAGCCAACGAAACGGGAAGTGCCCCATCACCTACTTGACTAGTAAAACCCGTGAGGAATACCAAATATTATCCGTAGTGACCACCCCATTCATATAGATTGCGGGTCATAGTCTCGTATTAAGGATATATTATAATACGTGCACTTGGTTTAGACAAATATTGGTGAGTGTTGAGTCTAAAATCCTTAGGAAGTTATTTGGCATTGGAGCCAACTTTATCCTTATATAACGTGTGCATTTCAAACCCTTACAAAGCAAAACTTTGTCCTAAATTCCACATTTTTTAGAACAAGGCAAAGCTCTATCAAAGTTATGCCACATACTTTTTATCAAAATGTTGGGGTTAGCACAAGGTTGTACAAATTATATATTAGATCTAAGCATACATGCAATAAAAATGATATTATACCGTAAAGAAATTTACAAAATAAGAGATATAAATCAACACCGTATTTAACATGGTTCACCCAAAGGTGGGCTACATCCACCAAGAAATAAGCCAATATATTATCCAAAGCTTTAAGAAGATATACAATTGAAGATCTACAATCTTCCACACCTCTCAGATGTACAGTACTTTCTTTCTCTCAAGCTTCTCCTTATTCTCTCTCACTAAATTATTTTAGCAATAATAATCAATTCTTACAATCCTCTTCCTCTAAACCCTAGCTTTCATGCTTATATAGGCATATAAAAACTTAGGGAACTTAGCCATGCAATTACAATCAATAGATCTACTTTAATGCTAAAATTAGATCTAATTCCCATGAGTTAAATAAAACACCCACGCACAGGTAACCGACGCCGGTTAGCCCTAACCGATGTCGGTTCCTCCTTGCCTGACCGATGCCGGTCATAGGTGACCGATGCCGTCCCTCCATAACCGATGCTGGTTATTGTGCTTTCCTACAAGTTTAATATAACATGCTAATTTGAAGTAATTGAGCTCCACAACTCAAAAATCTCCCACTTGGAGATAAATTACTGCACTATACCTATACAACGTCATTCTTGGATCCTTTCCTTAGCTTTGTTTCTTCCTCTTCAAGTCTCAAACTTGAAGACCAACAGAAGTGGAGTGTAGCTCCAACTTCTCTTTTTCTAATGGCTTCGTTAGCATATCCACATAGTTTCTACTGTCGTGTGAATCTTCTCCGCTTTCATCTTTCCATCATCCAATACCTTCGTATGAAGTGATACATGTTATCACCAAATCACAAAGACCCTAATGTTTACACAAGTGTATATACTTGAATTCACGGTGTGATTGGATAACATGGGTACTATCTCCAAGTTGTGGGACTTGCTACTTGAGATAGACCTCCAAAGAAAGTTGGTTCTTACTCCTAAACTACCTGCCACAATCTAATCTAATGCATGCAAAATTATCTTTCCTAATCTAACTTTCTAAGGGACTAAGGAGAGAGAATGCATGAAAATGAAAACCTACACTAAAGTGGTGATACACCAGAAAAGGAGGGGTGTGAGAGTAGTCTTCCAATGCGTGAAAAATAGAAGTAAAATGCATACTAGAAAGGATGATAACAATTCTCCACAATCTGGAAAATGCATTCACAACAATATTTCATACATGTACAATAATAATGAGTCCTTGCAAGAGCATAAAAATAGACACAATATTCTTGTAATGAAGGTTGAAAGGACAAGAAGAGTGCAAACAAACACAACAGAGAAGATGCATCCACAAACTTGTATTTTATTACTTCATGATATGCACAGTTCAATCTATTACAAGATAAGGGCCTGGATCACCATGCAAGGATTCCACTACAAGGGCTTGCAACACATTGGCTTCATAAAGAAATTTTGACAGAGATTTTCTACAATAAAACTCCTCCCTACAATGAGCCCAACACTCCAATTTATAGAAAAATAAGAAGAGAGAGAGAGGGGGAAAATGGAAATCCTGAAATCTATCCTTCAACCACTTGTAAGAGGTATTAAATGGAGTGAAATGATGTTCTGTTGCTTGCTAAAGGATCCCCATATTGTCCCATGACTTGCAACAGTGAAATATGTCAGCCCATGCTTCATTGAATGCGTCCAACTACCAAATAAAACACTATTCTGAACTTGGCCGTGTTTTCTACAAAATCTCTATCTATCCTTCATAAAATATGGAATTTATTGATTGTTATGCATCGGAATTAGAGCCACAATTCCAATGGTACCAATTTCGTGTGATTTTGTTGAGAAATGCAAAAGTTATGGCCTTCTGAGTGCGAGCAACTATTTTGGGTTTGCCAGGCATTTTCTATCATTTGATGGGAATGAGCATTAATTGACTGGAGCTGAATATGTTTCTTTTATTTTAATATATCTACCCTCATAAAAATTAATAAATTCAATTTTGTGATGCAGATGATGTCGTGCTCGTTCCAGAAAGTCCAATTTTATGAAAATTGGAGCTTGGAGTCAAAAGTTATGGCCATTTGAAGTTCGGAGGTCAAACATTGAATTTTTCTCTTCATTGTGGCTATTTCAAAAAATCAAGTCTGCATGTCCCGGCTGTCCTAGACACATTCTTCCGCATCACCCGATTCAAGCTTCCTTGTCCTTACACGCTCTCGCTATTGATCGGGCCGTGTGAGGGCCGTTGACCTCTGCATTCTCCGCAATGTATGGTTCCTTTTGCGGCTTTTTCACCTTTGTGCATCCCACACGTACTTTTGTCCCGATTGTCCCACAGGACCACGTGGGCCAAAAAGTTCCAACTTCACCGATTTCCCTTTGACTTTGGCATTTTCGGCAATGCGCACTCCTGCGTCCCTGTTGAACTCATGCGCGATGAGAGACACAAAGTTGATTTAGCTAATTCCTTTGTATTTCGGCTCCAAACCTGGTATGATGAACCTTGGTACGATCTGCACTGGTATGATCCACAGCCTCTAGACCCACAATGCATTAAAACAAGCCCGCAACTTCATTTTTGGAATTTTTTCAATTTTTTCTAACTTGTTGGATTTTTTCCTTGGATGGGGAAGTTAGAGAGAAACCAAAGGGACCCCAAAACATGATTTTGGGCCTTGAATCAATTATAATTACTCGGGATTGAAGAATCTGATGCATGTTATCAAAATTACCTTGAGGGGTGAATTTTGGATAGCAATACCTCAATCGAATGTGTTTCGTTATAGAATGAAATGTTAAGTTTTTTGCCAAATTAATTGCACTTTGACTCGTCACTGAACAATTTACAATCATCTTGCTCCTTTCCCAACTCTTCCATGAACCTTCTCATCCATATCATATCTTTGCTAGCCTCTGTAGCTACAACATACTCTACCCTTGTACTAGACAAAGGCACAACCTTCTCGTAATATTAAAATCCAGCTAACTGTCATCCCACGTCTTCGTGAAAATATATCCAGTAGTGCTCCTTCTACCATCCATATCCAAATCAACATAGCCACATAAAGAAATATTTGAACCTCCATAGCATAACTACATGCTAGATGTCCCTCTCAAATACCTTAGAATCCATTAGACTGCTTTCCAATGCTCTTTACCTGGATCATCCATAAATCAACTCATAAATCCCATTGCATGTGCAATGTCTAGTGTCATACAAACCATAACATACATGAGACTCCCCATTGCTTTGAAGCATACGGTACTCGTGTCATGTATTTGAACTCCTCATTTGATGAAGGACACCGATCTTTACTTAATTTGAAGTGTCCAAATATAGGTGTTCTCACCGGTTTTGAATCTTGCATGTTAAACCTTTCCAACACCTTATTGATATAAGTTTCCCAAGATAAATACAATTTATTTTTCTTCATGTCTTTGTGTATTTGCATGTCAAGGATTCCTTTTACAATTGCTAAATCCTTCATAGAAAATGTGTGAGTTATCTTTCCTTAAGTTCACCAATTTCTTGCATATTAGATCCTGTAATAAGCATATCATCTACATATAGTAACAAAATAATATAGCTCCCATTTTCAACCCTTTTGAAATAAACACAATGGTCGATTCATATCTCAAAAAACCATGCTCATTCATGAAACTATCAAACCTCATGTACCATTTCCTTGGAGCTTGCTTAAGCCCATATAGACTCTTTTTCAAGCTTCACACTAATTTCTCCTTACCCTTGACTTCATACCCAAGTGGTGCCGCATATAAATCTCTTCATCCAAATCACCATGAAGGAAAGTTGACTTCCCATCTAGTTTCTCTAAATGAAAATCATGTACTACAACGAAACTCAATAGAGTACATATGAAATTCATTTTGACAATAGGATAAAATATTTTACCAAAGTCAATACCTATTTTACGTGTAAATCCCTTTACTACAAGCCTTGCCTTGTATCTTTTCTATTCACCTTCTTCTTCCTTGATCCTTCAAACCCACTTGTTCTGTAATGTCCTTTTACCTGCACACAACTTAACCAAATCCAAACTTTAGTTATGTTCCAAGGAGTCTATCTCCTCATCCATGTCATGCTCCCACTGCACATGGGTTTTATCCTGCATTGCTTCTTCAAAAATTTCTGGTTCACCATTATCATTCAATAATAAATAAGATAGAGAAGGTGTAAATATTTCTGGAGGTTTACTTACCCTTTTCAACCTTCTCACAGAATTTTGGGGTACTGGAGGCTCATTTTGGACCTCCTGGACATATATTTCCAATTTTGATAGTGATTGACGTCGAGTCTCGCTAACCGATGTTGGTTTGGCTCTTCTATAACTGATACTAGTTTAGCTGACGAATGTCAATCAGGGGTCAACCAACACCGGTTATTGTGTAACCCTGCCAATATTATTTTAAAATCTAAGAGTTCATTTTCACTCACAAACTTCTCAATCGGTTCGTCTAGGGTACCAAAATTTGATTCTCGTATATTATCTTTTCATTAGATTCAATGTCACAACTCCTAATAATTTTAGAATTCTCTAAATCCTAAAAATGGAATCCGAAACCACCAGATCCATAACCAATGAATGTGCATCTCTTGGATTTTACATCCAATTTTTTTATATTTTCCTTATCAATATGCACAAAAGCTTCAACCAAAAGCTTTAAGAAAAGAAAGATCTACCTCTTTTCCGGTCCAATCTTCCTCTCGGTATTCTTCCATCTAGTGAACTTGAAGGCCCATGGTTAATCAAATAAACCATTGTATCAGATTAACTTCGCCCAAAATTGCAAGGGCAATCCAACATTTATCCTCACACTTCTAGCATGTTCCATGATTTTCATGTTCATTCTTTCTGCAACACCATTCTCTTGTGGTGTTCTTGGAACCATCCTTTCTATGCATATTCCATTCACTGAACAATAATCATTGAAAGGCTTACTACATTATTCACCACCATTGTCATATTTAAGGCAATTTAACTTTGAATTTTATTCATTTTTAATAAGGTATTTCCATCTTTTAAAAGTCTCAAAAATATTAGATTTATGTTTAATACAATAAACCCATACCTTTCTTGTAACATCATCAATGAAAGTAACATAATATTGGGATCCTCCATAAGAAGCTACCTGGGCTGGTCCCCACACATCTAAGTGTACAAGCTCCATTTTCTGCTCCTTCTTGGCTGCCCCAACTTTGAGAAATATCACTCTCTTTTTCTTTCTAAATATACAATGCTCACAGAAATCAAGATCTAAATCTTTCAAATCTAATAACTTACCCTTAGCCTTTAAGATATGCATTCCTTTTTGACTCATATGGCCCAACCGATTATGCCACATGCATGCATATGAATATGAAGTAGATAACATAGAAAATGAATTAATAACATAGGTAGATAAATATAATGTTCCTACCTTCTTACCTCTTGCCACAACAAAAGCACCCTTGGTGACTTTCCAAGAGTCTGTTGTGAATGTAACCATGCAACCAACTTCACCTAGTTTCCCTGCAGAAATAAGATTCTTCTTGAGGCTTGGCACATGCCTCACATCTTTCAATACCCATGTATTTCCATTCTGTAATTTTAGATGAACTTCCCCTTTACCAGTAATATTACAAGGTTCATCATCACCCAAATAAACATGTCCAAAATTTCCCTAGACATAATTTTTGAAATAATGCTTATTAGGGATTGCATGGAAAGAAGATCCCGAGTCTTAAACCCATGATCCTATCCTATTATCTAAAGAAAGAATAAGAGCATCTTGCATTACCTCTGCTGCAATATTTACCTCTTTATTTGACTCTTTACCTTTGTTTGGGTGTGTAGATTTTTGGGTTTTTGGGTTTCCATCGCATGCAAACATGTCTTTTACATGCTTCATGTCGAGTGTCTTCCAAAACCCAAAACCCGATTACATGCCAGTGTATCGGGTTTTGAACCCGGGAGCATCGGAACATACCTTACAAAAAACATGTTACATGTTGCTTGATTCCCAAAACCCAAAACCTGAAATGATCCTTTGTGTCGGGTTTTGGAACCCGATAGCATCTAGACATGTCTTTTACATGCTTCATGTCGGTTGGTTCCCAAAACCCGATTTGTTAAGAAAACCTTTGTTTTGGGTTTTGGAAGTGCTAAGCATGATGACATGGCATTAATGCTTGAGTTGTCGGTTAGTTGGCACACATGTCGAGGAGGTGTAATAAATGCTAGGGCTTTATAAATACTCTAATTTTACACATCATTTCTACTTGACATATTTTTGCTTTGCGTGGATTTTTCATACATGCTCCTTCGACCTCCAAACCCGAATGAACTTCTCGATCGATTTTGTGATCCATCTTCATCATTTTTCAAATTTCTTGAAGGTATTTTTCTCTTCTTATCATTTTGTGATCTTTGGGTTTGTTTTTGAAGTGTTCTTTTGGTGTTTTTCCTCTTTGCTTTTTCTTGCCTCTGGGTTTAGGGTTTAGGGTTGTATTCTTCATTTTTGTTGAATTTCCATGAAAACCCTTGTTTAAAAATCCATCTTGGGTGTTTTCTTATTTCCTTCCATGGATATACTCTTGTGGTTTTTGAGAATAAATCTATAAAACTTAACTTACAAGCGTGGTGTATATTTTACCTTTCTGACATCCCAGAAACCCGACACCTGTGTGTCGGTTTTACAGGGTGTCGACACACCATCCTTTTCCATATGTATCGGGTTTTGTGAAAGTTCTCAACATCCATCTTTTCCACATTGTATCGGGTTTCAAAGTTTCTTAACATCCTTCAATTTCCATTTGTGTCGGGTTTCACAGGGTGTTCGACATCTTCCAACTTCCACTTGTGTCGGGTTTCACGAAGTGTTCAGCATCCTCCAAATTCCATGAGACCATCGGTTTTGTAAAGTGCTTAACACCCCCGATTTCCACCTGTGTCAGGTTTTATGAAGTGTCCAACACAACCTAGTTTCTGATTATACTCTACAGTGTGTCGGGTTTCACGAATTGTCTACGAGTCTCAAAGTCCGGTTGGTGTGGCGGGTCTGTGGGGTTTCTCAGCAAGCTTCCAAGTCTGATTGTTCAAACAAGAGTTATCTAGGCATTCTTTCTTCAGGACTTCTCATGTCGATCCTGGATCATCTAAGGATAAGTCAGACAGGTCAGGAAAGATGAAATACAAGTACCGAAAAATGGAATCCCCTTCCTACATAGATTACAATTACGACATCCGAGATACATGGAGCTTGGTAACATTGACATGGAAGACTTTTGGAATAGAACCAAGGATTCTTCTCAGAGTCCTGGATGAAGTCAATAACCAACAGTGGCCTCCCTCTTGTAGTAGGATTCCCAATGTCTTCTCAATGCCCCGAGTTCATTTTGGCCTGTGCTTCCAATTATGACTCAGATTCCCGCTCAGTGAAAAATCAAGCAGGAGAAACCATAGTGAAGTTGGATGGGGGTTACTTTGATGACCTCTTAAGATTACCCAACTTTGAGGAATATGTCGATGTAGATCTTAAGTCAGCATAAAATCTTGGACAAAGATCAAGAAGATTGCATCAAGCATGTGAATAAAAATTTCTTGATCAAGGCCAAGCCAACCATCTCTAGGTTTCCCAAGTTTGTCCCCAGGAGTGATTTCATCCTTGAAATCAGTGACATCATCACCCTGTTGAGTCAGTATTTGGACTCCCCGAGTCAAGAGACTTTCAAGGGTGGATGTATCAATTCATGGTCATTATAAAGAAGAATGAACAAGGGATTGATTGGAGTAGTCTTATAAGTAATGAGATTGATTCCCAGATGAAGACAGTCTTGACTACTGGAAAGTTTTATATGTCATCATATGTCACCTATGTAGTAGCCGGCATGAGGAATTATCCAGGGTTGGACGCTAAGGGAAGTAAGTCAACCAAACATATATATCGGTATTTCCCTCAGTTGACAATGAAGGGGTCCGAGGATCAATTCAAAAGAGTGAATGATGCCTTCTTTTATGAGAACATCTGCATGTTGAACCCTGACTTAAGAAAGAGAAGAGTCTCTGATGAGGCATGGGCCAAAGTATCAAAATGGGGTTGTATCTTCTTGCAGTTCAAGAAGTTCACATACCTTCGGGTGGTCATGTACCCGGGTGATCCTTTCTGATTGCCCAGATTCCCAGGTGATAAGCTGATCCTAATGGAGTTGGTAAGACAATTGTTGGATTTCCACAAATTCCAACAAAGTAAACACAAGGCTATCCATATCCTTCCCTATTTCCATCGGAAGGTACACATGCTCGATAGTGGTTAAAGCTAAGAATGTGGTGCATGAGCTTCAGGACAAGTTGAAGAAGCACATGAAGCACAGAGATGGATTTGATTTCCGAGTCCTTAAATCATATGGGACTTTATATCTACATGTTCCCAACATAGAAGATATTTGGGTTGATCTTCGGGATGAAGTTTCCATCCGAAGAAAGGACAATAATAGGTTGAATTGAAGAAATCTAGATGCTAGATTTATCTGACATCCCAGAGGGCACCACGGATAACGAGAGTGTCCTTGATGCCTCGTATGATGGGTTAAATGAAGACCGATATGTATTCCCAGCCATTGATTGGTCCATCACTGAGAAAGCTTCTATTGTGGGGAGAGCTGCTCAAATTCTTTCCCATACTAAGGCGTGGCTCATTTCTTGGGGAATGAGTTATAAAGAAGGGAGTTTTTCAAAACTAGATACTTTGGAAGTGGGACCCTCCAAGGGAAAAAAGGAAAAGGATAAGAACCCTTCCAAGAGGCCAATAAAGGTTAAGTTTGTCAGAAAGGGAGAAGATCAAGTAACCACACCAGTGGCCACTCTCCCACAAATAGTTGAGGTTCTTGATTCACCTCCACAACCAGAAACAAGGAAATCCTCCTTCAGGAGAAGAGATTGTTCAACCTTCCATTCCTCTTTTGGTTGATAGTTCATCAGAGGTAAGTCTTCCTCTTATCTCTCAAGCTCTAATTTTAGAATCATTGCCTCCTCCCATTCAGCCTTCCTTGCCTCAGATTTCTTCACCAAGTTCCTCAGCCATGGCTAGTATCTTCTCTGGCCTCTCACCTCTCCCCACTGGACCTCAGTTAACCATGGATATGCCTCCTCCTTCTACGCCTTCATTCCCTGAGTCCATTACCATGGACACTACACTTGCAGTGGTCACCACTCCACAAGCTAACCTTCCTCCACCTAAGGATGTGACCGTAACACCTACAATGGGAGAAAATTCTTCCAATACGCCTCAATGGTTAATAGATCAGACTCCAGGAAGAGGAAGGTGGTAGTTCCCCTACCAGCCTTTGATTTCAGTTCCCTCAAGGTCACTCCTACCAAGTCGGCCAAGAAACCCAAAATAGTTTCAAGGATTTCAGTGGATGCCTCAGGGCATAAATTTGTAGAAATTGCTACTCCTATGGCTGATAAAACCAAGGATGATATAATGGTCACAGATTATCAAATCACAAGGGTTGATCTAGGAAAGTAACAATGGAGGGAGCACAACAAGATGCACAAGATGCCATGAATGTGTTGTGCTAGAAGCTAAAGGAAACTAAGGAAAATAGAGATGAGTTAAAAGAGAAAGTACAACAGCTGACAAAAGTACTACTCAAGCTCTCAAAGCCTCCTGAGTCAACACCATCATCCTCTACTCCTATCAGGTTTGATTTCTCATCAGTACCCATGATTGAGAAGATTAATGAGAAGGGGAGAATGGTCGATGAATGGATCCAAGGCTGCTCCTGCAAGGAAAAGAAGTCATTGATGACACCATGGAAGTCTACAAATCCTTGGAGGATATAAAGAAGGATGGAGAGAAAATGGATGATGAATTTTCAGCAGAAGTCGGGAACCTAGAGTTAACTTTTGAAGCTCTCCAAATGCTGAAATAGGTTCCATCCCACATCTTGATCGAAGAAGGCATCATTCCACATGGGGACAAACATTTTCAACTAACCAAAGCCATTAGATTCAGAATAAATATTCTCAATGAAGCTTGCAGCAAATTGAGGGAATCAAGAGATCAATTGGTCGATGGCACGAATGACATAGAAGAAGAGCTAGTCAAGATCTATGCTAAGGTGTTGAATGAAAGCTCGGGTATTCTTCCTTGTTGATGATCTTTACAAGTAGATCCAAGAATCAATTCAGCATGAACCAACTTATGGATTTGGCCTGAAATCATTGATAGGTTTGTGAAAATTGAACATTCTTTGGAAACACTGAGGAAACTCAACAAGAGACTGAAAAAGCTTCCTGGCAATGCTAGCGATACTCAGGAAACATGTGAAGTTCTGAGTGATCATTCCACCACACATGATGAAAATGAGATGCAGGGTATAATCCAAAAGTTCCAAGAATTTTGGGACAAGCAGCTTTGTTGGAGGAAGACAAAGATGATGAAACAGAATAGGCACAATGTTGCATGTCATTTCAATCCTAAAATCGACATGTCTTTTTCATTTTGTTTCATCACATAGGAAGCAAATTTTGACTTGGTCTCTGCGTGTGAGAGTCAAGCAAAATAGGACTCTCATTAAAAAGACTATTTTCTAGGATTTATCCTATTTTCTCTCAACTCCTTTTATTATAAATAAGGGATGCTTATGCATTCCAAAGGGTTGAGATTTTTGGAATATTGAGATCTATTGTGAAGAAGAAAGACTTTGTGTTTTCTTTTAATCATTTGAGGAATAGAAGCTGATGCTATTTTGCAAACTTTGTGTTGTGAGATGTATCTTTCTTAAGATATTGTTCTTATGTTCATAATCTTAAGCTATTCTTTGTTTAGCATCTTGATTGTTCTAATCATTTCAAACATTACATTTGTTATCTAAAAAATCGTATGATTATTTCATGATCTGTGTTTTCTCGAAAGAAAATACGTTCCCTCATTTCCTTTCCATTGTGTTTCTTCCATAATAATAATTTCCTTTTTCGATCCATTTCATTTCAAAAGAGAAATATCTTCACCTATTATGGATATGGATTTTGGGATTCTATCCCAACCCCAATGGTTAGATTAGTGTGAATATTATATATTATTTCTGTTGTGTTTTAGATTAGTAATAAATAGGCAAGCCTCACCTATCTTTGAGGAGGGATTTAATCCCATGTACTATGGTTGAACCTCATATTTTGGCTTGACAAAATATCCAACCAACAGTTTTTGGTGACTCCACTGGGGAATATGGATTGATAAGACTAAGCTTATCCTTTTGGTGTCTGGCGACTCCATATTTTCCTTATTTTCAAGAAGATCCATTTTCCAGTTCAAGTTGGCTAGGAAGATCTTCACTCGGTCAAGCCGAGCCAGGGGTGAAACTGATCCATTCTTTGATCTGCTTCAACAACATAATTTCAGGCTTTCACCCAACAGTGTTGCATCTAGTCGGGCAAAGAAGTTCTTCACCCATCCGAAGGACTCAGATTCCTCAAGAACAAGAAGTTTCTACAACTTTTCATGCATTATTCTTGTCGATATTCATATTCTTATATACACACTTCATTTAGAAGAATGGCAACACAACTTGTGCCTTGGGGTGCACAGCTATTGGTCCTCTTTCCCTTACTCCACCATTGCATGACCTACCTCATGGATCATGGAAGAATATTCCTAAGTTCAACGGTGATGGAAAACAACATCCTGATGAACACATTGCCTCATTCTTTGTTGCATGCGGTGTTCTTGGGGTTTCTCACGAAGATGTCTCTATTCGACTCTTCATTGAAACATTGCATGGCGTAGCAGCAAAATGGTTTTACCATCTCCCAAATGCATGCATTACCAACTGGGCTACCATGAGATCTATATTTGAAGCAAGGTTCAAACCAGTTGAAGATTCTCATGCCTTGTTAGCACAACTTACACACATGAAGAAGGAGTCTTATGAACCCATGCGGGACTTCATAGCCAAATTCAACAAGCTGATCCACAAGATTCCAGACCTAGCTTGTTCCTACTCTTGAAAATCAAAAGTGTTTCTTCATCAATGCTCAACCTCCTGATGTGAGCTTCTTGTTGAGAAGATCTGTTATCCCCGATTTGGCCACCACTCAAGCTACAACCACCAAAATAGAAGATGATCTTATTATTAGGAAAGATCGAAGAGAGAATCATCTAAGCCTAAAAATCAGAGTTCTTCTCAGAGTACTACTGATCCATGATTCAGAAGATGGCCAATGACTTGATCACTTTAAAGAAGAAAATGTCTCAACAAGCAACCAACATTCCTTATCGGGATATTCCTAGATGGAATTTCAACAATGCCAATGGCACTCTCCCACAGCAAGAGATAGGAATCGGTTGATCACTGCTCCCACCAGGCTAGCCATTGAAGCTCCTCCTATCAATGCAGTAGTTGAAATAGTTGAGGAGGATGAGGAACCAGAAGATCACGACTCTCATGAAGCCTTCAAAGCTTCAGGATATGTTGATGAGTCTTTTGATGATTCAGCTGGCGACTCCAACATTGGTTATTTGGAATACGAGAAAGATGAAGATGAGCATGATGGAAAATCATTTGTAGTTTTCACTCGATCCCAATCTCAGAACCCCAGAAATCTGGTTGAAATCTCCAAGGATAAAAGTAAGGAAGCTCCCATAGTTATGGCTGAAAAGAGGATCTCCCATCTCAGCACAAACTAAAAAGGAGATAACGAAAAAGGTAACTTCACCTTCCAACTCTCTTTCTCCTACTTTCAAGGCTAGTACCTCGGCTCAGACCAATGTAACCAGAACTGAGCCCTCCATCATTCCTTCATATACCACTTTTGACATCATTGATCATGCAAAGAAAACCAAAATCCAAATGTCGGAAGCCGAATACCTTTAGTCCAACCCTGAGCAATTTGAGAAACTTGCCAAATTCATTAGAAGCAAGGTTTATTCCTCCATCTTCAAAAGGCATTTTTCCTAGCCCCACTCAGCCTTTACCTCAGAGTAATATGACCTCTGCTTTCTTCTTCTTCAGAAAGATTGAACCATTTTATTTGTCTTTACTTATAAATGGTTTCAAACTCAACAATTGCATAATTGACTCAGGAGCCTCTGATAACGTTATGCCCACAAAAGTAGCTCATGCCCTCGGACTCACACTTGACTAAATCTTATGGGTGATGTTACTCCATGGAAACTAAACAAGTCCCCTTGATTGGCCAAATCAAGGATGCACAGTTTGCATTTGTTGCATTTCTAAAAAGAGTAAAAATGACTATCCTAGTTGTTGATATCCCAGCTACTTATGGGATTCTTTTGGGAAGAGGATTTTGCAAAGATGTTGGAGGAGAAATCAACATGGATTGGACCAAAGCTAAAATTCCAGTAAATGGAGTTCCTCGTGTCCTTCACCCCGAAGCACAAGCAAAGTACCTGTTACTAAATCAGATGATCCTAAGGCTCAAATTCTCTTTGAAGATGCAGGCTTGGGTAATTATTTCCTGACATCTGAGGTGCCCTCTGTAGAAGTGAAAGAAGAAGATCCTAACACTTTTTGGACCCTTGAGTTTGATGGGAGCTGTTCAACTACTAGGTTCGGTGCCGGTGTAGTTCTTATATCTCTAGATTTTGAGATCTTTCCCTTTGCTTTCAAGTTGCAGTTTGATAATACTAATAACACAACTAAATATGAAGCTTTGTTATTAGGATTAGAAATGGCAAGACAAAAAGGAATCCAAAATCTCAAAGTACAGGGAGATGCCGAGTTGATTGTGAATCAAGTAAAGGGGAATTTATCAGGTAAAAAATGACCATCTAAAACATTACAGAAACAAGGTTTGGGACAACATAGAATGCTTTGATGCTTTTTCCATTAAAGCAGTCTTAAGAGATTACAATGATAAAGTTGATTCCTTAGTTGTTTCTACATCTCTTCTTCTTCCTCACCCATAGTTCAAACAGACACATATACCATTGAGATTGTGTATCATCCAAGTGTTCCAGATAACTCAACTCATTGGCAGGTGTTTAATGATGACCAACAGTATTGTCTTTTCTAGAGAAAGCTGATAATTTTAGTGAGCTTTATTTTGAAGGATCAAATCAGCTTTTCATGAGTCCATCTCGAATTCATATCAAGAAATTGATGGTGAATTCATCCAGCTTAAAGGAAATAAGATTCCAAAGGGATTAGTTTCTCTGGAAGGTCTGTTTGACAAACATGACCATTTCATTCAGGGTAAAAGGCAAAGCTGAAGGTGCTTCCTCATCAGAGGTAGATCAAGTTAACTTGGGCTCATTGATCAACCAACGGATGGTAAACATCGGTAAATGTTGTTCTCTGGAGGAAAAAGAAAGATTCTCTTCACTCTTGAAGAGATATATGGACATCCTAGCATGGTCATATGTGGATCTAAAGTCTTTCAAGCCCAAGGATGTGCAACATAGCATTCCTTTGAAGCTTGAAGTTAAACCCTACAGGAAGAAGCAGAGAGCATTACAACCCAAAGATCTCAGGGACTATTCTTGCAGAAATTTAGAAAATGTTAGATGCAAGGATTATCTTTCTGATCCATCATTCCACCTGGGTTGCGAACATTGTCCCTGTGAGAAAGAAGAATGGTGAAATCTGGATTTGTGTTGACTTCCAGAATCTCAACCAGTCTTCATTAAAGGACAATTATCCATTGCCCATCATGGACCAGGTATTACAGACTATCACTGGATCAGAAATGTTATCCATGCTTGATGGATTTTGGGGTATAATCAGGTTGAGGTAGTTGTTGAAGATCAACATAAAACAACATTCACTACCCCATGGGGAACCTTTTCTTATAGAAGGATGCCTTTTGGTTTGATCAACACCAGAGCCACATTTCAAAGGGCTATGGACTTAGCTTTCAGAGATTTAATGGGCAAGGTCATAGTTGTGTATTTGGATGACTTGACGGTCTTTTCTAAAAAGTGAAGTGATCATTATGATCACCTGGAACAGGTACTCTTAAGGTGCAGGCATCATGGGATTTCATTAAATCCTAAAAATCCATGTTTGGAGTGACAGAAGGAAAGTTTTTGGGTCATATTGTGACTAGAGAAGGAACCAAGATCGACCCAGAGAGGGTGAAGGCCATTCAAAGCCTTACCCTACCCACAAGCAAAAAACTAGGGTGCACTCCTTTTTGGGAAGGTTAATTTCCTAAGAAGATTTGTACCTATTTTGCTGATAAAACCAAGGATATCCTTGGAATGATGAAGGATAAAACTCCATTTCGATGGAGCACTAAAGGGAAGCTTGCATTTGAAGAAGTCAAATGGGAATTTCTCACGCTCCTATTCTAGTATGCCCAGACTTTCAAGAAATATTTCATCATGTATAGCTACGCTTCCACACATACAGTATCGCCATCCTGATGCAGGAAAATGAAGAAGGAATTGAAGCTCCCATTGCTTTCATGAGCTTCCCACTAAAGGAACATGAATTGAAGATGTCATAGATTGAAAAGCATGCTTATGTAGTGGTGAGAGTGGTGAAACATTTCAGGTATTATGTCTTGAGTTCCCACACTCTCGTTCTAGTTCTTGATACCATAGTTAAATCCATTCTGACCCAACAAGAGTTGGGTAGTCAATGGGGTAACTAGATAGCCAAAGTCTAGGAGTATGACTTGGACATCAGACCTACCAAGTTGGTGTGAGGTAGAGGCCTATGCCAATTAATCACAGAAAACAATGCTGAGACAGAGTGTGAAGAAACTGAAGGTACTTCTTTAGAATTTCCCAAAGTGCTTTTTGTAAGCACGAATGATGAATGGTACATGTAGATATCACTTTATTTTTAACCTATGGTGAGTGTCCCCACATTTAAGCCAAAAATAAAAGAGGATAGTTAAACTCAGGTCTGCAAGATACATTATATGGGACAATGGTATATACAAGAAAGGTATCGATGGTGTATTCCTGCGTTGTGTTGACAAGTCTCAGCAGATAAGGTTGCTAGAGTCCTTCCACAATCTAGCATGTGGAGGAAATTTCTCTTCTTCTTAATAATGGCTTACAAGATCTTATGGGCTAGGTACTATTGGCCTACTCTCTTTCGAGATTCAGCTGAATGGGTGGCCAAGTGTGAAGCTTGTCAACATTTCGTTGGTCATCCTAAGCTGACAGCTCTTCCCTTGAAGCCCGTGGTGATTGAAGAACCTTTTCACCAATGGGGAATTGATTTCATTGGAGTATTGAACCCTACCTCTAGTGCTGGTCATAATTATGTCCTCACCACCATAGACTATTTCACCAAGTGGGTGGAAGCTTCTCCAATCAAACAAGCTACCTCCGAAGTTGTTTGTAATTTTCTCAAAGAAAATATAATTGTTAGATTCGGTGTGCCTCACAAGATTGTTGCCAAAAACACCTCCAATTTCTCATCCCATGAGTTGATAGAATTTTTTTATGGATTTGGGATCACGTTGGCTCATTCATCCGATTACTACCCTCAAGGCAATGGTCGGTGAATCGAGCAACAAAAACCAGTGACCATAATCAGAAAGTTGGTTGATGAGAATCAGAGGACATGGCACAAAGCATTGTATGATGCATTGTGGGCCATCGGATTACTCCTAAATGAGCTATTGGAATGTCCCCATTCCAGGTGTTGTATGGAATTGATGTTGAGATACCTATCTCTATAGAATTTCCAGCCTTACAGTTGGCTAAAGCAATTGAGGATGAAACTTTTCAAAGTTCTATTGAGAAAAGGATAATGTACCTAGCTAGGCTAGAAGAAGAATGGAGCAAGGTGGTGGATCACATCACAGACCATCAGATCAAAGTCAAAAGAATATTTGACAAGAAATCAAAGCAACGTGATTTCCAGGTTAGAGATCTAGTACTTCTCTGGGACAAGAGAAGAGAACAGAAAGGGATGCATGGCAAGTTTGACTCCTTATGGAAAGGTCCTTTCAAAATACATCAGTTGAATGGTGAAAATAGCTTCTGTCTATCATACCTTGATGGAGAGTTCTCCCTCTACCTTTTAGTGGCCAACATTTGAAGATGTTCCACCAGTAATGCAAGATGCTCTCTTGCATTGTATCATAATTTATTTTTTGTTGTGTGTTTTTTTTTTCTTTCTTTCTTTTTTTTTTTTTTGGTTTTTCTTCTTCAGACTCCATAGCCCAATGGATAAAGCTTTTGATATGAGTTCTCTTCCTTTGATGTCTCAAAGAAAGTCCCCAACTGGAGCCATTGTTATCTCATTTTTAGTGATTCCAGCTAAAATTGAGATAACCATAGAAAATTTTTTTGACAAAACCTCCTAAAAATGCCCTTTGAAGGAGATTTTTGGTTTTTAGGTTTCCATCGCATGCAAACATGTCTTTTACATGCTTCATGTCGAGTGTCTTCTGCAAAACCCAAAACCCGATTACATGCCAGTGTATCGGGTTTTGAAACCGGAGCATCGAACATACCTTACAAAAAACATGTTACATGTTGCTTGATTCCCAAAACCCAAACCCAAATGATCCTTTGTGTCGGGTTTTTGGAACTTGATAGCATCCAGACATGTCTTTTACATGCTTCATGTCGGTTGGTTCCCAAAACCTGATTTGTTAAGAAAACCTTTGTTTTGGGTTTTGGAAGTGCTAAGCATGATGACATGGCATTAATGCCGAGTTGTCGGTTAGTTGGCACACGTGTCGGAGGAGGTGTAATAAATGCTAGGGCTTTATAAATACTCTAATTTTACATGTCATTTCTACTTGACATATTTTTTTTGCGTGGATTTTTTGTACATGCTCCTTCGACCTCCAAACCCGAATTGAACTTCTCGATCGATTTCATGATCCATCTTCGATCATTTTTCAAATTTCTTGAAGGTATTTTTCTCTTCTTATCATTTTGTGATCTTTGGGTTTGTTTTTGAAGTGTTCTTTCGGTGTTTTTCCTCTTTGCTTTTTCTTGCCTCTGGGTTTAGGGTTTAGGGTTGTATTCTTCATTTTTGTTGAATTTCCATGAAAACCCTTGTTTAAAAATCCATCTTGGGTGTTTTCTTATTTCCTTTCATGGATATACTCTTGTGGTTTTTGGGAATAATCTATAAAACTTAACTTACAAGCATGGTGGAGATTTTACCTATTCTGACATCCCAGAAACCCGACACCTTGTGTGGGTTTTACAGGGTGTCCGACACCATCCTTGTTCCACATAGTATTGTTTTGTGAATTTCTCAACACCATTCTGGTTCCACATTGTATCGGGTTTCAAAAGCTAAACATCCTTCAATTTTCGTTTGTTGTTGGGTTTTGCAGGGTTTGCCCGACATCTTCCAACTTCCGCTTGTGTGGGTTTCACGAAGTGTTCAACATCCTCCAAATTCCAGACCATCGGGTTTTGTAAAGTGCTTAACACCCCCTGATTTCCACCTGTGTGTCGGGTTTTCATGAAGTGTCCAACACAACCTAGTTTCTGATTATACTCTGCAGTGTGTCGGGTTTCATGAATTGTTCGACAGGTCTCAAAGTCCGTTGGTGTGGTGGGTCTGTGGGGTTGCTCAAAGCAAGCTTCCAAGTCCGATTGTTCAAACAAGAGTTATCTAGGCATTCTTTCTTTAGGACTTCTCATGTCGGATCCTGGATCATCTAAGGATAAGTCAGACAGGTCAGGAAAGATGAAATACAAGTACCGAAAAATGGAATCCCCTTCCTACATAGATTGCAATTACGACATCTGAGATACGGAGCTTGGTAACATTGACATGGAAGACTTTTGGAACAGAACCAAGGATTCTTCTCAGAGTCCCTGGATGAAGTCAATAACCAACAGTGGCCTCCCTCTTGCAGCAGGATTCCCAATGTCTGCTCAATGCCCCAAGTTCATTTTGGCATGTGCTTCCAATTATGACTCGATTCCCGCTCAATGAAAAATCAAGCAGGAGAAACCATAGTGAAGTTGGATGGGGTTACTTTGATGACCTCTTAAGATTACCCAACTTTGAGGAATATGTCGATGTAGATCTTAAGTCAGCACAGAAATCCTAGGGACAAAGATCAAGAAGATTGCATCAAGCATGTGAATAAAAATTCTTGATCAAGGCCAAGCCAACCATCTCTCTAGGTTTCCCAAGTTTGTCCCAGGAGTGATTTCATCCTTGAAATCAGTGACATCATCACCCTGTTGAGTCAGTATTTGGACTCCTGAGTCAAGAGACTTTCACGGGTGGATGTATCAATTCATGGTCATTATAAAGAAGAATGAACAAGGGATTGATTGGAGTAGTCTTATAAGTAATGAGATTGATTCCCAGATGAAGACAGTCTTGACTACTGGAAAGTTTTATATGTCATCATATGTCACCTATGCAGCAGCCGGTATGAGGAATTATCCAGGGTTGGACGTGAAGGGAAGTAAGTCAACCAAACATATATATCGGTATTTCCCTCAGTTGATAATGAAGGGGTCCGAGGATCAATTCAGAAGAGTGAATGATGCCTTCTTTTATGAGAACATCTACATGTTGAACCCTGACTTAAGAAAGAGAAGAGTCTCTGATGAGGCATGGGCCGAAGTATCAAAATGGGGTTGTATCTTCTTGCAGTTCAAGAAGTTCACATACCTTCGGGTGGTCATGTACCCAGGTGATCCTTTCCGATTGCCCAGATTCCCAGGTGATAAGCTAATCCTAATGGAGTTGGTAAGACAATTGTTGGATTTCCACAAATTCCAACAAAGTAAACACAAGGCTACCATATCCTTCCCTATTTCCATCGGAAGGTACACGTGCTCGATAGTGGTTAAAGCTAAGAATGTGGTGCATGAGCTTCAGGACAAGTTGAAGAAGCACATGAAGCACAGAGATGGATTTGATTTCCGAGGAGTCCTTAAATCATATGGGACTTTATATCTACATGTTCCCAACATAGAAGATATTTGGGTTGATCTTCGGGATGAAGTTGCCATCCAAAGAAAGGACAATAGCAGGTTGACAATTGAAGAAATCTAGATGCTAGATTTATCTGACATCCCAGAGGGCACCACGGATAATGAGAGTGTCCTTGATGCCTCGTATGATGGGTTAAATGAAGACCGATATGTATTCCTAGCCATTGATTGGTCCATCACTGAGAAAGCTTCTATTGTGGGAGAGCTACTCAAATTCTTTCCCGTACTAAGGCGTGGCTCATTTCTTGGGGAATGAGTTATAAAGAAGGGAGTTTTTCAAAACTAGATACTTTGGAAGTGGGACCCTCCAAGGGAAAAAAGGAAAAGGATAAGAACCCTTCCAAGAGGCCAATAAAGGTTAAGTTTGTCAAAAAGGGAGAAGATCAAGTAACTACACCAGTGGCCACTCTCCCACAAATAGTTGAGATTCTTGATTCACCTCCACAACTAGAACAAGGAAATCCTCCTTCTGGAGAAGAGATTGTTCAACCTTCCATTCCTCTTTTGGTTGATAGTTCATCAGAGGTAAGTCTTCCTCTTATCTCTCAAGCTCTAATTTTGGAATCATTGCCTCCTCTTCATTCAGCCTTCCTTGCCTCAGATTTCTTCACCAAGTTCCTCAGCCATGGCTAGTATCTTCTCTAGCCTCTCACCTCTCCCCACTGGACCTCAATTAACCATGGATATGCCTCCTCCTTCTGTGCCTTCATTCCCTGAGTCCATTGTCATGGACACTACACTTGCAGTGGTCACCACTCCACAAGCTAACCTTCCTCCACCTGAGGATGTGACCATAACACCTACAATGGGAGAAACTTCTTCCAATACACCTCAATGGTTAATAGATCAGACTCCAAGGAAGAGGAAGGTGGTAGTTCCCCTACCAGCCTTTGATTTTAGTTCCCTCAAGGTCACTCCTACCAAGTCGGCCAAGAAACCCAAAATAGTTTCAAGGATTTCAGTGGATGCCTCAGGGCATAAATTTGTAGAAATTGCTACTCTCTGCTGATAAAAAACCAAGGATGATATAATGGTCACAGATTATCAAATCACAAGGGTTGATCTAGGAAAGTAACAATGGAGGGAGCAAAACAGGATGCACAAGATGCCATGAATGTGTTGTGCCAGAAGCTAAAGGAAACTAAGGAAAATAGAGATGAGTTAAAAGAGAAAGTAAACAGCTGACAAAAAGTACTACTCAAGCTCTCAAAGCCTCCTGAGTCAACACCATCATCCTCTACTCCTATCAGGTTTGATTTCTCATCGGTACCCATGATTGAGAAGATTAATGAGAAGGGGAGAATGGTCGATGAATGGATCCAAAGGCTGCTCTCTAAAGGAAAAGAAGTCATTGAGACACCATGGAAGTCTACAAATCCTTGGAGGATATAAAGAAGGATGGAGAGAAAATGGATGATGAATTTTCAGCAGAAGTCGGGAACCTAGAGTTAACTTTTGAAGCTCTCCAAATGCTTGAAACAGGTTCCATCCCACATCTTGGTCGAAGAAGGCATCATTCCACATGGGGACAAACATTTTCAACTAACCAAAGCCATTAGATTTAGAATAAAGATTCTCAATGAAGCTTGCAGAAAATTGAGGGAATCAAGAGATCAATTGGTCGATGGCACGAATGATATAGAAGAAGAGCTAGTCAAGATCTTGCGCTAAGGTGTTGAATGAAAGCTCGGGTATTCTTCCTGTTGATGATATTTACAAGTAGATCCAAGAATCAATTCAGCATGAACCAACTTATGGATTCAGCTTGAAATCATTGATAGGTTTGTGAAAATTGAACATTCTTTGGAAACACTAAGGAAACTCAACAAGAGACTGAAAAAAGCTTCTTCAATGCTAGCGATACTCAGGAAACATGTGAAGTTCTAAGTGATCATTCCACCACACCTGATGAAAATGAGATGCAGGGTATAATCCAAAAGTTCCAAGAATTTTGGGACAAGCAAGGCTTTGTTGGAGGAAGACAAAGATGATGAAACAAATAGGCACAATGTTGCATGTCATTTCAATCCTAAAATCGACATGTCTTTTTCATTTTTTTTTCATCACATAGAAGAAAAATTTTGACTTGGTCTCCTGTGTGAGAGTCAAGCAAAATAGGACTCTCATTAAAAAGACTATTTTCTAGGATTTATCCTATTTTCTCTCAACTCCTTTTATTATAAATAAGGGATGCTTATGCATTCCAAAGGGTTGAGATTTTTGGAATATTGAGATCTATTGTGAAGAAGAAAGACTTTGTGTTTTCTTTTAATCATTTGAGGAATAGAAGTTGATGCTATTTTGCAAACTTTGTGTTGTGAGATGTATCTTTCTTAAGATATTGTTCTTATGTTCATAATCTTAAGCTATTCTTTGTTTAGCATCTTGATTGTTCTAATCATTTCAAACATTACATTTGTTATCTAAAAACTCGTATGATTATTTCATGATCTGTGTTTTCTCGAAAGAAAATACGTTCCCCTCATTTCCTTTCCATTGTGTTTCTTCCATAATAATAATTTCCTTTCCGATCCATTTCATTTCAAAAAAATATCTTCACCTATTATGGATATGGATTTTGGGATTCTATCCCAACCCCAATGGTTAGATTAGTGTGAATACTGTATATTATTTTTCTTTGTGTTTTAGATTAGTAATAAACATAGGCAGCCTCACTGTCTTTTGAGGAGGATTTAATCCCAACCAAGGTCTTCACCCCCTTCACCCCACTAATATTAATTTAATTAATTTAATTAAATTAATGCATTATCCTCACTATATTTATTATTTAAATAATATCCACACATACACTTCACTTAGACACCTCATCAAACCAACTCAACCTAAGACCTATTCTTAGTAAGTTGCCATAACTAACTAAGACTTACCCAAACCCTAAAAATCAATGCCTACATTCCCTCTAACCACATCCCCGCATGCTCACAAGAAGCTCCCAGTCTAATCCGTGGGATAATGACACGAGATCCAAGGAAATCAGGAGGATCTCCCTAGTTTAGTAAACCTAGGAAATCCTGCCTTGACCAATGTCGGTTACCCATAACCGTCACCGGTTAAGCCGGACCGCTATTGGTTACCCCTTTTAACCCCTAAAATACCTTATTCTCAAGGTTGGAAAAAATTGGGAGAAAATTTGACTAGCAAGAACGTATCTCGGAGAGATAACGCATCTTCGAGAGAGTAAATTCCAGCAAAACTCGCATCCAAGGTAGTTTACGGGTAGTTCCTCCGGTGGTCTTGTTTTCATTACGGGTAGTTCCTCCTAGCCAAAAGGAATCTCTCATGATCAGCAATGGATTCAGAAGTCATACGTGCGCAACAACCCATCAACCAACATTTGAACAATGTATTCCTCCAATGCCCGTTACCCTTCTGTTTCGATCAACACTTCAAAGAAACGATCTAAGAAAAAGGTGAAACATTTTGGCACGCACTTTGGTGGGACCCATCCGGGTTCCTTGCATTTCATTCATTCCTAGGAAAAATTGTGTGTTTGTTTCGCTTCAAAACATACACACTAATTTTTTTCCTTGGTAACCCACCTCTTATTTCTATTTGCTCTAAAGGAAACTTTTGTTTTGGTGTAATTAAAAAGAACCATTTCTTCATTGTTTTTGCATTGTAGTGAAAGAGCATCCCTCTTCCTCTTCATCTTATTGTGTCATCCAATTTCATTGGGTTTAAAAATAAGTGCATTCCATTTTGATTTATTGCATTAGCTCACATTAATTGAGGGCAACCTATACATTGGAAGTCATGCCCAGCTGATGGTTGACAAATGAATCGTAGAAAAGCACTTCTATCCTTTTCTCTTTCTCTGAGTCTTACCAAACCACACAAAAATTCATAATACATACAATCTTAAACAACATATTACTTGAAATAAGTTGTAGGTGATCACACGATCACGTCACGGTGGCACCTACTCACTGCTCTGCCTGAGTCATACTTCGAGCAAAGCTTGCCCCACCATAACATACCTGAAACCTTACCTTTTAGATCTCCTTCTTTGTAGGAAGCCATCCTCACCAAAAACTCTATTTCACAATTCATGTGTCAGTCCCTAAATAGCATAAGCTAAACAAACATAATAGAAAGGGCACTCCTAGGATCACATTTTCTTAGTGTTTTGCTTGGCTTGCGTTTTGAGGTGAGAGATCACGTTCATCACTTTTTTCCCATCCTTGCATGCTCCTCATCATAGATGGTGTATTCTGGCTTCACCTGAGTGTGCCTGGGCCATATCATCATCATTCTCAGAATGGGTCTGATTCTACATCATATTTTAATTCACAACCACTTTCTTTCATCACTATTTCAATTTCACAAGAATGGCTCGTCATCGGTTACCTCGTATATCGCTTATACCAAACCGACATTAGTTTTAGGTCCTTTTTATAACCTACTCAAAAGGAAATTTTGCTTCACTTTCTTCCACTTTTCACGGTCCTGTCACTGTCATTATTCCCATTTTCATTTTAAACATCCTCGATTTGGCATACCCATCATATTTTACCTTCGCCTCATTGTTTACTCACTTTGTCATTTTCTATAGTGACCGGCATCATTACCCCTTACCGACGTCAGCTTTTCCTAATCGCATCGGTTAGCCTATTTCACATTCCAGCCACCATTTAGCACTTAATCCACTTTTTTCCACCGATTCACTGTTCTTGTTGTTCTCTGTGTCATTTACAGAGAAGCAGCCCTACCTGATCAGTAATGGTTCACATGGTGCTGACCCAAAGACAAGCAAGTGCCCTTGTATTTCACGCTAGTTGTCA
Source organism: Taxus wallichiana var. yunnanensis (assembly GCA_018340775.1). Classification (NCBI taxonomy): domain Eukaryota; kingdom Viridiplantae; phylum Streptophyta; class Pinopsida; order Cupressales; family Taxaceae; genus Taxus; species Taxus wallichiana. The sequence goes on from CM031238.1 coordinate 823,560,803, forward strand.
ACCACTCCCACCTATTCCTTCACCACCTTTTATTTTATCACCACCATGGATCCCATCAATCCTATTACTATTGCTACTAGAGATGAGGAGTTCACACGACTCCTTGATCGAACCCCGCCACCTTACGCTTTACCTTTCCCACTCGTCCAATCGAAATGCCTCGGGTCGGTTGATATATGGCATGCCCATATCTATCCCTCTCGACCCTCCTACCCACTTCCGCATTGGCCCTATCGCTCCATGCTGCCCACATCCACCTTACCCCCACCATTTCATAGTTATGTCCAATAAGCTGCTTTGACTACCACATCTGCTACCTCTGTGGCACCCCATTACATCCATCGTACCCTCGATGACTACCCCAAACACAACCTCATCATCGCCCTTAATGTCTCACACATACCCGTAGCTACATTACCGACTCTAGTTTCATGAACCCTACCCCATTTCGAACGCGGTCCTTTCCATTCCACAATCATTAGCCCCTATTACCACTAGGATTACCATGACCCTTCCATCCCGATATATATACTACTTACAACCTCCTATTTCATCCATTATTCATTTTGGATACGTACCCCTTATTTCACTACCTTCTTCTTCACGACCCTACATGGCAGCCCCATACACTAGAGTGCCACCCCTGTTATATGCCCAAAACCAACCTCCTCATGCTACAGGAGGCATCTAATCATCACAACCCACCAATGACCTAATTAAATTGATGTTGGACAAGATGAAAACATTGGAGGCATCGGTTTCCAGCTCTTGCAACACTCTCACCTACGATGAGATTTACAACGAGCCTATTCACCCATCCATTCCTATCCATTCATACCATGTGCATTAGGAAATGTATAAATTCAATCATTTCGAGTGCAAAGAAGACCCACAACAACATTTACGGTCATTCAAACATGGGTGTTATCTGATCGCTCATGATGATGCCTTGCTTTTGAGAACCTTTCCCATGTCCCTCACTGGACCTGCATTAGATTGGTATAGTGGGTTACCTAAACACTCTATATTCTCATTCAATCAGTAGCCCAAGCCTTCTTGGATCATTTCTCCATCAATATCATCGATAAGGTTACCATGACCGATCGTCGTAGATTTTGTCACTTTCGTGCACACTGATCAATAAAATTACCTTCCAACAGCCACAAACTAAACTCATCGAGCTCTTCACATGAGCTTGCACTAGAAATATCTCCCGACCTTGCAGGTCCAAAGCTTCAACATTCGATGAGGCATTCAATATGGCACGAAAGTTAGAGATTTGGGCCATCAAAGAGAATAAAATCCAATTACATAATAAGAATTCGACATTCAAGTCAAATGATACCTCTTCTTCTTCTGAACCAAAACCAATTATTCAAAAGCTAAAGGCACCGCTAATGCAATGGTATTCAAGGCCGGCCCGGATCATCCAAATCAGCTACACCTCATCTAATCTCTCACTTGTCTATACTTTTCAATTCGCACAAGAGTAATGAAAATATACCCCAATTAGGGAACCTTACTCTTCTATTTTAGAAAATCTTATCAAAGTGGAGCCATCACCCTTTCACCTATAAAACCACACACCGGTTTTGACCACCGCCATGCCCGCATGGTATAAAGAACATGATTTCTGTAATTATCATCGAGTAAAGGGTCATAGTGACGAAAACGCATCACTTTAAAAAATATTATCCAAGAAATGCTCAAGAAATGTGAGTTAACCGTGGATAATCCCAATGCCACCCCCAACTAAAATTTAAAATCTTCAAAAAATTGTTTCACAACCATGCCCCTTCATCCAATCAAACCGGTGAGACATCAACTCACCATACCCATACCCACAAGGTTCACGCTATCTTTAACGAGGTCCCCGTTACCTCCCAATTACCCCATATTCCTTCCATAGAGGAGATCCTAGCCCAAACTCCTTCCACCTTAGAACCAACCTCCCTGTTCCTTCACCAACGGAGGAACAACTTTCATCTCCTCCATCACCAACGGAGGGGGTATTCCGCTAACATCGAGACCATCTCACCCCTTGCTTCTCCACTTAGAGAACCTTTACGCACAGTACCTCCTCCACCCATGAGGAGTTCTCATTACCTCCTCCACCCACATAGGAGCACCTATCCGTTCCTCCACTTATAACGGAGCTCCCATCATATCCTCCACCTATCATCAACCCAATTGAGATACCTTTATCTCTTGGCGAGCATTCTCCACCAACTACCCGAGATCCCGCCGACCTACTTTCGATCTCTTACCTCATCAAGCTAAAGCTAGCTAATTCCCCATCTCTAAGACACATTTTACGGGAATTTCCATTAGGTCCTCACCAACTCCACCCACAGACGTGTCGTTCTCATGTTTGGCTGATCACTTAGATTATGTGGATAGGGCTTTACTATGGGGGTGCCTCTTACTCCCGTCTCAACACAGATATACAAAGATCCCTTGCGATACCTCCACTTTCTACCAAAACATATTTCAAGTAATCAAACCAAATACAACCACCTCTATCGAACCCCTTCCATGATATCTATTAGTGTTCAAACCATACCCTTACCCATAACCCAACCTACATCTAAACTCAAACCCACACCTACAAAATTTTCCTCAACTAAACCTATTACCACTTTAGGGGTCACCCCGACCACCAACCTTACTCATCCACTTATTAAACTGGATTTATCTCGCATCCTCCAATGTGCATACCACACATACTCGACACCCAAACCAAAGAAACAAAATCATCGACCTCATACCCCAACCACACCAATCACACTTGCACTTGTCCCGTCTATCTTAAGACCTCACCCCCAACATGGTCAAGCACCTTCACCCATCCATAAACCAATAACACAACAACCCATTCCTTCCTCACAAACCTCTAACCTACCTAAGACACAACACAACTTACACCCGCACTGCAGCTTCTTTTACCACCAATACCTCCAATACCCTCAACTATTGCTTCACTACCCAAGACACTTCGGTCATTGTCCCTCACATCGCAAGTACGACCCGCATCATCTACCTTCACAAAGACTTCCCATTATCCCCATGGGTAACTCACCCTCTTACTCCATCTACTTTTCCTTCTAGACCTCATACACCCACATCACCTTTACCCAAGAAGGTGCAACCCAAAAATAAAACCCCACTACCCCACAATAAGGTAGTCAAAACAACCACACACCCTCCTACCCGTTCATCTATTGTACCCCTACCCAGAAAAACACAACCGATACCTAAAACCACACCAGCACCTAAACCCATAGCTCGACCCGTTCCTCCTCTTCCAAAAATAGTTCCTTGACAATCAACCACACCTACACCCAAACCCACGTTCACTTCCCATTGTGATCCACTAGCAGGATCCTATGCCCAAATTTTAACCAACCTCCTCGAGACCTCTGTTATCACATTACCACCACTCCGACCTTACAACCCCCTCAAACCCAAGCCAAAAGGGTTTGATGATACTAAAATTTGTGCATACCATCGTGTGTCAGGGCATGATGTGGAGAACTACAAGGCCTTGAAAATCATCCTTATCTAATTGTGTCCACCAGAAACCAACTTTGATGACGATGACCTTCTTGACGAGGATCCTACTTCACCAACACCCATTCCCACACTTCCCACTCAACAACCACAACCTCCACCATCACCTCTCCTAGATCCATCCCCAAGATTTGAAATTAACACGGTTCACATCCGAGAACTTGCCACGCCACCACCCAAATGTCATTGCGCCTGTGTCACCTCACAAGGATTTTCTCCTCCAGTAGGTTTTTTCCCTTCATGTCGTTATACCACTCATCCTACACCTTCTCCATTTTCCAAATCCCCTCAAATCAACATGATACATGTCACTACACGTGCGCATAAGGGAAAAGAAAAGGCAACTGACCTACCAACCAATCCTATACCCAACATACCATCTCGCACCCATACCTAAAATAACTATTAGTGGCCCCACGTACCCCCATTTCTAATGGAGTCACACATTGCACCATGCTCAAACAACTACACCAAAATCCCCTCAAAATGTCCTTATATGACCTCATCTAAACCTCGGAATCCCATCGTTAAGTCCTCATGGAGGTTCTTCAATCTATTTAGGTTTTACCCAATGACCCTACACCCGTAGCCTCCATTATCACACCCCATCATGTGGTCTCTCTCACCAAATTACCATCTTCATCTTCACCCCATCTTGTTCACCAAGTGGCCTCCCTTAGCTTCTTAGAGGAAGAGATCGCGCCACACCAAAACAATGACCTAGACCCAGGCCTCTTCATCTCCGTCCACATTGATGACATACGGGTACGCCATGTGATGATTAATGGAGGCACTAGCATTAACATCATTTCATCCCATGAATTTTTCTAAAATGTGCATACCTAACAATTACATGCATAAACATCTGGTCATGTTGCATTCATTCAACGATGCTATCACCTCCACACTAGGAACTGTCATCCTTCACATTCGTGTGGGCCCCACATTGTTCCAGAATTGTTTTACATTTTAGAGGGGGAATTCCAATATAACTTGTTGCTTGGTAGACCCTGGATCCATGTCATGGGTTGCGTTCCTTCCACTTTGCATCGTTGTGTAAAGTTTGAACATGAAGGACACACTTATACCATTCTAGTTGACCCATCACCTTTCAAAATATGCAACATGCTTTACCAACCCAATGATGTGCTCATACACACACGCCGTCTACCTTTGTAACCACTACAACTTCACCTACACCTCCACCTACCAAGATAGCCACCTTTCACCGCACATACCTCCTCTATGCCTACCCTCGCTTTAACTTCCACGGCTGACCTATTAGCTTCCCAATCTGTTAACTCCACCTCTCGCATCGACCTTCGACACATCATCCATTTCAGCTACCTACATACCAACTACGACCCCTTCAAGGTGTTTTTCAACACCTCACTCGGGAGAGTACCGCCATGTAGTGTCAAACATTCCTTACTCCACACGAGTATGGAAGCCTTCACCAACACCCTCGCTATGATCACCGTATAGAGAATGCCTCCTTTATGGTCTTCCTCATCTTCGTACTAGTCTCACCTATGGGGACTTGATACTACCACTTAGACACCTGAACCACCATCACAACCCCGCCCATTTTCCGCCGACTTCCAATCACTTACCAATCGCCATTTCACCCATACTTTCCTCCACCACTATGCATGAAAGGGTTTTGGTTTTAGATTTTATGAGCAAGGCCGCCATATACTGTCATTCCATGTACCACTGTAAACATAACAACCGTAGTGGTATCGAATTTCTTGAACCACCTACCAAACAGCCCACATTGAACTCATTAAGGACACTAGCCCTTCTCTACCTTCTTCACCCACTCCACCTTCATCACCACCCTCATTGATGGAGTCGATGAATCCCGAATCTATCCCTCCTATTTTTTTTTCATAAACACCATTTCCTCGGGGCCTCTCGACTTATCAACGTGAGGACGAGGCCCCTTCCACTCTTCCCTTCCTGTATCCTGAAATGATGGATGACGACACACCTATAATTAACTTCGTTTAATGTCAGGATGATGAATCCATAATCACATACCTTGGTGTAGAAGACTCATATATTCATTGGTCGTTACCCTTTAAGATGCAAACCATGTTGAATGAATCGACTATCGAGATCAACATTCATACTCAGGATGACCCACACATCCTAAAGATCAGAAAATCTTTAGATGTTACTGAATAGGAAGCCATCACTTCTTTTCTCCAAGATCATAACCACACTTTCACTTGGTCTTACACAAACATGCCCTAGTATTGACCCCACCATAGTGGTCCATAATATTGTAATTGTTCCCGATGCCAAACCTATCAAACAAAAGTTGAGGAAAATGCACCCTTGCATTGCTCTTCTCGTCAAAGAAGAACTTCAACACCTTCTTTCCATTTCCTTCATCTTACCCATTGATTATCCTCATTGGATTTCTAACATTGTCCATGTTACTAAAGCAACAGGGGGACTCTGCATTTACACAGAATTCCGTGAACTCAACCTAGCCTAACCGAAAGATGACTTTCCCTTGCCCGGTATTGATCAATTGGTTGACCTCACTGCTGGTCATGAGATGCTCTCACTCATGGATGGCTTCTCAGGTTATAAACAAATTTTGCTTGCCCCAGAAGATCAACACAAGACTGCATTCATTACCCCTTGGGGAACCTTTTGCTATTGACTCATGTCTTTTGGCCTTAAAAACGCTGGTGCTACATATCAACATGCTATGACTTACATCTTCCATGATATCATGCATCACATATTGGAAGATTACATGGATGATCTCTTGGCCAAATCTAAACATCGCTCCGAGCACCTCACCGTCCTCGAAACCATCTTTGACTACCTCATTAAATATTACGTCTGCCTTCAACCTAAAAAGTGCATCTTCACGGTTCTCTCAAGAAAGCTCCTGGGATTTATTATTTCCTTCTGTGGTATAGAAGTTTACCCTGTTAAAGTCAAGGCCATCCTCAAAATTCCTCCACCCACTAACCTTAAACAACTCCATATCCTGCAAGGTAAATTGCAGTCCATTCACCGTTTCATTTCACAATTATTTGATCGGTGTCAACCATTTCATCACCTACTTAGGAAGGATGTCTCCTTTAAATGAGATGATGACGTCACAAAGTTTTTGAGCCCTGAAACAATACCTTCTCAACCACCCGTACTCATTCCACCTAAAGATGATTAACCTTTTTACCTACACATATCAGCTACCGACCATTCCTTGGGAGCCATGCTCGCTCATCGCAATGAACAACACAGGGAGCAGGTGGTTTATTACATAAGACGTACTCTTTTAGACTATGAAACCTGATACAACCATACAAAAAGACTTTTGCTTAGCCTTAGTTTTTGTTGCCACCAAACTTCGCCATTACCTACTCAACCACAAAACCTATGTCGTGACCAACACCGATCCCTTACACTTCATGTATGCCAAACCTTATCAAAATCAGTGTGCCACGCGATGGCTTATGCTTTTAGCTGATCTTGACCTTGAATTCATTCATCAAAAGTCCATCAAAGGCCAAGCTATCACCGACCAACTAGATGATGCACCTATTTCTAGGGATCAACCCTCTAATTTTGAATTTCCCGATGAGTCAATTGCTACTCTTTCCTTGGACAAACCCCTTACCAAATGACACTGTTCTTCGATAGTTCCAAGTGTCAGTGTGGGGCGGGGCTGGTATTATCCTCATTCCTCTAGATGGAGAACCCATGCCTTTGTCTTTCAAACTAGACTTTGAATGCACCAACAATATTGCCAAGTACAAAGCACTCGTACTAGGTCTCCAAGCTGCATATACCCTAGATGTCAAATCAATCCACATCTTTGGTGATTCACAATTTGTCGTCAACCAAGTCAATGGTATGTAATAATGTCGTAAAGAGATAATTCAAAAGTATAAACATCATATAGACATAATTTTGACCACCTTTGATCGTTACACCCTTCAAACCATCCCACATTCAACCAAGAAATTTGCCGATACCATGGCACCTCGCTAGCTTCACAAATACACCGCTTCCCGCCGATTCCAAAATCTTTGTCACAAGATCTGCCTCCATTCACCTTATTATTTACCTCATGATGTTTACTCAATCAAAACCGAAACCCCGACCTAAGTGACCTTTGGTATAAACAATACTCTGACTACCTTTCTCTTTCCATCTTACCTCCTGATCTCACCCATAATGGACAATGCACCTTCCTTAAAAATTCTCTCATTTCATCATTCGTCAGGGGACTCCTCTATAAGTGCAGCTTTGATAGTATTCTCTTACGATGCCTCACAAGTTCTGAAATTCCTTATTCCATTAAGGAGGTTCATGATGGCATATGTGGAGGTCACTTTAGTGGCCTTGCTGTTGCTAAGCGTATTCTTCACCTAGGCTATTACTGGCTGACCCTTAACCATGATTATTGTGACTATGTCAAATGTTGTGTGAAATGTCAACAAAATTCCAACCTTCATCATACACCCAGTCATGCCTTACAAGTCGCTCGTGACCTTTGGCCCTTCTCTCAATGGGGTTTGGATCTTGTCGGAGAAATCAATCCTCATTCTTCCCAACGCCATCAATGGATCATAACTGCTACCGAATACTACAAAAATGGGTGGAAGCCATACCACTCATCTCCATGAAATCTAAGAAGATATGTGAGTTCATTAACCATCACATCATTTGTCACTTTGGTGTTCCTCATCACCTCATCACTGACAATGGAAAACAATTCAAAAATAAAACATTGTAAAAACTTTACGACACCTTCGACATTCAACTTAGTTTCTCATCACCTTATTACCCACAAACCAATGGCCAAGCCGAATCAACTAAAAAAACCCTCAACAAAATTCTCATGAAAGTGGTTGACGATACTAGGAGGGATTGGCATACGCAAATTCCTTTTGCCCTATGGGCATACCACACTAGTATTTGCACTTACACTGTGGCCACACCCTTTTATTGGTCTGCATGCAGGCCGTTCTACCTCTCGAAGTCCAGATCCCCTCACTCCACATTTATCTCCATGACATGCTTACTGATGATGACTTTCGTCAGGACTGCTTAGCACAACTAGAGTTATTAGACAAACGTCATCTTAACACTCTGGATCACCTTCAAGTTTACCAACAACGTATCAAATGTGCTTATGACAAACATGTTCATGAACGAAACTTTCAAGTCGATGACCTTGTCTTGAAATAAAATCAACGCATAGCCAAAGCGAGAAAAAAGTAAACGGGGACAATTCGCTCCTAATTGGCTTGGACCATACATCGTAACTCATACCTATGGATCGTGCCTTTCGCTTATCCTCACTTGTTGGCTAACCCAAACTCGAGCCCCTTAACACATTACATCTTCAACCATTCTATTGTTGAATCATTGTCCTACCTCACCCTTTGTATCTTTACAAGCTCATCCCTTGAGCGCTATCCACTCCATACACCTCCCTAACAATTAAACAAGAATCATGTGAGTACCCATCACTTGTTATCTTCTCTTGAATATGTGTACCACGGGACTGCACATAGCATGATTCTCATGGATACTTTTTGTCTACCTTTAGATGAGATCCCATGGCCATTCCACCTTGCCTTTTGAACAAGAGTCCTATCCTCCACATTGGTCTTTTCCATGACTTCAATGACCTCACATGGGACCAAAATCCTTGATTCAAACTTCTAATAAAAGATGACTCTCTTAAAAGGGCATCTTCCTCTTGACAAAATTACTGCTATAAATAGACTGCTCCCTCGAAGGATAGCTATGTGAATCTTTCAAAAAAAAGGAGAGAAACCGAAGCTTTCCACATCGATCAGCTTCATGAAGACCTCAAGGAGTACCATATTCATTATCCCATATAGACTTCCCGCATCAATTAGTCTATCAAAACAAAAACTTTTTAGTCATGGACTTGCCCATTGTGACCTAGGACCTCTTGCCCAAAAGCCCTGTCACTCAAAACATATAAAATTAGCTACCTTTCACCCTCCTTACAACTTCCACTCTCATTGTCTCAATTGCCTCAAGGGACATCTTGGAATTTAGACATTTGGTGATCCTGTGACTACCTTCATCATAGAACAATTAATCGTGTAATGCCTTTCGGGTCTTATGTTCATCACCTCCTCCAAGGTATGATCTACTCAGTATGATCCTACCCAATTAGGTGGCTTTATTGCCCCCTCTTATCTTTTAACCATATTTGTTTACGTTTTGATTACCTTAAATAGGACCTAGTCTTTAATGCTTACCTTTGAGGTAATCCTCCCCTTTTGCCATAATCACCTTCACCTACATCCTTTTACCTATAATATACCCACACCTATTACACATAAACCCAAAACATGCCCAAAAACCTACCGACTCATTTTCATATTCTTCCCTAGCTCATGGGAGAACCGCATCGGCCCGAGGTCCCTTTCACTGGGCCTATGTAGGCAGCACTCCAATGGCATGGGGCCCTGGAGGTTAGCTCGGCCATTCTCTACCCTAAAACAATTTATCAACCCCGCCGACTCACCATTTACATCACATTTCACTTAGTTCCCCTTTTATAACAAAATTAGAAATTAAGCCACATACATAACAAGTTGCTTACCACAACATACATTTATTACACCTACCATCTCTCTATCATCACTATGCATAGATTATAGAACATTTCACATATGACCCATAGTATCATTCATTGCCAAACTAATGAATCATAACTAAACCTAATTTCAACTCAACCATGCCTAACCACACCTAACTCAACCATACCTATAACCTGACTTGATCCATGCCTAACCAAACCTGACTCGATCCATGCCTAACCAAACCTGACTCAATCCATGCCTATAACTTGACTCGATCCATGCCTAACCAAACCTGACTCGATCCATGCCTAAACCAACCTAACTCCATCATGCTTAACTCACCTAATTTCAAACCACATTTAAATAACAAATCCATATCTCATTGAACACAAACCATAAAACCAATGTCTCATACACACATCAACAAATCACAAAATACCATGAATCTCATCATAAAATCAATAAATATGTATCTCAATATACATGTCTATCTCATCTTGTCCATCATCTCAAAATGTCAGCACATTGCCCATATATATATATATATATATATATATATATAGTACAAAATGTCATCAAGACACGCAGTCGGTCTCATATATACCAAAATAATGAATGAATTAATACAAAATATCTTTGGCACACAGGCTCGTATATGCTCAAAATATACAAAAATCACTCGTAAATCCTCACTTTGTCTTCGGCACATAGGCTGATATGTGATAAAAAGTACAACTATCTTTGACACACAGATGGCATATATCTCAAAAAATCACTAGTATATATCAAAAACATCTCAGGCATCTCACCGGATGTCCTCCATCTCTGTGTCACCTGTACCCTTAACTTCCTATGTCCTCGCTTAGCACATCACCTAGCTTTTGTCTTTGTGCATTGGTGGCCCCTCCTAATCGGGCCTCGAAGCTCACTGATCTCATGTGCTCTCCACATTATGTGTGTGGGATCTCATCCTCTCACTTTGGATACCTGCTATGCCTTGTACTCTCTGTAAGAAAGGAAGTCTATCATGACCGCCATGAGCTGGTCCTGATAATATCTCGCCTCACCTAGGGAATCTTGTAACCTGGATACAGGCATAGTCTGTGGTGGTCCCATAGGTCTCGGCCCTTGTACCTTCCTTCGATGACCTGCCTGCGCCCCCTCGTGAACCGGGACCAACTCCTATTCTTGTGGTGGTTCCCCATGTCCCTATGCCTATGGTGGTTCCCCCTACCCTTGTGCCTATATCTATGCTTGTAAGGCCCCAATCATGCTGTCCTATGGCCAAATGGCCCTATAAACTTGCCACATGTGCCAGTAAGGATGCCACCTAACCATTTCTATCTCCATCTCCTCCATCCCCTCCCTCCACCATCTGGGCCTGCAGGCCGCCACCTGTACTCCCATCTCTGCTACCTCTACCTCTCCTCGACCCTCCAGCTTGTGTATCGTAGTATACCTATCTGGGTGATCAATGTCGCTACCTGCCCCTATAGGGCATCTCTCTGCACTGTAATGGTAGCTAAGTCAGGCTGCCCTGGTCTAGGTGGTATGGCTCGTAACTAAGCCGCCCACAACTACCTTTACCTATCTATACATCAGGCATCATCTATCCGCTGATCCACTGGCTCCTCCTCGGGTTGTGGTAGAGGTAGATGCCTCTGCACGTCATCTTTTTGATACTTTTTGTGGGAAGGACGGAGGAATATCTTGTATAAGCTCGAATCGCCTCGGGACCTTGTCTACCGGGATCATCTCATCCTCCCCGGCATGACGACCCTATATCCACCTCTCTAGCTAGAGCTCAGCTAGATCCTCATGCATGTGCCTATATGAGGGGAATCCCACATATGGCCTCCAGATAATGTCCACTCCGGATAACCCCTCCAAAATTGCAAAAATGGGCCACATCATATGTCGGCCTATCCGATCTCTGCTCTCCTACAACCGACACCCATCTCCTGTATCCCACCTGCACACATCACGTGGGAAATGCATCTACTTGGGGCATCCCTATAGGTTAAACACAGACTATGTGCTCATAGGCCCAGGAGTGTAGTATAAATGTACAATACAAAGCAAATCTGCGCAAATGCCCATATGCCCATAGCTCTCGGTATAGTTAAGATAAGAATACGGTGCCCAAGAAAAGCGTGTCTCATGCACCATCATATCGTGGATCACCCCCATCAATGATCGGGAAAGCATCCACCCTCTACATCTAGCAGTGCATAGCAGCACACTACCTCCATCAATAGAACCACTAGCCTCATCTCATTCGGACGGGCTAGGTACATCTCGCCATAGCTCAAATTAGCACAATGGAATCTCAAATCCACCGCTCCCTTGCCAAAAACTATCTCGATCAGCTCCTCTGAGACCTCAGAGGAGATAGAGTAAACCTGGGCACCCAATATGGGTAACCATAAAATATGGAACACGTCCTCCAGGGTGATAGTCATCTCACCCATCAAAAGGTGGAATGTGTTGGTCACAGAGTCCCATCTATCGATGAGCACAACCATCAAGTTGGGCTCTTTGAAAAAAATGTCGGTGGCGCCAAGATCCCACTCAATCCCACTACCTCCACGTGCTGCAGCTCCAAAGGGGTCGCTAAGTCGTGTAATGTCACTAGTAGAGGTAGAACCCTGTCCCACATGTGTAACTGCGCTCTCCCCTGCATCCAATCCAAACATGACATTAATCCCTATTTACCATGACCATATTCACCAATTATCATTACCCTCCACCCTATTTTTACCCTACCCATCTCAACCACCTAACCTACATCACTTTTACACCCTTGTGCCTAAAATCCTAACCGATACTAGTTTTTTCTAACCGACTTCGGTCACCTTTAAATCGCATTGGTCACTGTTTGGTGATTGATCTGATTGTTCTACCTAACCGATGCTAGTTGCTTGTCAAAGCTTGACCGACATCGGTCACTTTCACAAAAATTCTGCAACTTCCTAAACCCCCTTTTTTAAAACCCTCCCACTGTCCCTTTTACCCCACCTACAATGACCTACACTACCCCAAGACCCTACCCACCCCACCTATACAATTTACTACCCTCCCCCTCTCTTTTTGCCCATTATTCCCCCATACCCACATTTAACTTTTTCCCACCCACAAAACCCAAAACCCACAAAACCCTACACATCACACATACCACAACCTCTAATCTATCTAATTAACAATATAGAGTTAGGCGCTTAACTCATTGTCAGGCCGCCGCCTCGGTGGCACATCTGGCCTTTGTGTCGGTGGTCCACCCGATCCCTCTCCTACCTCTGCCATCACTGAATACCTACTCACAACCTCTGACCAATCAACTCTCTCGCCTTGATCGGACCCGCTACTCACTCACCCAATCCTTGTGAAATTAGACTGCTAGCTAACTGTCTCATTTCTTCCGAGATACTTTTCTCTCTTTTTTTGTCGTTTCTTCACTTCGCAAATAAAAAATGAATAATAAAACATGGATTTTTTGTTTTTATAGCAAACCCAACCTAACCGACGTCGGTTCCCCTAGATCGGCATTGGTTTCGTGCCCTACCTCACCGTCATCGATTTTCCTATACTGACATCTATTATCCATGACCGCCATCAGTCACCATCACCTACACATTGCCCTTACCTTTCTCCTTTACCCCATCCACACTTTACCTTTCTCCTTTACCCCATCCACCCTTTACCCAACCCATTACCTTACCTTTCCTGACCTCATCATTTACTACCTCCATTTGACCTCCTTTGGGGACTCATTATTTTACCCCTACCTCACCTCCCCATGCAATGACCTAGATATTTGGCCCTGGACCATCGCTAGTGCCCTTTGACCTCATGTGTTCGCTATACCTTATGGCATTGTTACTTGTGTTGATTGACCTAATGACCTTACCTAGCCTATTTCGTGACCATTTATCCTGACCCTACCTTTGGTGTACTAGGAACATACCTAAACATTCCTGCACCTAACCTACGTTGTGTTTCCTGACCATATCCTATACCTTAGATACCAGATTCACTTCAACCTTGTTCGGATAAACATATCAACCTTAGACAATGTAGAGTTTTCCTGCTCTTCAACCCGGAAGCATGCTGCAGTTTATACGTGTGCATGCATTTGACTATTGCTACCTGTGACTCTGACCCATTACCTAGATTTCCCAAGTAGATCTTTCACCCTTTCCCCTGTACCCCACTTGCCTTTTCCTCACATTTACCTTTTATCAAACCACCCAAAGACTTTAGCCAACCGCCTCGTCGCCTAGTTTGAGGGGGATCACCTTCACCCACACATAGGGCAACCACATCTTATTTTTGTTAGTGTCACTTACCAATACAAACTATGCAAAAAAAGTGGAAAAATATAGACACTAAAATTAGGTCACACTCCCCTTTCGTACCTCGACTAATAAGCACCCTTTATTACATTTACCTAGCCATGACCCCCTTCACCCCACTAATATTAATTTAATTAATGCATTATCCTCATTATATTTATTATTTAAATATCTTATTTAAATAATATCTACACATACACTTCACTTAGACACCTCATTAAACCAACTCAACCTAAGACCTATTCTTAGTAAGTTGTCATAACTAACTAAGACTTACCTAAACCTTAAAAATCAATGCCTACATTCCCTCTAAACACATCCCAAAGCATGATCACAAGAAGCTCCCGGTCTAACGCACAGGATAATGACACGAGATCCAAGAAATTAGGAGGATCTCCCTAGTTTTAGTAAACTTAGGAAATCCCACCTTGACCAACATCGGTTACCCATAACCGTAGTGGTTAAGCTGCACCGCCATCGGTTACCCCTTTTAACCCCTTAACTACCTTATTATCAATGTTGGAAAACATTAGGAGAAAAGTTGATGAGAAAGAATGCATCTCGGAGAGATAACGCATCTTCGAGATCAAATTCCAGCGAAAACTCACATCCAAGGAATGAGATTGAGCATCTTCTCTCATGACCATCCCGACCATGATCTCGATCCATCCAAGCAAAGAGGAGTGTACATGCAGCCCATGCGAGAACCTTTTCTTCGAGTTGGTGATCACTGCAACCTTCAAACCCATCATCAACACCTCCACCCCTCACACATAGGTATTCAAGAGCGGAATCCAAGTAAGTATAACATCATACTTTCCCCGCTTATTTCATTTCATCATCATTTTATCATCTTTGTTTATCTTGCCCCGTCTTGACCTTTTCCGACATTTTCACCTCCATATACCCATTAAAACCTCACAAAATCCTACTCCAAGAACTCCAATACCTCGTCCCCGACCAACCAAAGTCCTTTGTGTAATCACAAAGGATATCTAAAGATCATTCTCGTGACATTTTTAGATCTCACAGTAACCAAAGACCGGTTACACCTAACCGCCGTCTCGGTCCTCTTAACCGACACCGATCTATGCATTTGCCCATACAGCCCCGAAATGAATATCTACCCACCTAATTTCACCTCACTCTCATTCACCTGTGATCTACTCGAGACCTCTATCAAACCTGCAGAGTCCCAAAACCAATCATTTGACCTTTGGATTCTATTCTAGCTTAGCTTGTTAGATTAGATCTATTTTCTTATTGTGTTTTTAAGTGAGATACCTAAATCATTTTAAATAACAATAGGATTTACTTTGTTTACAACATTAAATTGTTTAAAACAGTGGACTGATAACCATCTAGGAAGTATCATACTTCCCGGATCTAGCATACACTAGGTAGTTCACTACCCATATTGTTTAATTCCTTCTGGTGGTCTTGTTTTCATTACAGGTAGTTCCTCCTAGCCAAAAGGAAGCTCTCACGATCAGTTGTGGATTTGGAAGTCATACACGTGCAACAACCCATCAACCAACATTTGAATAGGTATTCCTCCTATGCCCGTTACCCTATCTATTTCATCAACACTTCAAAGAAACGATCTAAGAAACAGGTGAAACAATAGGCACATACAAACTTAGGGCACTTAGCCATGTAATTACAATCAATAGATATGCTTTAATGCTAAAATGATATCTAATTCTCGTGAGTTAAATAAAACACCCACTCATAGGTAACCAACGCCGGTTAGCCCTAATCGATGCTTAGGTTCCTCCTTGCTCGACCGATGCCGATCATAGGTGATCGATGCCGGTCCCTTCATAATTGATGTCGATTCACATTATGATTTCCTACAAGTTTAATATAACATGCTAATTTTAAGTAATTGAGCTCCACAACTCAACAAAAAAACATACCCCTCTTCACAAATTTTGGCTCCTCTTTTATCAAAGTAAACTATCTGAAGTGTTGTCAAAATTGTATCAACCATTTTTGACACTTTTTTCTTGAATTTGATTTGAGTGTTGAAATTGCGTTGTTACGCTGGCCAAAATTTTCATAATTGCCTTTAAAAAAACTTATGACATTCATACGGAGTAAAATCTTCCTTTTTTGTTGTTACGCTACTCTTTTTACATAGATTCATTGTGGCACTTATACACATACCCCAAGTCTTTGTAAACCACTTCCCATCATGGAACCCATTGCAAGATTGATAGATAGGAGGCATGCATCTAATCCTTTCCTTTAAAACTCGTTAGACCCATTTTTTGATGAGGAAAAAACGATTTGTCGATCACGGTGGAGGTGAGGAAACACCTCCTCACAATACCTTTGAATATGAACTTGCCCACATGGATATCATCATATTCTAAAATAAAGATCAATTCTTGTTGTGGTTATTAGAGTTAAGGGCCAAATTCTCATCTAAATTTGATCCCGCCTTCCTTACAAACATGATCCAAGGGAAGAAAGAACATAACCTCCTCCTTATCAAACAACTAAGCACATATTAAACCATAGACATGTTTCTACCTCAGCACAACCCAATGGTAACAATGAGGAAGCTGAAGCCTCTAAAACTACAACTGGTTATTCTATGCCATTTATTCAAATCAACCGTGAAGCTAGAACAAATGGAAAAGAACTTGAATAAAACCCCCAACATGAACCTCAATGAACTCCTACCCTACAACAAATACGTCACCATGAAACAACAACTACAAAATCTTAGGTGTCAATTGGTAAATATAGCTTCACATGTCCATAGAGACATATGTAGAGTTGCTCGCACTGAAAATTCCAAGGTGACTTATGTGGAAAACTACACTAAAAATATTAGTGGTGAAGAATACAAATCTAACCACACATACGTACCCACCACATTGTCGCGTGGCAAAAATTTTACCAAGAGTGGTAGTCTATGAAAGACACGCTTGTTGGTATTTAAGAAAACAAATTAGGACACAATAAGAAATATCAGTTTGAATAATTGTCCTTATCCTTTTGATCAGGATATGTTACCTACTCCCTTTCCACTAAGTTTTTATTTCCCTAAACTCAACAAATGTAAGGGAAAAAGTGATCCTTGTGATCACGTAAAAGACTTCTTCATGGCACAGTAAAGAAGTCACCTATAATTATTACCTAATTCATTTATTTCTATGGAGTCTTAGAGGCCAGGCACTTGAATGGTTTCTCCATCTCCCCAAAGGGTTTATTTTCACATTCGCAGACTTAGATGAGAAGTTTGTTCGTGTAGACATTAAATCACACACTTTGGGTATCTATCTAGTCTTGATCACATACCATTATTCATATGATTCCTAAGTGAGAAAAGTACTAATTGATCATTGTCTTTGGCCATCTTTTCTTGCTTTCTGTTTCCACTTTTGGTCTTACACTCCTTTCCCAATATGTCTTTTCATACTTTGACATTTCTCACTCTAGACACTAGTGCCCAACTAGGATGCCAACGCTAGGCACCCCCAACCTCTTTGTATTTTACTCACATCTTTTGGGTCCTTTCTAGCCATTTGGGCATCTTATTTTCTTGGTGGTCGGCCTTTTCGGGTTAGTTACAAAATTTAAGCAATGGAATCATATAAATATAAAGTTATGTGACCATAATAAAGGACCAAACACTAAGCATTAATGATCACCACCTAAGGTTGCATCCAAGATCATTCAAGAATCCAGCTAGCTCCACACAAGGGAAAAAAATTTTATTTTTATTTTTGCATACATGCATATGAGGGGAAGTTCATTCTTTATGCACACATCTATCTACATTTTCTACACCTAGCTATTTTCTCGTTATTTAAGTGTGACACACATAAGAGCTACCTAGGGCATAATTATTCACACACACACACACAAGAACTACATTGGTTACGAGATGTAGTGCAACACTCGGTCAAAGGTTCACTTTGTTGAAAGTCGAGGACAATTTGACCCCCATTTCCATTATTTTATTTTTGGGATTTAATGCGTTTTGAGATTGTGCACGTCTTTTCTTCATTGTAGGTTACATGTGACACCTATAAACTTAGTGCAACATGCTAGTGACAGAATCAAATGACAATGAACATCTCGTGACCCTACAAAACTAGTTTTCTAAGCTTCGAGTAATCACAAGCACCTGTAATAAAGTCTCTGGCACCCCGACGCCCCGAGCCTCTATAGGCACCTTGGTCGTGGCATTTCCAACACTTATGGAATTAAAATTCCTTCTGCTATTCATCGGTTCATTAGCTCGACACAACTTCGATATATTTATGAATTAGCTAAGTAATTTATCATTTTATTTACAACTAGGGTTTTAATACTTTCTAGCTTACTTACTTGGGTCAAATTTGTACTTCATTGCATATTTATTTACAAATGATGATACATATATTAGATTTAGAATTTATTTATTTTCAATATTTTCTTAATCATTTGGTGAACCCGGTCATTCAAACCCTTCCTTCTAAGTATGTCTTCATCTTATCGAGTCATAGATCAATCTTCTTATCCTTCTTTCACTCTAACTAAGGTTTTTAGCATGGTTACTTACTACTTTGTTGATTTCATGTAAGTCTCAGTACTCACCATCTTCCTCACTTTATTATGCATATGGCTGATCCTAATATCAATTTAGTAATTACTCACTACACCTTCCATCCTACGGCTCCACTCATTTCTATCCCACCGCTTATCACTTCTACAACTCCCTCTGCTACTTCTAATGGCTATGATATCGTCGAGCAAATTAATATTATACCAAACAAAATATATCTTTATGATTTATTGTGTAATGTACCTGATTGTATTCATACATTATAATTCTCCTTCATTCTACTCACATTGAAAGTGACAATTCTTTGGTGGCATTCATGCACCTCATTCAGTCTCTCAAAATATGTCGTGTGCTATATCATTTACTAACGAGGACATATCACCATCGGTTCTTGACAATCCATATACACCTTTACTTATTACTGCTATCATTGGCACCATTTGTATCAAGCGCATACTCATTGCCAATGAATATGTCGTTAATTTATGTGCCCATTCCCTTTTAAAACAAATTGGCATCACAGACACTCTAATTACTTAAAATTCCACTCTTATTCTTGGTTATGATTCAAAAGATCACACATGCTTGGGAACTATCAAATTACCTATAAAATTCAGATCTAATATTGTCCTTACAGGTATTATTCATTATTGATGCCTTGTTTCAGTTCAATCTTTTGTTGGGTAGACCCCGAATTCATGCAATGCATACAGTTCCATCCATTTTTCATCAATGCATCAAATTCTGCATGATGGCTATGAACACACCATTGTTGCGAACCCCGAGCCATTCAAATTTTGTCACATAGATCATGTTATTGTTATGCCTATTCCTCCATCACAACCTATTCCATATATAAATATTGATACATATGATATCGGTCAATCTAGCGCTTCATAGTCTTCTTCTTTCTCTCCAAACACTTCATTGTTTCCACTCATACTACTGCTATCATTTCACCTACAATGTCTACTCCTATAAACACTACCACTTTGCACTCATTGAGGCTCATATTTCTCCTACATCTAGTGCACCTCCTACTAATATCCTTGATACTATTATCCAACATGAAAATTCCAACGACTTGATGATTCTAATGATGAGGTTGATACCATTGAACTTACTGATGAAAAATTGTGCAAACTTAATTTTACTCCTATTGAGGTAGATGATTCATATTTTAATTATAATTTTTTTGTAGGCCGTGGTGAATACTAATTCAAAACACCCCCTCCTTCTACTAATGATATGGTACCTTATCGAGGGTCTTTTCATACTTTGGACATCGTTTCACCTTCTCATGGGTGATCTACATCTGTACTTCCTAATCGGGGATCATTTTTGAAAGTTCCCTAAACATCCCTAAATGGTTTTAGTGCGAGAAGATCATTTCAATAGCTTTCCATCGACTATGAGAATGCGACAAATGTACATCGTGAGCTCTAGTTATGTCCTGGGTCAAAGTTTAGTCGTGAGAAATTCAACTTTGGTCAACTGGTCAATATTGGACCAATGACACTATGGCATGTGGTGAAAAGACGAAGGGAGTAATTTTTTGGTTTTTGATCTCTGGTCTTTAACGGTCGTAAAATATTGCTTGCAGGCCGCCGTGTGGACTATGTATTATCGCCGACGTGGTGGGTCCACAAGCCACCACGAATCGAATTCACTCGATTTGCCTTTTGGGAGATGACAAGTGGACTACATGCTATGGACCAAATTAATTATTTCCATACCACATTACATGGGTCAAAAATATATTATCTTGGTAAGTCCACTTTCCAAATGCCACGCATATATGCCAAACCGCTATATATTAATGTTTATACATTAGTATTAAACCTTCACTTACCCACATAAACCAACTGACCACACATAACCGCCAACATGCTAGGTTATGTCCACGTGGTGAAGGCATGCAATGTCATGCGTGGAAGATTCCACGTGAGGAGAGGGAGGTGAAGTGGTGTTGTGGGAGGCAAATGCCATACGTGGAAGCTTCCACGTGGAGAAGGAGGTGAAGCGGTGATAGGGGCGGTTAAGCTCACGTGGTCCTTTGACCACTATCCTTGCATGGAGAAAGGATTAAATAAGCCTAAAACCTTATCATTCCACAAAATTTGGGATTTAATCCCATTAAACATGCTAATCCATTCATTATTGGGAATATTTTATCCCTTATCAAAATGCTACGGGCTAAGGTTTAAAAATAGCCTTAGGATATTTTTAATTGCATTTTTTAAGGGCCCTACAATTGTATAAATAGGGAACCCATTTGCATTGTAAACACACACTGGTGCAATAGAGAAGCTCATTAATAGTGTGCGGAAAGGTGGACACATACACACAAAATACGAAGACAAGTTCAGAGCTCAGGAGGCGAATGAGAAATTGTTGTTGTGTGAAGACCTAAATTATTTAGGCATTATTATTTTGATTATTATTGACCTATTATTTGTTAGGCAATAATAAATTAAATATTTGTGGCTAGGAGTTATTCAAACTACCTAGTCGGCCCATAGCGCCACAATACATTATTGTAGAGCCTGGAATATCGATTGGAGAGCCATAGGGCGTTGTATTAGCATCTAGAAGGCCGATAGAGAACCAGAGGTTTTTGAACAGTGGAGCTAGTGCCATAAAGCTTGTCGAATATGCTAGGAAAGTGTAAGTTGGGTGTTATCTTTCACCCTTATCATCTGAAGGTCTGGATATTCTTCTAAGCAAGTTCATAATAGTTTCCATTAGGTTTTTCTTGTGAAATTACTATTGTAACTTACAAGTTTTGACTAGTGGAATGGTTCGACCACGAACTCCGAGACGTAGACAATTGTTGAACTCTGTAATCAATCATTGTGAAATTGTCTTTAATGTCTTGCATTAAATTTTAAATTGATTACTTAAAAGGAGAAAATTCTTGGCAAATAATTTAAGCCTATAAGGGTTTGAGATTGGGTAGTAATAACTTGATTATTTTCGGATCACTTCCTCCTTTAACATGCACGCTTTTTATGAATAACTCTTATTGGCATCATATTCCATTGAATATTACTTGCTCTAATACTATTTTCACACTATTTTCACATATGATGAATTGACTTGGCTTGGCTTTACACTCAAATATATCTTATCTCTGCCTTATTCACCCCATCTCTATCATGGATGTGTCCATATTTCGACCACCTATGGTATTCATGTCTTCCATCTAACAATTTTTGTGGCACACGCTCTTCATACTTCTCCAATCATGCTTGGGAAATATTGTTTAGATTACATTGGGGGCACTTTGGAACCTAACCATACTCACATCACATTCCCTATGCCTTTTGGCCATGTTTATATCAACAACGATTCATCTCTCGGTTATTCATAAAATGTCACTCATTTGTAGGCACATGTGTTTCTACCAACACCTTTCACCGATGAAGAGTATGAAATGCATATGTAACACAATATGCATGTATAATTTGTGCCACAATGGCTCCTTATATGATCCACCACACACTATTGCTTACTACATTTATGATGCATCTCTATTTGGCTTCGATTAGGATAATGATTGTCTCTTAGATAGTATCACTTGATTATTCTCATAATTTCATACTGGGGGAATCCTAATTATCTCCCCTAGCATTATTAGTTGTCTTACATACTACACATGTCATATCTAGTATTTCACACAAATCATACACATCTTGATACACTCTGGTATAATCATTACCCGATGACGCACTCTCGTGATTTTTTCACACTTGACTGCTGAGGGCATACTACATACATGAACATCATACACTACACGCTTCACACACATTTGACATCTCTTCCTCGCATCTTCTATCATACATCATATGCCTTGCACGTTATACACATTCACGTTATATCTTTATTGCATCTACTTGTACACGCTACGCTCATTACCCTATGATGTACTCTAGTTCCATGGTTCATACTCAACTATTGAGGGTCTAAACCTAAAATGAACCTCATCACACTCACTCACTCATACACTCTCTATGTTATATGATTTATCAATCATATCTTTCTAGTGCACATAATTCAAAATCATTTCCCGATGATGCACTCTTTTTCTATGGTTCATTCTCGACTACTAAGGGGGCATTTATAAATAAACCTCATCACATACACATCCATACACATTCACTTGGGAGGCATGCTTCTCCTATCACATCTGCTTTACATTCCATTCCATCTCACTCATCCACAACATATTGCATATCTTGGTTGCATATTGTTATTGCTTACTTATACTCGCACGTACACTTTTCTTACTTTTTTAGTTAGATATATCGTATGTCATTATATTTTCTATATACACATGCGTATTCACTTGCCTTCTATTCATGACTACATAATTTACACAAATTGATACACACAACATGGATGCTTGGTGCAATACATATTACCAAATCCCACAACGGTTCTTGGGGACATCCACTTTTTACACATTTTAAGTGTTATTGTTTCGGTTTATACTACTTCCTATTCATACTAGCACACTACACTATATTAGATTATACACGTTTTGACATACTTTTATCTTTCTAACATGCCAATGGGTGCTTCATGTGTAACATTTGTCTACACACAACATGGATGCTTGGCACAATACATATTACCAAGTCCCACAACAGGTTCTTGGGGGCATCCACTTTTTTACACATTTTAAGTGTTATTGTTTCGGTTTATACTACTTCCTATTCATACTAGCACACTACACTATATTAGATTATACATGTTTTGACATACTTTTATCTTTCTAGCATGCCAATGGGTGCTTCATGTGCAACATTTGTCTTATAGGAACTCTTTTCTACCATGGTTATCTCGATACTATTTTCTTGTTATTTATTTGTCATTGTGTGTCATTGTTTGCACACTTTGTCCTATGTCTTGCTTGTTCTATGATTTCTTGTATGATTTTGGCCACTTCGGCCTTACTTGTCTTGCGACATTGTGAGTGATGTCCCATGTTTTTAACCCTCTTTTTGTGGTCTACTTTTTCTGCACTATTTATTGTCGCTTTGTCTTATTGCTTGATAAATTACATATGGTCTTATGCATGCATATTTATCTTGTTTTCACTAACACTTATTTCCAACCACTTTATTTGTATGTGCCTTAGTTTCTACCAAGCACACTCCATCCCCCTAAGGATTTAGTTTCAACACAACGTCCATTCCTCCTTTGGGCCACATACTCCTTGCAATGTTGCATGCACCCAAAATGAGGGAGGGTATCCATTGAGTGAATCACCACCCCATGCAGCATTCTACAAATCACAAGATAGTACGCTTCATCATACAATTAACACAATCTTTAATATCAACAACAACCCAAAACTTGACTTGGGTCTTCAACACAGATAAACAACAGTCCCCAAACACATATAGTAGTTCCCGAGCGCCCGACTCCTCCTAGATGCCTATGACCAGGAGGTAGTTACACAACATTTTTTAGTTTAGCACAATTTTTGGCAGCTTACCCAAGGATTTTATAGAATGAGACACTCCTTTAGCACTCAACATGCATGTATTACACCTTATTTTCTTATTTCACATTGGATCAAACCAAATCAGATTTTAACACACTATATGTACGAGTGTTTATACTTCGGGAAGCAATTAAAGGTTGGAGGATGACACCAAACTTTTCTCCCTACACTTCTTTCATTCTTGTTGTGAGATCACCCAAAAAATTGTTCTTCTACAACATCTTCAGGATCCTTTCTACACTCTTTACTCATCACGAATTAGGTACACATGTTCCTTATCATAGTTTTACATAGTTTCTTACATAATTTTCACTCATTTTTATCATATACACGTATTTGAGCACATGTTTTCTCTTCCCCTTTGCAATTTTGTCCTTATGGTAAGTGGTAGTCACATCATTCACACATCATCATACATCAAGTGACATCAACAACAGGTAAAAACATGAAATCTACACATACGCTCTTACCCTAGGGTCATCATCATCACTTTTTTACTTTCTCTTCTATAGCTTCCACACTTCACACTTTTATCACTCCACACTCTTCCTTGTCTCTCGGCACGTTGTTATAAATCTACATGGTTATCGTATGCATCTCTTATCTAATTTATGTTATCGAGCATTCGATAAATAACATAAAGTGGGGGAAAATGTAGACACTAAATAACGAACTTTGGGTATCTATCTAGTCCTAATCACATACCATTATTCATATGATTCCTAAGAGAGAAAAGTACTAATTGATCATTGTCTTTGGCCATCTTTGCTTGCTTTTTGTTTCCTCTTTTGGTCTTACACTCCTTCTTGCCTAGTATATCTTTTCATACTTTGACATTTCTCACACTGGACACCTGCACCTAGCTAGGATGCCAACGCTAGGTGCCCCCATCCCCTCTGGGTTCCCTTGACCTCTCTCCACGTATTTTGCTCACATCTTTTGGGTTCTTTCTAGTCATTTGATCATCTTATTTTCTTGGTAGTCACCTTTTCGAGTTAATTGTAAAATTCAAGAAAGGGAATCATATAAATATAAAGTTATGTGACCATAATAAAGGACCAAACACTAAACATTAGCTATCATCACCTAAGGTTGCATCCAAGAGCATTCTAAGAGAATTCAAGCATCCATCTAGCTCCACACAAGGGATAAGGGACTATTATTTTTGCATACATGTATAGGAGGGGAAGTTCATTCTTTCATACACACATCTATCTACATTTTCTACATCTAGCTACTTGTTCTATATTCAAGCGTGACACGCATAAGAGCCACCTAGGCTACACTTTTTCACACACACATAGAACTACATTGGGTCTGAGATGTAGTGTAGCACGTGGTCGTAAGTTCACTTTGTTGACAAATGAGGACACCGATCCCCATTTGCGTTATTTATTTTTGGGATTTAATACATTTTGGGATTTTATATGTCATTTCTTCATTGCAGGTTACATGCAACATCTGTGAACTTAGTGCGGCATCCTAGCGATAGGAAGCGAAGGACAACAAACATCTCACGACCCTGCAAAACTAGTTTTCTGAGCTTTTGAGCAGTCACCGGAACCTAGAACAAGTCTCCGGTGCCCTTGACCCTCCATAGGCACCTTGGTCCTAGCATTCTTGACACTTATGCAATTTTCTGAGCTTCGGTGTGACACTTCCTTCCTCTTGTTCATCAATTCATTAGCTCAAAGACAACTTTGACATATTTGTGAATCAACTAAGTACTTTATCCTTTTATTTGCAACCAATGTTTTAATACTTTCTAGCTTACTTGCTTGGGTCAAATTTGTACTTCATTACATATTTATTTACAGTGTTGGTACATATATTAGATTTAGCATTTATTTATTTTCAATATTTTCTTTATCAATTTTCCACTTTTCATTCAACATGAAGAGTGATATCATTATGATAGACCTTTTTAATACAAAATAACACAACAACAAAAATTTTGTTTCTTTCTTATAATGATGGCAAGGGTTAGTTAGTCGTTCCCTTTCTTCATTCCACAGAAACAACTTGTTGGTATAGTTGTACAAAATTTGCACCCTGAGATAGCCTTCCACTTGAAAATTCATTATGTAAGAACATTTGAATAATTTATAGAGAAAGGTAGCCAAACTGAAAAGGCCTTGCTTGCTAAAGGGGTTTTAAAACCATTTCAAATAGACAACCATGAATCAAAACCTACCCATGAATCCAAGTTATTTTAAAAAATAATGTTGTAGGTGATGAAATCATTGATTCTAAACATGTCCAAATGGTTCAAAACACTCCTCATTTAAAACTCTCATGAGGACCACTCAAATCAAGTCGACTTAGGGAGTAAACTCCACTCATGCGCTTTATCCTCGATCCTAAAACAACTAGATTTAGCCAACATGATCAAGTTTCCAACCACTACACCCTTTTCTAAAAATGTACCTAAATCGTCATGGTAAAAATACCGCAAATATTGCGAATATCATCGCATCAAAGGCCATGTTACAAATCGATGTATGAAATTGAAAAAATTCATTCAAGATCTCCTAAAATTAGGAGACATCAAGCTTGATTCACAAGATCCCAACAAAACATCTAATAATCAGTTGGGAATTTATAAGGAACAATTCCCCAATCACAAACAAGAAGAAAATAAGTTAGATTGAGGTCAACCCTCACAAGGTAAAAGTGTCAATCACATTGTTTCCAAAACAACCTATCCATTTTCTTCTCTCATTAGCTATGTCCACCTAACTACAGAGCATATAAACACCATCAAAATTAAATCACAAGACTCGTGTCATTGCAACTCGATGCACTTATCTTATTGTCCCAGGACCTCCTCTATCTACTTCTTCAAATAGTCATTACGATCTCCTAGTAATTCTTGAGAATATAACCACCAATATCTTTATCTTAGATCTTCTTAAGATATCTACATTCACAAGGATATCCTCTATAAGACCCTTTAGGATTCAAGAGTTTCCACAAACATTGACACTTTATGCTTCCAATATTTGGTTGCACAACTCACCCAATCTGATAAAATCATTTTTAGCCAAAACGAATTCCAACAGATGATAAAACACACAACCTACCCTTGCACATTGAAGTGATCATTACTTGCAAAAGGATCAAAAGGGTGTTTTGGACAATGATTTGGCCTTAATATATTCACTCTAAATATTGTGAAACAATTGGGGTACACTGATGTTAAACTAGAGCCTAATGTGATCACCATTAAGGCCTGTGATAATGCAAAGTGAAAATTAATAGGCATAATTACCTTACCAATGGAAGTTGGGCCTATCACACATGAAACCCGGTTCTATGTCATTGACTTGGAATTTCCTTATAATATTTTCCTTAGTCTCCCATGGATCCATGTCATGCAGGTTGTCCCATCAACCTTTCACCAATGTATCAAGGCTCTATCATCAAGGATAAGAACTTATCATTCTTGGGAACCCACAACCCTTCGTGCATTACAGAGAATTATCTCGGCCTTTACCACACAACATATGAATGCCCTTCTATAGAAATAGCTATTGAGCTTCAATCGAGGCCCTCATCTCTCATGTCAATCCCGATACACTACACCCACATGAAAGTGGATATCCCCATTTACTACACAATAATCTAAATAAAAATCCTTCCTACCGGTTACAAAGAATATGACCTCCAATAATCCCTCCTAGTATCAAATACCCTATCACCCAAAAACATATGGTAGGCCTAACTTTTGGCCAAAACAACCTTAAGAATATTTTAGTATCATTAAATTCATCCTGGTGGTCTTATACATCTCACTCCCTTACAAAAATATTGACTCTTTCTATCAATCCCCAGAATAGGTTATCCCTAACTAAATGATGTATGTTATGGGATACAAAGGATATGGATGTGGCATAGATGAACAAGGTGTGAGTGAACCTCTTATGACAGATGAAAAATAGATAGATATTTCATTGGTATTTAGTCATAGGGATCCTCACCTATATAAGTTGAAGCCACCTCTTATGAACGTGAATATAGCTCTTCGGATTATGATAGTGAACCAAAGTCAATTTGTAGCCTTTTCAAGACCTTGTTTCCACAAACCTATTCTCTAACACGACTATTTTAACCATTTCCCCTTCCATTCCTAAATTATACCTCGTACACCCTTCCCTCATTAATTGGGACCAACAACAACACATACCAATTTATTTCTTTCAGAATGATAAAAGCAATTGGAGAATTTATAGGGTTATGTGACGACATTCCTATCGGTGACCATAAGAAAGGATTATCTATTGACCTTGATGCATACACATATTTTAGGGAGGAGGTTAATTTGTATGGTCAACAAAAGAAAAAAATAGAACAAGGGAAAATATATTTTAAAAATCCTCACAAAAATAAAAGATCCAAATCCTATAGTGAAAACCTCTTTGAGGCACTTGTGGACAAACAAATAGAAAAATAAAAAAGGATAATAAAACTGATTAACCTATTATTAAAAATCTCTTTGAGACACTAGTAGATCAATAAATCAATCTCCCTCCTGATCCTATGTGTATGGAGGATGGATCAAAATTACATATTGAGAAGACTATTGATATCAACATCGATACAGAGGATGAGCCTAAAATCGTAAAACTTAGGGCTTCTCTTTCAAAGACATGTACAAAGAGCTTTTAATATGATCCTTAGAGAGTTTTTAGATATATTTACTTAGTATTATGCAGACATGCTAGGCTTGGATCCTTCTTTAGTAGTGCACAACCTTGTTGTGCATGAATCAACAAAGCCTATTAAACAGAAACTATGTAAAATGCATCCGCATGTGGCTCTTTTGGTTAAAAAGAGATGGAAAAATTATTAACATTCAAATTCATCAGACTATTGATTATTTTGAATGGATCTCTAACATTGTCCATGTTCAAAAGAAACTTGTTGGTATATGGATTTACACAAATTTCAAGGACATCAACAAAGCATGTCCTAAGGATGACTTTCCTCTTCCAAACATTGACATGATTTTTAATTCCATAGTTGTCCATGAAATGTTATCCCTTGTGGATGGGTTCTCAATCTATAGTTAAATCAAAATTGTAGAAGAGGATCAACATAAAACTTATTTTACTACTCCTTGGGCACCTTTTTCTATTAGGTCATGCCTTTTGGCCTCAAGAATGCATGCACAACATATCAGAGAGCCATGATTTTCATCTTTCATGACATGTTACATGATATTGTGGAGGATTATGTGGATGATATCCTCATAAAATCTAAGACTAGAGTGGAGCACCAAGTGATCCTTCATCGCATATTTGAATGGCTCCGGATTACAAGGTTTGTTTAAATCTAAAAAGTGTCTTTGGAGTGATTTCAAGAAAATTAATGGGCTTCATTGTGTCTCATCATGGAATTGAAGTAGATCCTACCAAATTCATTATTATCACTGAGATGCCTCCTCCTAAGAACCTCAAACAGCTTACGCATCTTTAAAGGAAAAATTCAAGCTATTCAAGATTCATCTCTCAACTCGTAGACAAGTGTCATTCATTCACACATATGCTTAAGAAAGATATTAATTTCCATTGGAATATGGCTAGCCAACAAGCATTTTCCTAACTCAAATAATATTTGGAAAATTTGCATGGTGTTGTACCACCTAGCCCAAGTGAACTGTTGTTATTATATATCTTTGCTACCCAATTCGCTATTGATGTGCTCTTAGAATAGTACAACACCCAACATAAGGAAAGATCCATCTATTACCTTAGCCGCACCTTGATCTCATATGAGCTCAACTATCTACAAGTTTTAAAAGCATGTTTGGCTATTGTCTTCACTTTTTAGAAATTCTGTCATTACCTTTTGAACAACCATACCAAGCTCATATCTAAAGTTGACCCTCTTAAGTACCTATTGTCAAAACCTGCACTTATAGGCATAATGACCAATTGGATTATTTTACTTGAGTGAGTTTGACATTAAATATGTGAATAAAAAATTAGTCGAAGGACAAGTATTTTTGTCTAATTGGCCAAGAACCACTACGAGACATGGAACCCTCAAATCTAGATTTTTCATATGATTTTATTTTATATATTGAAGAATCATCAACCTGAAAGTATATTTTGATGGGTCATTCACATTCAATGGCTCAGAGAAGGAGTGATCCTTATTACTCCCACATGTGATATCATCCCACAAGCTTTCAGACTTGGATTCCCATGTACCAACAACATTGTTGAATATGAAGCTCTCATTACAGTCTTAAAGTCACTATAAAATGGAACATCAAACAAGTTGAGGTTATAGGAGATTCAAAATTATCATCAAACATGTGAATTCCAAAGAAAAAGTCAAAGATGAGAATATTATCCCATATAAACACATGGTGGAAAACTTGAAAGATTATTTTGTTCATATTTCTTTCCATCATGTCCCACACATGTAGAATTGATCAACAGATGTTATGGCTACCATTGGATCATTATTACGCTTATCTCCAGACACCAGAGATTTTTAGTTCCTTATTGATAATCTAATAATGCCTACCTACGACATGCAGAATCATGTATGGTATGTGAAGTTTTTGGTCCCTTTTCCCCTAGTATGTCGATATTTATAACTATTTACAGGATGGTACCTTCCCACCCAACCTTTCCCACTCCCAAAATATAACCCTTATCCAACACATAACATGTTACACCCTACTTGGGGAACTCTCTATCATTGAGGTTACGATGGGACTTTGTTGTGTTGCCTTAATTCTAAAGAAGTTATCCAAGTAATCAAAGAGGTGCACGAAGAAATTTATGGTGCTCATACAAGTGGCATGGTCCTCGCAAAGAAACTTCTATACATGGGATACTACTAGCCTACTATGGAAACAAACTATTTCCAGTATGTGAAGAAATGTGTCCTATGTCAAAAACACGACAACTTGATCCACACGTTGTCTTAGTCCTTAAAACCTATCACAACACCATGGTCATTTTTCAAATGGGGGCTCGATATTATAGGAAAACTTACTTCCACCTCATCTAATGTCCATGAACACATTATCACTGCCTAAGTACTTTACCAAATGGGTGAAGGTTATTCCTCTCACCTATGTCACATGTGTTCAAATTTCCAATTTCATCATGAACCATCATTATCCATATTTTTCCCCCGGAAAAATAGGATCAGCCATGACCCCGCACAGAAGAAACTAGAGAAATCACATTCAAATCCTACAAATAGGTTGCATAGGGACTCTACAATGGAGTGGTGGGGCTGTAAAAGATCAAATGACCCCGTGCAAGAAGAAATTCAAGAAACAACTTTGTCGAGTGAATCCATGCTTCAAATCCAACAAACAGATTACAGGCAGGATTGGAAATGGAATAGCAGGGTTGGGAAGGAGAAAATAGTGTTAAAAGAAGCCATAGGCTCAAAAGAGAAGGAATGGAGAAATTTCAAAGTCTTCGGGCTCTGAAACAGTTCAGATGACCTAAAAAAAGACTAAGTATATGAGTGCTCGTGGAAGGCGCCACGCGTCGCCTTGCACATTCCCAAAGGTAAATCTAAAAGTGGAGGCCCAAATGAGTGTGGGCTCGCCACGTAGTCCAAGTTGAAAAATGAGACAGAGTGGGCCCAAAATCGACTAAGTATGGAGAACGAGTGCCATCTCACCATGTGTTTAGGGTTTGAAAAGGTAAGAGTGGCCGTTGAAAAGTCCAAGAGATTGCAGAGAGGCCTCCAAGTGTCAACCCAAAACTCCTTCAAAGGAAAAATCCTAAATGGGTTTATAAGTGAGCGTGGAGCCTCCACATGTCTGGTTTCTTAAAGGGATATGGTCGAGGTTGAATAGTCAAAGCATTAAGATAGGCCAAAAAGGGTGTCAAGTGTCGACATGACGTTAATTCAAAAGCAAAAAAGGGGGCCCAATTTGGTAGTTGGTTCCCACCATTTTGTACAGACTTGATTCAAATTTCAAATGGGCATATCTTTTGACTCAATGCTCAAAATTCAAAAAATCAGGCACTTTTGGAAATATCTCAGCCTCGTCTATGCCATGGAGATATGAAACTTTAAGTTTGGAGAGGTTAGGTGTAGAGAAAATGAAGAAACATCTTCGTGCCATTAATACAGGATCTATTTTCCCCAACAACTAGATCGGATTTGATCTGATCCATCATTTCCTCCTCCTTCGAGGTGCCGAACAAGTAATTGATGCAGACATGATAGATTTGGGGTGGATTTTGTAGAGGCATTGATGATGGTGGTTGAGCTTCGAACTAGTTTTCCCGCTTCTCTCTCCTTCTTCCTCTCAGTCTTTGAATCTATAAAAGTAGGGTCGGGCTCATTGTAAAATGTTGGACATTTTTGTTTTGTGCCCTCCCTTCTTCTTTTAGTCACGTATGGATTTTTGAGCTTTTCTAACCTCTCCTTCAGTTGTAATGCAAGTTTTTCCTCTTGCTCTTTGTAATATACTGTATCAACTCCCGAGAAATAATATATATGTCTGTGGATGTTTCTTGACCCTCTCATGTATTTGTTATTGTCTCTCTAATCTCTTATTATGATTTGGTCATCTGTGCATGTTGTTTGTATTACATTCCTGTGGTCTGTGTTAAACTACAAAACGAGTGTCTAACATTCCTTTGGTGTATCACCTCGTTAGCTTAGGTTTATTTTCTTGCATCTCTCTAACCTGTCTCCTTAGTAGATAGAATAGACTTAGAATAGATCCTCTGTAATTTGTTTGTGTACACTTGAATAGAGGGATATGAACCAACCTTAATCCAGAGAGCTCTCTCAACTCGCAAGGTCCCACACCTTGAGAGATGCTCCATGTTGTGTAATCACACTGAGATTCTCAACCCATCTGGTTATAGACATTCAAGGGTGTTGTGATTATGTACCAACAGCTTTGGTATGGTATGCCGGTGGGACTAAGAAGTCTTCATCTTTATTATAGTAAGATTGATGTACACTTGTTGTGATTCTAACTTTTAAGAATATTTGAAACTACACATCTGGTGACTCCAAGAGGGATGAAATCCACTTTGGTTTCAGCAGTCCAAGATTTCCAAGTTCATGAGAAGAATACAAACAAGGTCAAGAATTAGAGAAGAGGGACAGTTTTTCCACCTACACTTGTCTCCAGATAGAAGAAGAAGGGGGAGAAGAGCCCAGAGGTTTGCATCTCCACCAAATAGAGCCTTGTCAACACCTCCTCCTAGTAGGCCATTCTTTCAATTAACAAGGGTCCTCAAGCCAATCATAATGGCACAACCACTAAATCCTTATGTCAATTTCACTAGCAACAACCCACTCGCTCTTAATGCACAAAATCCAGTCCCAGTTGCAGCATTAAAGAGCATCCCATATTTCACTGGAGAGAACCAAACTTCTCCTAGTGACCACATTCAAGATATTGCAAATGTCTGTACAATCCATGAGATCACCAAGATGGACATTGTAGTTAAGTTTCTTACCTCTTCACTCAAAGGTAAAGCTTCACAATGGTTTAGGAGCCTAACAACAGGCTCTATTCAAAATTGGGACCATCTAGTGCAGAGCTCTTTATGACCAGTTTGGAGAAAAAGGAGATAACCTATCCTTGTTGGAGCAACTGACAATGATCAAAAGAGCTCCTAACGAGTAGTTGACAGATTTCAACCTCAGATTTCAAAGGACTTGGGACAAAGTTCCATTGGCTGTAAGGCCCACAGATGCAGGTGCTTTCTTATACTTTCTTAGAGCTCTAAATTTTGATATTGCTTTAATGATTCAGTCAATGGGAGGCACAACCTTACTGCAGCTTATAGCCTTTCCATAGGAGCTGAAAATCACTTAATTTAGGCTGGAAAACTTTCTCCTAGGCCACCCATGCCTCTATACCCAAAATTAGGAAACCCAAGTACTAGCCAGACACCCACATTAGCTCCTATACCTACTCCTAGGAACCAGAGTTCAGCTGAAGCCTCCACCTCATCCTCTAGCACCTCAAATGAGCTTCAAGAGGTTATGAAACAACTTCAGAACCTAGGGAATGAGTTAGTAACTATCAAGAGGAAACATGCTCAGAGTTCTAGGCCATATCAGCCTCAAGCTTAGTATCAAGCTAGACCCCCATATCAGCAAAATAGACCACCATCTCAGGCTACAAATCAAAATCAAAACCAAGGACAACCTCAAGTTTGTAGACCTTTTAGGTCATATGACCCAAACAACACTTCAACATCAAAGGCATTGGTTCTAACACAAAACAATATGACACAATAATATGATTGGTATTTCCCATGCAATCAGCCACATAATCAATCAATGTGCTTCAACGGTGCACTAAACCAGCCTCGATGGTATAGACCATGGTGTGTCACAAGAGTCTAGTCAAGAAGGAAATCAGCAAGCAAGGATCTCGGAAGAGGCATCTCTAAGTGAAACTATGCTTTTCAATTGGCGGCTAAAGACTTATGTGGAGTGAATCAAGGCCTTTCTCAAATTGTAGCTACCAATACACAAAACCAAGAAGAGAAATATTGGAGAAGGACAATCACCAAACTCAGTTAATCCTCAATCCTCCATTACTCCATAAGGTATTGGCACTCAAAATGAAACTCCCAATATGCAGAGTTAGTCCAAACCACCTTCCAAATCTACTCAAGCACCGGTTGTAACAAACCATGTGCAAGAGAAAAATGTGTCAGGGAAGGGGAAGAAGAAGGATAGCTCATTTAATATCATTGAGAAAATGAAGAAGAAAAATGTGAACATTTCACTATGGGAGTCACTGGCCATTCCAAAGATAGAGATATTTGTTGCAGATCGCCATGGCCAATTGGTCAAGCTCAAATAGCCCCCTAGCCAAAGAAGAGAAACTATTTGCCAATGCAAATTGCCCTTGATTGGGGAAAACCATGGAGGAAAACAAGGTAAGAATCTGAACCCTCCTCCATTCTATGTTTCATTGATCATTGGGAACAAATTGATACATAATTGCATGATTGACTCAGGGGAAAGTAGTTTTGTAATGCCTAAACAAATAGCCAATCAACTAGGTCTTCAATACGAAGTCATCTCTAGATGGGTAGTGTAATTAGATGGGATAACAATTGAACTATTGGAGTCATCAAATATTTGAGCCTCACACATGCCTACCCCAATGTGATCAGATTACAAAATGTATCGATCATAGACTTGCCACCACATTTTGCATTGTCTTTATCCAAGGAATTCACCGCCAAATTAGAGGCTATTTGTCTACTGATTAGTCACATATGCTTTTAGGACAAGGTATGGAGCTAAGGCCACAATCAGATCTCGAGACCATAGCATTACCATATTGAGTCTTATATACCCATCTCGATCAATGCCAATTGTTTAGCCTTTGATCAAAAGGACCTCCTAAGCACTTTTGAAGCAGATACCAAGGTGGGGTGTGTCCTAGACTTGAATCTCAATGGAAGGGGAAAAAGACATTATTTTGACCCCTATAAGGTGATGGAAGAATCTAAACTAGGAG
Source organism: Taxus wallichiana var. yunnanensis (assembly GCA_018340775.1). Classification (NCBI taxonomy): domain Eukaryota; kingdom Viridiplantae; phylum Streptophyta; class Pinopsida; order Cupressales; family Taxaceae; genus Taxus; species Taxus wallichiana. The sequence goes on from CM031238.1 coordinate 823,596,900, forward strand.
TCTCACTGTCTCGCATTAGGAGAATCACCCTCTTCATGAAATCGTTAAGTGAAACATAAAGATGACAATGAAGTATGATAATTGTTCTTTGATGGCTCAAGAATTAGGTAAGGAGTCTCGAGGAGGAGCTATGCTTGTTTCCCCAAAATGTATGAAATACTACTCAACTTTCCATTTCCAATTTTCCCTGTTCAAACAACACAAAAATATGAGGCTTTGGTTCATGGATTGCATTGGGCAAGGAAACAAGGAATCAAGAACTTACAAGTGTTTGGTAATAGTGAACTAGTTGCTAATCGGTATAAAGACAAAATGCTTTTCAAGAACGACCTATTAAAGAGTTAAAAGAACTAGGTATGGGACCTCATTTAGGATTTTGAGGCATTCAACATCAAATTCATCCCCAAGAAGAAAAATGAAGCAATATAAAGACTGCATTAGTTGGGGTAGAATTTAACGTTGTGGAGAGTATCAATGAGATGATAAGCATTAGCCCCATATCAAGTGGTTGTGAGGCCGGCACTGTCTCGCATAACAACATAAGTTGGCAAGTCTTTGAAAGTGATCAAAAAATTATCAACTTTCTATAAGAGGAAGTTGAGTTCTCCTTCAGAATCAAGATAGATTGGAGTAGCAAGATGACAATCAAGTGGTACAAATTGAGGACTAATAAACTACCAAAGGTTCTTGTCACTTTGGAATCAATATTCAACCCAAATGACCAATTCCGAAAAGAAAAGGAAAATATATAGGTAAAGGGTGAAGATTCGTAACCTATTTTTATAGAAGGTAAAAAAATATAGATTGGTAGGGTAAGCACTCAAGAAGAAAATTCTAAATTTGTTCAACACATGTCAAGAATTCCTAGATGTCTTTTCTGGACTTATAATGATTTAAGAGGTTTCAACACACCATCGAGTTGGATCCAGGAGCTAATCCTTTCGGATAGAAGCAAAGGCCAATAAATCCCCACATTGAACCTCTCATGAGAAAAAGAATTGAACAAACTAATTGAGGGCGTATCATCTTTCTTATCAAGAATTCAAGTTAGGTTGCTAACTTGGTGCCTATGAGGAAGAAAAATGGAGAAATCAAGCTATGTGTGGACTTTCGTAATATGAATAGAGAATCACTTAAGGATAACTACCCACTTCCATTAATGGAACAAATCCTACAAGTTGTAGATGGCTCGAAGAGGTTCTCATTGTTGGAAGGATACTCGGGTTATAACTAGATAACATGTGAAGGAGGAAGATCAATTAAAGATAGCCTTCACCACCAAATGGGGAACCTATGCTTAGAATAATATGCCATTTGGACTATCAAATGCTAGAGAAACATTTCAAAGAGCTATGGACATGGCATTCAAAGGCTTAATTAACAACATAGTCCTGATATATCTTGATGATATCACTATTTTCTCCAAGAGTGTTGTAGATCATCTTTTCACCTTAGGCAGGTATTCCAAAGATGTAGGAGGTTTGGGGTTTCATTAAACAAAAAAAAGTGTGTGTTTCTAACTCATGAAGGGAAATTTCTAGGCCATATTGTCTCAAGAAAGGGATTAAAAATTGATCTGACAGGGGTTGAGGCCATCTGGACACTTCCATTGCCAACATAAAATATCTCTCCAAAGATTCTTGCATGGAGGATAAACTTTGTTCGTAGGTTTATACTTGATTTTTCTACTTGTGAAGCCTTTAACAATGATGTTAAAGAAGAGTATTGCATTTAAATGGACAACATAAGTCAAATAGATTTTGAGGCCATCAAGATCGCACTATCATAGGCTCTAACTCTCATTAACCCAAACTTCTCAAAAGAATTCATACTATATGATTTCTAGAAATCTTGGTCAAATATATTTTAGGAACTAATCCATCTATTCATCATTTATATCCAACTAGATCTATAAGCGCTAAAGGTAAATCATCATGAAAGTAATAACATGCATTGATAAAACACATCACACACTTTGTTCAGGCCAATTTCCTTTATCTATTCATTGAACCAACAATACAAGTAGCTTCATACAATACCAGGCATGCACGCATGGATCTGTTACAATTATCCAGTCGCATGTACTCATGTTTTTCCATTCCTCCAAACATATGGTTCCATCCGTATCTCTATGTATGTCTCTATATTCTCTAAGTAATTCATTTAATATATATATATAGGGTGGGGAACTAACCCTTCACCACTTAACTCTACCAGAAATAGGTCGCATGCTAATAACAACCACGTGCCTTTTTACAATTATAGCCATACATGCAAGTATGCTATCTATAGATTGCTGATAGTTAACTGAAGTGATGGATCTATTCTTAACTTATGCCCATGCAAGAGTGAGTTGACATGTCCTTCCAAAATCTCCACGAAGAGTGGCGCACAAATCTCGGCATCACTTTGTGTACTCCGCACGCCAATCTCTAAGAATAGACCTGATCTCCAAAATCGGCTAAGTCCTTGAGAGTCTTACTCTACACCTCCACGCGTGATGCCTTCCTATACCTTCATACTTTTTCTCTTGTGCCATTCTTCCACGCGGACTCGTGTGTAAGTTCAACTAAGTGTTTTCTCTGATCAACATTACCCCACACTAATCTCATTGTCACCCCGACAATGGCGATGCTCAAAACTTATACATAGAATGGATAAATAAAGAATAGTTGAATAAAGAATTTTGAATAAGAATCTTGAATAAGAATTTTGAAGAAGATATACACAACTAACAAAATAGTATTTAGGCCTCAGGCCCCTCCATCTCATCCTAAAGTAACAACTCTGGATATTCTTCTTTGATATCTACTTCCAGGTTCTCCCACACTATTAGCGCTTACTCCTGTTGTTTCAGGCACGTCTGCAATGATGGACTACAGCTCTTCCATGGAGAGTTTCCCTTGCTCATTTTGTATTACAAGCATTATGCTTGACATAGAGGTTTACACCCCTTCCAGTACATCCATCTTCTAAGCAATGAGCTTTCCTAGCTCCTCCAACCTCTCCTTATGTGGTGCCTACGCCACAACTAGTGCCTCACACTTTTTGCTTTACCAAGACTAAGCATTCAGTGATGGCCTAGGAAGCATCCTTCATCGCCTTGTGGACCTCATTTTCTTCCTCCAAGGTTTTCACCACGATCAGCACATCTGGGGCTGTGCATATGGTTAGCGCATGATCGGCCTTCTTCAGTTCATCACGGGTGGCTTGCAGTAGACCTTCATAAGTAGCAATCTTCCTAGCTACTTGCAGCCTGCACCTTTTCTATCTTTTCCCCGAGTCCTTGGGCTATGAGGATACACATGCCTTTTCATCCTCCAACACTAATGTTATCATTGTTTTCACATAGTGCATCATGTGAAGGAAATTCTTTTGGTACCAGGATTCCAGATTTGGGCGTACCTTTAGAACATCATCTCCAATTTCCTCTACCATACTAACAAAAGTGTCATATTTTCTTTTGATTAAGTCCTTTTCCTGGACTAGGCATGCTATCTCCACATCCTTGGCTTTTAATCTCTCTGTCAGTGCCTTGATGGTAGCAGATTTATCTATGTTTCTTCTTACTACTTGGAGGATACTTTCACTAGAGCATTGCTCACCTGCTCATCTGACATCATTGTTGGTTTGATTGTCATGTGGCATGTTTCAGGTGCCTTCTTCAACCACCTTGACACACATGATTCTTCACCGACATCAAAGTCGGGCTCATCCATGTGTGTGTGCATAGACCATGAGAGTTGCTTCCTTGTGCGCAGAGTCACCTTGTCCTCATCCATGAGCACCCATCCAAATAAATCCTTCTACTCGATGGTACTCTGGAACCGAGTGCAAATGATCAGCTTTGGGTCTTTTGCATACCCCATGGCATGTGCCTTGGCATCCTCCCCTGTTTGATGGGATCGGGGTCCTCTTGGAATGGCTTGCATCAAGGTTGGGAATACCAGATGTATCCCCACCCTTGTCTGTGTAGCCTCTGATTGACCCCCTTCTTCTCCTTCCATCTTCTCCTCCTCATGTTGAGGCTCTTCTCCAGTTGGAGATGAAGGCACCTTCTCCTCAGATTCCTCTGTTTCCTCGCTCAGCCTGAGTTTTCTCCATTTCTTCTCCTCTGGCTCCTTCACCTGTGGGGTTCCTCCTTGCACCCTTGTGCACTTAAACACCTTCTTAAATATTTGTGTGCCCTGCTCCTCCCCCGTAGCTCCTTCTCCCTAGGGAGTTGTCACGCTCCCCCTCTCTGCCGGATGGCTTTCCTTCCTTCTTCACACCAGGCCACCACTATCTTCGGGTTCTTCATCCTCTTCCTCATCATCTTGCTTGGGCATAGAGGGCCTAGGTGCCAGAATGTTCTCCATAGTATGCTTTCCCTTCGGTGGCCCTGGAAGCATGAATTCATTCTCCACGTACTTGTTATTCTCCATTTTAGGCTTCAGTTGGAGGTATATTAGCACGGCCCGATATCCGTGATGGCCACTGTCTCTGGCTTAATGCTTAAGATTTCTGAGATGTTATTCTCATTGTATGCATTCCTCCCTAGATATCCATAAGTCTTTCTCAGGGTGTGATACTCACAGTCCACCTTGTCTACATTAAATACCAACCTCCGTGTGTTGGTGAACCGATGAACTACAGCTTGGAAGTACTATGTGGGGAAATGCATATGGCAGTTTGCACCAGGGGCTCCACGACCCATCTACCATTGGGAAGCGCACAATACATAAATGTTGGTAGACTACAAATTGTACCTATTTTCCCAAGACCGAGGGAAAATCCTTGGGTATGTGCCATTCTTCCCCAAACACCACGTGAGAGCCTATCATACCACATCTCAGCACACTCCTTAACCTCCTCTATCATTGACCCTTTGCAAAGATATTTGTTGAATCACTCAGCTGGAGACTTATGATTCATGGGGTATTCCCATATGTTCTCTTTTGGGCCATCAGGTACCCCGATCTCCATGAAGACTAAACTCAGTAAGATATAACCAAAACTTATCTTACTCCCTTCACATGCTTCCTCACTATCCACTCTGTAATGAATCCGGTGATGTTATAAGTGGTTCCCTCTGACATGCGCTTGGCCACATGCAACCACATAGAATTAACTTGTGACCAATGTTCTTGGTCATTCAACTTTGTGGTTAGATGTCTTTCTTTGCTGTCTCTTTTGACAATTTTTCAACTTGTCAATGTCCATCCCACGTGGTCCTTTCTGATAGCCCAGTGCCTTCTGTGTCTCCAAAATGGCACTTTTTGTCAGCTAAGTCGGTCTTAATGTCTTCACCATTTTGCCCATAATCTAGTAACTATGGCAATGAGGATGGGTGTCAGTCTTACCCTCCATCTGCAAAGTAGAAGAAGTCCTCATGGACTCGGCTCATCAGCCATCTGTACAAGGGTGCATACTTTCCAAAGTATGGAAGCTCATAAAGCTAGTAGACACCATTTCCCTTGAGTAGCTTTTCCTCGGCATCATCATATATCGGCATGCCATCCTCAGTGCACTTGTTCATTCGAGAGGTGAGCAGGTCATCTAACTTCTTCTGGTTTTCACTGGTTCGATTGTATTCACTTATCTTGCTCTGTCTTATGTGGGTATTCCATTCCTACCCCACAATAACTTCTTTAGGGTACTGCATTTTAGAGAAATTGCTCTCTGGGGCCATCTCCTCCTCTTCTTCCACCACCACCTTCTTCTTTTCTTTTATCGGTGTTGCTTTCTTCTTTGGTGCCATTCTCTTTCAGGGTTTTGTTTTGTAGGTCAGTTGTTGTGTGTTTTGAGTAATTTGCTTTGAACCCTAACCTAGATTCTTCTGTGCCCTAATTTGTAATCATGAACTTGCACACCCTAACTCTGTTGTATTACTCTGCTTCGTCAAACCCTTTTTCTAGGGGATCCAAGCCCTTATAATAAACAAATCTCTTCTCCATTGCTTGTTTGAACTTGCTTCATACCTTGAATTAGTTAGCTTTATGCTCTTCATGTATAGGCTCTCTATCAATTCTCATAGTCATAAGGGTAAAAATGAAATCACATCCCATCCTTATATAGATTTCTACTTTTTGTTGCATTAATTGCTCCTCCACCTACCAAATTCTCCTCATTTATGACCCATTTTTATCATTTCCACGTGGTATATTTTCACGCCAAAGCTATAACCTTCTAGCGTGCCTCTTTACCCTTTGTCATAGACTTCTCTTCAGATGTGCACCTTCACCCGAGTACCTCATCACTTTGCATGATCTCCTGGTAATTACCATGGCCACTGCTTACCTCGCGTTATACTTTCCCTTATCCATATTCATCCTTTCTTATCTTGAGAAGCAATCTTTTGTCAGTTACCCTTAGCAACCTTCTTTCAACACCCACAACATGACATCTTCACAGCATATCCCTGAGAGTCACCAACAATCCACCCCACATGAAAAGGATGTGCAGTCCTCTATGCATCAACATGCTTCATATTGTAGTTAGTTTCATGCGCATGCAAGCACACTTATTACACAAACAAGAGCTAAAATTGACAAAGCATAGTGATGATGAAAGAAATACATTAAGGAAATGCATAAAGGGAAACCTAATGTATCTAGAAATACTACCTTATTACAAACACCAAGAAGACTTATTTATAGTAGGGCTTCAACCTACTCCCATTAAAGTAACCGAAACCATGTGCCATCAATTGTTTCCAACTGGAAAGCACCTGACTCAAGTATATGAGTGATAACATATGGCCCCAACCAATGCACCTTGAGCTTTCCTGGATGGCACAAAAACTTGGAGTCATATAGAAGTACCATTTTCCCACCACAAGTTTCTTATCCTTGATGTGCGATCATGCCATGCCTTTTGTCACACTTTCTCTTATTTCTGACTCCAGCGTGCGATGGCGTGGCGCTCATCTAGCTGAACCATCTTTGTAATCCATTCTTCCAAGGCCTACTCATCAGCTAGACCTCCAATGTGCATGCAATGCGCAAGAAGGTAACATAAATTCTAGAGGTAGAACAACTTCCACGCCAAACACCAATTGAAAAGGTGTGGCTTTGTTCAATCTTTTGTATGTTGTTCTATAAGCCCAAAGAACAATAGAGATACTTTATCATCCCAATCTTTCCTCCCAACATCACAAATCTTGGTCAATGTGTGGCTCAAGATCTTGTTAAAATCCTCAGCAGTCCCATTTTCCTGAGGGTGATAGGGTGTAGTTTTATGGTGGGCAACCATAAACTCGTCTAAAAGAATTCGTATTGTCTCATTTAAAAAATGTGTGCCCCTATCACTTGTTAAACTTAAAGGACAACCATACCTTGTAAGGACATTCTCCCATAAGAACCATGTTGTTGTAGCCATTGTATAGTCCTTTGTAGGTGTTGCTTCTGCCCATCGGGTAAGATAATCTGTACAAGTGATGATATAGCGTGATCCAGTCCTGCGTGCGTGTGGGAGATAGGCCCGACAAATTCAATTGCCCATTTCTCAAAGGGTTCTACACTCATTATTGGTCATAGGGGCATCTCATCCCATTTGTCTGGTCGACTGAGATGTTGACAATGGTCACATGTCTTACAATACTCTTTACAATCCTTGTACAATGTTTCCCACCACAACCCAACAAGTAGGATCTTGCGCATTGTTGCATCACCTGCATAATGGCCACTGCAAATACCACCATGTGCTTCTTCCATTATGTCCTTTCATTCATGCTCCAAGACACAATGGCGTAACACCTCATCTCTGCCTAGCTTGTACAAATCACCACTAATTAACATGAATGGTGCCACACGAATAGCAAGTTGCTTCTTCTCTAAAGCTTTCATGCCTTCGGGTGCCATACCAATTCTCGAAAAAAGACAATGTCCTCTAATTCCGATGGCACATGTTGTAACCTATACAGATTGTGCATCAGGCATGGTCTCTTCTATTGTTTGTGCCTCTTCCCCTGATTGAATTCTAGACAAGTGATCCGGTCCAGAATTGCTTTTTCCTAGTTTTACCACAACCGTAAAGTCAAACTCTTGAAATAAGAGTACCCACCAGCATATGTGCCCCTATAAAATGGGCTTGTTCACCAAATATTTTAATGCCATGTGATGATATATAAAAACACAAATGGTGTAGCCAACAAATCTTGACGATGAAATTTGTGCAAGGCATAGATCATGGACAAGGCCTCGCACTCTGTAGTGGTATAATTTTGTTCTGCAGGGGTCAACTTCCTACTAGCAAAGCAAATGGGATGATCAACGATACCTTCACTGGTTGAGCTAAGACAACACCAATGGTTGTGCTAGAAGCATCCACATGAACATGAAAAGGTTTATCCCATGAAGGAAAATGCAAGATAGGCGCGGTAGTAAGTTTTTGCTTCAATATCTCAAACGCGCGCTGTTGTGACTCCCCCCAATAGAATGTACCTTTTCCTTGGAGTAACTCTTCCAAGGGCATGAAAAATTTTGCATACCCTTTTATAAACTTCCGTAATACCTGTATGACCCAAAAATCCATGCACCTCATGTTGACTGGCCAGTGCTTTCAAGCCAATGATGACTACAACTTTAGCTGGATCAACCAAAAACCCTTCCTTACAGATGATATGTCCTAAAAGTGTGCCAAAGGGAGTAGCAAAGATGCACTTCTTGATATTTAATGAGATACTCAACTATCGACATCTTTCAAACATTAAGCGCAGATTGTCACAATGATCCTTAATCAGCCCATAAATGGTCCAATCATCAAGATAGACCTGTAAAAAGTTATGAATAAAATCCTTGAAGGCTTGTACCACTATCCTTGAAAATACAGCAGGTGCATTCTTCAATCCAAAGGGCATCACAGTATAAGCAAAGCTTCCCCATTCAGTAGTGAAGGTGGTCTTCTCTTGATCTTCTCGGGGCAATCCTAACCTGATGATACCCTGAAAACCCATCTATAAATGAATATATTTCACGCCCAGCCACTCCCTTCTAATATTTCCTCCATGAATGGCGTAGGAAAGGGATCTGTAACACATGTTGCATTCAACTCCCTATAATCAACACAAATTCAAATCCTACCATCCTTTTTGATGCTTATCACCATAGGACTGACCCATTCTGATTCATCTAGTGGTCGAATGATCCCAGATTTCAGCATCTTGTCAATCTCCTCCTTTACTTTCTCACACAAATTGGGATTCATCCGATATGGTCACTTCCTAACAGGGCACGCACCTTCCTTGAGCTTTATCTTCATTTCTCTGAGTGATATATGCATGCCTTTAAGTTCATGGTATCCTCTTGGGAATAAGTCCTCATAATCACAAAGTAACTCTATGATCTTTGCTACCTCTGATTCTGACCAGTAATCCCCAATTATCACCTCCTTAGGTTTAACTTATGTGCCTATATTGACCTTTGTTGTCTTCATAGGTTCGTGATATGCACGCATGCATCTACATCCACATTGGATAACACTTCACGTGTTCCATGTGAATGATCCACGTCCAAGTGCTCAACTTCCTCCTCATCAATTATGTATACCATCTTCCCCTTATCTTTTTCCAAAGAAGCGCACTCAAGTAATATGATATCATCTTCTTCATCCACAAATGCACCCTATCTCTGTCTCACCAAATAATTCCTAAACAAGTTCTTCCACTTTCCCACTATCTCCCATAGTTAAGCACTTGATAAAGCTTAAAGTTGTGTTCACTGGTGGTGTAGATGAAAAGAAGTCAAATGTTTGGATCATCCCTACAGTCAAAGTTTTCCAGTTGCCAGTGTCACGATGTAATTCAGCATAGACATACCAAGCACACGCATGCGTACCTTTTAGAGTAGAATAAAACCGATGCACCCAAAGTGAAGGTGGTAATGCTTCCTGGCCTATTGTCCAGAGTCTCTCACACTGTTGGATATGATGTTGAGTAGGTTGATCACCATGATAAGGGCTTATGTTTGTAGGTGCATTACTTCTTGAAAACTTGGTTGATAAGGCGGTCCCAATCATTTCCCATTCTAAGAGATTATCCCTGTGGACTACCCACCAGCAGTGCGGCCATCCCACCCAAAGTATATGACAACATAGTGCGTCATTTAAGTTCATCATCCCAATTTGTTTCTATGGCTGTAAGAACCCAACCAAATCTTTAGATCCAGTATAGCGGGGTATTGCACACCTATACATCGAATAGAGTGAAAACCCATCTTCCAGTAACCACGCACTGCTTAACTTCATGCCCCACTAGTTCATAAGTGCCATGAGCCCAATTATCACAAGCAATACTAGTAGTATCATTGATTGACTGAGAATCTTCCCAATGAAGGATTCCTTCCTTAGATGGATCATTGACCTCTGGGTCCCGAATAACGTACATAGATTCTGTTCAAGTCCTCTTCACTTAAAGGTTCCACATATGGCATGGATTTCCCATCTGTCAATGGTATTATGACCCTTTCCTCCTTGTTCTCGAAGCTGATATACCCTTTGTTAAACCTCAAATCAGCATTGTTTGCATAACACCAAGGGCACCCAAGAAAACTTGGGAAACTATCTACTTCCATGAAGCGCTAGCACTTCAAAGTCTCTGTGAACTTGGCCCCTTGTATAGTGATAGATGCATCCTTCAAAACTCCTATGGGAGTAGCTTTTTTCTATTTTCCATGAACAATACATTAGATGATGGCTGCAATGGGGGTCTCCCCATTTGTTCCCATGCATCCATGTAAGTACATTTACTTCCACACCTGTGTCAATCGAATATTGCTCAACACCACCCATCCACCACACAACATTCAAAGTGATCTCCTTGTCATAGTCAATGCTATCAGGAGGAGATTCACATGAAGTATTTGTCTTCTAGTCTCAGTTCTTTGCATGCGAGTATTCCCTTTCAACCAATTTCCTAATAAAGGAATAATATTCTCCTGGCACAACATTCTACATACCTCTCTGATGTCATCAATATCCGATGGGGCTTGTTCTATATCCTTGTGCTCCAATTTCCGAGACTACTCTTTTAAACCTTGTATCTCACCTTGAAGGCTCCTAAGGACCTCCATTGTGTCCTGATAGACTTCTTTCTGATGAGTTGGATCTGGATATCTAGCATGTAAAAAACTTCCTCCCTAGTAGTGATTGTCGACTTTTTTTGCACACCTCTCTTGCGTGTGCGTGCCGCCTCAGCTCGTGTGGTTATCTTGACTATTACCACCTCAGGTTCTAGTGTTAACTTTGGCATCCACTAATTCTCTATCATGCGCTTGGATTCTAACCATCCCTGTGCCCTTGTTTTCTTGCTTGTGCTGCTTATTGAGATGCTCATACAAGTCCGGGCACTCTTCATAACTATGCCCCTTTCCACAAAATGAACAGGAAATATTCTGCGGGCATTCGCCTATAATGGTCAGGTGAGCCACATGTATAGCAAGTTCCTCGAGGGAATTCACTCCTTCCTCCACCTCGGCCTCATCCTCCATATCCACCTCTATATCCTCATCCCCTTTCACGAGCCCCTTCAAACCTTCCATCATTCCTGTCATAGCAGGTTTTATTATAATCCCTATCCTGATGCTCATTCTTCCCTTTAGAATTATCAGCCACACTCACTGTCTGACCCCAATATCAATGGCATCATGGATCTGGCCAATCAATCTATAGTCCTCAATATCATGGGTCATGGACCTACAAATTTTACAAAAGGAGGATACATTCTTCCTGATCGCGCGTTGTAGGAGGGGGCAGTGACTAGCATCATGGTTCAAATGGAAAATCTCACAGTCTAATAACAATGAATGTACAGTTCTGCGAGGGAAACTATCCTTAGTGTGCCCTTCCACTTCACAATCTATACACCAGATCCTGAGCGTGTTTCATGAGCTGAGTTTGCCGATAATTTCTCTAACTTGTTTTTCCACATAGCCATTATCTGAGCTTCCAAAAATGGACTAACTCCAGTGTCAATACTCCCAACTACTTCAGCACGTAAAGTGGCTTCCAATGCTTCACATGGATCGGTATAAGTTTTATGTGATAGTGCTCTTTGAAATGGGGTAATCAGTCCCCAAAAACCATTGTGCATGTTGACTTGCATGAATGTCATAAGAGAGTTTGGATAGAAGTGTTTTAAATCACACATCATACTCACATACACTTTCAGTAGTGCCTTGCTTTATATCCTTGAGTGTGCTTATACTCTTCTGCTCAAACTCTGGGATGTGGAACTCTTTTAAGAAAGCATCTTTCAATGCTTGCATAGTCAATACAAGTTTGATTGGGGTCAAACTTCCTATACTAGTTGTGTGTGCGCGCGTGCCTGCAATGTAGTAGTAGCAAATTGACTTGCCTTGCGTTCAAGGGCCATAATACCTTTTGCACACCACAATATTTCACACATATGAACATGTTCAATAGCATCCTCGATACCTCTGTATTCTGGGAGATGAAGGGACATCTCCATATAAATGTTCTGGGGTTGCTGCGGGCCTTGACCACCCGACCCAGAACCTCCTTGGTTTCCTCTTCCTCCAATACCACCCAACCACCAAAACTAGAACTACCCATACCACCCGATCCTCCTCCAAAATTTGGAATAGGGCCCATGGATGCACTCCCATGTGCCCCAATGGTACTATATTGGACCCCTACATAGTCTAGGAAGTGGTCCCAGCTCCAGAGGTGATTCCCACACTCGGCACGCTCATATTCTATGTAGATGATGAGCCTGATAATAACATACCCCCAAAGAATAATGAAGTTATCTATGTGCTGCCATTGGTGTACTTGTTGTCTGACCTATTTTTGTGCTTTCACTTCCTAAATTAAAACTACTTTTACCTGTTGTACTAGATACTGGAAAACCAAGCGCAAGGGCTAGGTCAACAGGTTGGCTTAGATGCGCACCCACGGCCCAGTCATATCTACTGGCATGCTTCCATGTGAGGCCGAAGAGGGTTCTCTGTCATGCTTCCCTAGATGGGGGAGTTCCTGATGCTCTTGCTCTTCTTCCTCCCCATGAGCCTCAAATCCTTCACGAGCCATCTCTCTCCACAACACCATCCATTCTACAATTTCTTGCCTCTTGCATAATTCCCTCTCGCATGCCTCATCATACTTTAGCCACCTTTCTTCCCTCTTCATGCTGCCACTAGGTCTGCCATCTTTCACCAATCTTGTTCCTGCCCCATGCATGGAGATTCTTTAGCTTTCCATGGGTTTAGCTTCCAAGTTCAATGTTACCATTAGTATTTTGATTGCCAGTGGAATACCTTGCAAATATGTCCCTCTAGGATACCATAGAAACTAGAACTCTGCTACCTCACGGGCATGAATAAGTCAAATTGAATACTCCAAATATAGTTGTTTAGGACACCGTGAAACTAGGTATCTACCACGTGAGTCCAGCTTAGGTCAGCATCATATAGTGTTTGAAATTCCTCCTGTGTCCAAACAAGCATGCGATACCTCCAATTCCACTTAGATGCATATGTAGTCAACCATTCATACAATTCTACTGGAAAGATAGCAAAGAAGCTTTTCGTATAAACTGTCATACAGATTCTGCTCTACCCAAGTACGTGTGCTAAATCCGGATCCAGTGTCAAACCTCCATGTGTATTCTTCCTCCAGATCATGAATCCATTCTTCAATGCTTGCCAAGGTTAGCTGGTATGTCTTCATCATGAACCATTCTGAAACAACTGAAAAAGAGGTCCCAGCAATGGAACCAATGATGCTGCAACCTAGAATTGTTAGTTAACACCTAGTCACGTTGGCACATCACTCAGCCTAGGTGAGCGCTCACCTAAAGTGCGCAAAGGTATTGGGTCCCTCTTAATAGTTGTAGTAGTAGAATGGTGGTATGATAAAATAGTAAACATATATTTTAGGAACTAATCCATCCATTCACCATTTATATCAACCAGATCTATAAGTGCTAAAGGTAAATCATCATGAAAGTAATAACATGCATTGATAAAACACATCACACACTTTTTTCGGCCAATTTCCTTTATCTATTCATTGAACCAACAATACAGTAGCTTCATACAATACCAGGCATGCACGCATGGATCTGTTACAATTATCCAGTCACATGTACTCATGTTTTTCCATTCCTCCAAACATATGGTTCCATCCATATCTCTATGTATGTCTCTATATTCTCTAAGTAATTCATTACATATATATAGGGTGGGGAACTAACCCTTCACCACTTAACTCTACTAGAAATAGGTCACATGCTAATAACAGCCATGCCTTTTTACAATTATAGCCATACATGCAAGTATGCTATCTATAGATTGTTGATAGTTAACTGAAGTGATGGATCTATTCTTAACTTATGCCCATGCAAGAGTGAGTTGACATGTCCTTCCAAAATCTCCATGAAGAGTGGCGCACAAATCTCGGCATCGCTTTGTGTACTCCACACGCCAATCTCTAAGAATAGACCTGATCTCCAAAATCAGCTAAGTCCTTGAGAGTCTTACTCTACACCTCCACACGTGATGCCTTCCTATACCTTCACGCTTTTTCTCTGTGCCATTCCAGAAAGGAGAAGCTTCCTTTAAGAGTCATCGCCCTTCATCCCATTTCAATGGATCATCCATTCATGCAATGGGGACTAGACTTCATTGGGGTGATTAACCCAAATTCAAGCCAAGGCCACAAGTGGATACTTACTGCAACAGATTATTTCACCAAGTGGACTAAAGTAGTGGCACTAAAAGAAGCAAATGAATCCAACATCTTGGATTTTTATGAAGGAATAGCCACTAGGTTTGGAGTCCCTGTCACTATTATATCGGATAATGCATTGGCATTCCTTGGTACAAGGATCACTGAATGGGAAGTTAAGAATGGTGTGTATCTTAGCTCCTTATCAAATTATTACCCTCAAGGTAATGGCCAAGCAGAGTCCACAAATAAGAACCTATTAAGGATTGTCGGAAGGAATCGGATGAAAATTAGAGGACTTTGTTATCCAAATAGCTCTCCTAGTGATTTGGAAAACTTACATACACATTATGGCCATAGGTTATTCATTGAAGAATTGCGCGCACTCAAAATCACTTGGCACATTCCTTTGGTCACAGTTCACATGCACCCTTGTTTCCTTTCTCCTTTCACTTTCCTCTTTCGCTCACCTTCTTCCGAGTCAGTTTCTTTCCATCCCACAAGCCTAAGTCCTTGACCCTTCGCATACTGTACCCATTACTTTGTAATATTTGTGTCTTAACCATACGTTCTCTACTCACCAGTTTGATTCATCTCCTATGCACATCGCGCATGCCCCCTCTGCACCTTCCTCTATTTTCTTCATGTGCCCTTCTATGCCATATCATCTTTTGACACGCTTAAGTGTGCGGTGTGTAAATAGTCGGGGCATGCCGATAGGGTGCCAAATCCTTACAACAAATGGATGGTTGACACATGGTAGAAACAAAAATAGTTGTACATTTGACCATTGGCGTGTGCCACATGTCTTGCATACGCCGATAAATATGATAGCCATATCATCAACTATAGAGCTTATATTGGCATGCACCTAGACTTGTCAGAAAGTTGTTGACATCAGCTACAGTGCTAGAAATTCAAAATTCAAATTCTGGCAGATTTGGTAGGTGAGAATTGGGAAAACATCTCTCTGAACATTGATGAGTAGATTTGATTTCTCCAACCACCCAATTTGGTATGATCTGCTCTCTTTTGTCTTCAACACGTCAAACAAGCATGGGGAAGCATATTTCATAGATTTCCAAGTAGATTTACAGACATTGAATGCTTCTTATTGGTGGTTGTGTTTCAAATTTAGGTTTTCCCTCCTTTTCCCTTCTTCCTCCATGGATTCATCTATAAATGTAAGAGCAAGGCTCATTTGTTATGTTGGACACTCTAGATCCTTATGCATGTTGCTAAGGACTCCATATTTTCTAGTATTTTGAGTTACAGACTCCATGTTTGGCTCTTGCATGTGGATATCAGCCTCCTTATCATTGTAATAATTCTATGCATTCTTGGAAGTAATAGAAGCATCATTTTGTGACTATTCTATGTCCTAATATGTTTGCATTCCTTCTTCTTACCTCTTCTCTTGCATTTTGTATTGTTGTGCTACTTTAGGTCCCATGCAGCTCCATATTTTGTTGTGTTCCATGAGAATGATTTGGTGAACGTGTGTTTTGCTATGCTACTCTTTCCTAGCCTCATTTCACGCATCCCCTATCATTCTCTCTCAAAATAAATAGTTTTCACCCCTCTTTTCTAGTGCTATTTCCTTTTAGTGTAGTATTCTTCATGTTATCCTTCTTTCCCTGGTCCCTTGGCATTCTTAGCATAGTTTCCCCTTTCAACACTAGGAGTAGTAGTAGTAGTAGAAATAGATAGAGGAACCATCCTTCTCTCGGAGATCTGTCCCAAGCACACAAGGTACCACAACTTGGGGACGGTTCCATTGTGGTCTCAAACACCTCAACCCTTTCGAGATCCGAGATGCAGGTACACGTTTAAGCAACCAACAGTTTCTGGCACACCCGGTGGGAGGAGTATTGAAATCTCAAATTTCATCTCTAAGTTCTGGTGTGTGAACTTAGTGTTTGAGCCTTGAAGAGGCTCATTTCAAACACATCTGGCGACTCCCAATATTTCAAAATATCCATTTCAATAGTCCTAAGTGCCTTTCATGAGAAGAGTGAACACAAGAAGAAGTGCAGCAGCTGAAGATTCTTTTGGATACCTCTAGCTATCCCTGAGAAGAGATCATTCCAGAAATCCCACATGTGCAACTCTATCTCCAACATGCTGTACCCACTCAACTCCTCCCGAAAGCAGATAACCTGTGTGCTCTACAATGATGCATCAACACCCCATCCATTAAGAAGTTTTGAAAACTTTGATGGAGGGAGTAACTTACTCTGGATGTGCAATATGATATGATAAATGGTGTGCTCAAAAGTGTTCCTTACTTTACTGGTGAGAATCAATTCACCCCTCAGGAGCATATCTAGAATGTTGCAAATGTGCGTTCACTCTAACTGATCACACATAATGATGTAGTAGTTAGGATGCTTGCAGCCTCCTTCAAAGGTAAAGCACTTCAATGGTATAGAGGCTTGAGACTTGGATTTATCACCACCTGGGATGAGCTGGGAACAAATCTATGTATTTATTTTGAAGACAAATCAAATCACCTATATTTGGTGGAGAAACTGACAACAACAAGGAGGGCACCCAATGAGCAGATGACTGATTTCAACATCATATTTCAAAAGACTTGGGACATAATCCCTCTTGTGGTAATATCTATAGCCCAACATGTTTTCCTTTATTATATGAAGGCACTCAACATTGATATTGTTATCCAAAATGTGCCCCTGCTCATTTTTGTGGCTAACTCCTTGTGTTCTTGCCTCTCTTGTGCCTCAGTCTTCATTTTTGATTTTCAAGCACTCAAATCTTTCTGGAAGTGGCACCATTGGATAGAGCTCTCTCTCAGCTTTCCAGAAAGGTAAATTTTTCCTCCTAACTCCTCATATTTTTCAAGTTATGGCTCGGCGGAGTTTTTGTGGGAAATTTTCCCCTTGGAAGCCCGCGGCCAATAGGAAGCTGCCACGTGTCCCAGGAGGTGGCGGAGAGGAGAGAAAACTTAGAAAAATTTCAAGTTTTGGTCAAATTTGCAAAAGGAAAATTTTTGCCCGCGGGCCTGCCAAGCCAATCAGGGCGTGACACGTGTCGAAGGGGGAGGCGGAGTGAAAAAATTGACTAAGTGTTTGGCGCAGAAAATTTTTGAAATTTGGCCCGAGCCAATGGCGTGCTGCCACGTGTCGAAGAGGGATGGCGGGTGTCGGGGGTGAAGTTAGGTTTTTGGGTTAAGTTTTGCCAAAAATCTCAAATGGAAAATTTTCCCGCATTGCCCACGTCCAATAGCAGGTTGCCACGTGTCACAAGTAGAAGACCCATCGGAGGCAAAGGGAAAAAATTGGCTAAGTGTTTTGTAAAAATTCAAAGGGAAAGTTTGGGGCAGAGGGCCCGTGCCCAATGAAAATAGGACACGTGTCCTATGGTCCCCGGGAGTTCAGGCTCGGAGAGTTTTTAAAAAATTGACTAAGTTCCGCCAAAAACTCAAAAGGAAAAGGAAGCCCGCGTGGCCCCTGTCAGCTAATCAGACACCGACACGTGTCCCGGAAGGCGGAGCGCGGGGGGAAAATGAATTTTTTCCCAAAAGTAAAAATGTCAAATTTTCAAGGGGAAAAGGCCGCGGGAATTTTGGAGGGCCAGCCCGAGAGCCATTAGAGCTTGACATGTGTCATCCAGAAGGCGGAGCGCGGGGATTTTTCGAAAAAAATTTCCAAATGCAAAAAGAGGTAAAATTCGAATTTTTTTCCCGCCGATCCGTTTTGGGCCTGTTTTTGCCCTAAATCTTCAAACGGCCATAACTTTTGATCCAGAGCTCGTATTTTCATGTTCTTTATATAAATGGGAAGCTGGTAAAATTCTCTACATGATTCCATGGTCAATTTTGAATTTTGGTTCAGTTTGGAGGGAGAAAATTAAAAAACACTTCTGGTATGCGCCCATGGACAAAACTGACGTTTTAACAACCAATTTTAATGTGAAATGGGACGCATTCTTCTCCACTATGATTCCATAAAGACGACGATTCTTCTCCACTATGGTCAAATGTCGGGCATGGGTTTGTAAGGACCTCCATGCTGTTTTTAATGTGTTTTGGTCAATGAGGAATGGCTCCCACATTTTTTCACGTTTTCTCTCTCCTGGGCTCGACCCATGCACTGTAAAAGCCAGATTTGGCTCATTTTTTGATGGTTGAACACTTTTTTGCACAGCAAGCTTCTGTTTTCATCTTCAGCAAGTGATTTTAGAAGTATCAGACCTTCCAGGGATTGTAACAGGCCTTTTTTGCCTCTTTGGTGTTGGAATGCAAGGATTTTGATGTTGAAAATCACAATGCAGGCTCTGTGAATGCTTTCAGTCCTTTGCATGTGTTGTTTGTTTCATTTCAAACCTTTGATTACAGCTTATCAACCTATGCATGATGTTTTATGCTGTAATTTCTGATTTGTGTCTATTTACATGAGCAAAAATGTTCACCACTCCTTTGGTGCATCACCATCATTAGTTTAGTTTCAATTTTTGCATTTCTTATCCCTGTCTCCTTGCAATCTAGGATAAAATTAGGATCTGAACCTCTGCAGTTGTGTAAATAATAGATCTAATCAGAGGAGTTTGAGGAACCAGCCTCTAATCTAGAGATTCCTCTCTCATTTTACAAGTCCCACACTTGGAGAGAGGTTTCAATGTTGTGCAATCACACTGGATGCCTGAAATATCAACTTAGAAACCTGATTTGCATCCGTGGGTGTCCGCTGATTTGCAACAACAGATATTTCAGTTATGATCCAATCTATGGGAGGTAGGACTTTACCAACTACTTATGGCATTGCATAAAGAAGGGCATAAAAGAGTCTCATTCGGGGGAAAGTTGGCTCCTAGACCACCCATGCCCTTTTTCCTAGAGATGTCACAAGCGCCCTAGCCTTTTGTGGCCCTTGTTCCTACTCCTAAGTAGAGCACACAACCAGTTGCCTCAACATCCTATTCTCCATCACAACAAAAGGAGGATGAAGAATTGAAGTCCTTGATAAGAAATTTATCAAACAAGGTAATATCATTAGAAAAGCAGCAAGCACAGTGTGTATAGAGGAATTTCTAATCGTGCACATGGCTAAGGCAACCACCTTGTGGAATCAATACAGAAATCAAAGATACGTGCCCAACTAGCAGAATGATAGGTGGTAGCCTAATGCACATCTACCCTTGCAAGTTTTCCCTCCCACGCCTTCTCTCCTAGCACCCAGTGTGAGCTGAGTGCTTGTTCCGGTTCAAAATAACTTGGCACAAGATTCAGAATGGTGCTTCCATTACAAAATGCCTCATATTCAATATCATTATGCTAATGCTACATGTGCCCAAGCCTTCATGATCCATAATGCTTCATCCTATGAGCCCTCAATAAGCACCCATGAAGCAGATAATCTAGAAGGACCAAAGGTTCCTTTGGAAACTAATTTTATGTTCTTTGGTGCAAAGGACTTATGTGCAATCAACCAAGCTGTAGAAGATACAAACAGATCACATGCCAAAGTTGCAAATAACACAAGATATAAGAAAAGAATATTAGATTTAGGCACACAGGTCATAGTCCCAAAGAATACAAGAAGATCTTTTAAAGAAAAAGAATCAGACAAGACCTATTGCAACAAAAGTGTTCAAATCCTATGCAGGAGGTCCCACGTAAAGCTTCATCTGAAGTAACACACGCCCATCCATTGGTAGGCCAAGCTTCTACTCCAGCTAAAATTCAAGCTTTCGTACTTCTAATGACAAGAAATGATGTTGTTCCCTAAATGCACAAGGTTCCATTCAACATTGTTGACCAGATGAAGAAAAAAAACATAAACGTCACAATGTGGGATGCCCTAACCATTCCATCTTAGCAGGATCTCTACATGAAGCTCTAGCACAACTTATGTGCTCTAACTCCGGTTATGCGTAAGCCACGTGCTTCGTAAAATCTACCAAGAAGAGGAGAAACAAGTAAAAAAAATTGCTAAAACCCCACCCTTCTATATGTCCTTGATTATAGGTAAACACCTAGTGCATAACTGCTTAGTTGACTCAGCACTAGTACTTCTGTTATGCCTAAGAAGATAGCTGATGTCTTAGGTCTGAAATATAGCCCTTTGTCTAAAGGAGTCCTACAACTTGATGGCTCAATTGTAACCACCTTAGGAGTCATCAAGGATCTTGAGTTAACCCTCCATGTATTTCCAATCCTAACAATTATCGACTCCGCCTCCTTTGTTTTCCCTATGTCTGCATCAAGAGAATTTACTGCTAAAGTGGGTGGTTACTTGTCTTCTGATTGATCTCATATGTTACTCAACACAAGGTATGGTACCTGGTTCACCATACAAGATGAGCCCATATTTTATTATCATGTAGAGCCATATGTCCCATCCCCTCTCCAAGCCAATTGTCTTATCTAGGAAGAACAAGTTTTAGTTCTTGAAGAGCAGTCTCTTCCACCCTCTGCTCCAGCACCTAGTGTCCGATGAATGGGAAAAGAGACATCACAAATTTGATCCATATGCTGAAGAACTAGAAGCCTATGAAACTGGGCTTGGTACTTATTGCATTCTAGAAGAAGACACTATGCTTCCACATGTGCTCATAGGAGACAAAGTTCAAACTGGTCTATGGAAGTTATACTTTGATGGATCCAAAAGCAGAAATGACACAGGAGCAGGAGTGGTTCTCATTTCCCCTAGGGATGAGAAATTCTTCTTTGTGCATAGGCTACAGTTTGCATGTTCTAATAATGTGGCAGAATATGAAGCACTGGTGCATGGCTTGCTTATTGCTGAAAAGAAGAAAATTAAAGCACTACAAATATTTGGGGACACAAAATTGGTTATCCACCAAGTCACCAACAAATGCCGACAAAAGAATAAGTTTCTTACAACCTTTATAAACATAGAGTTTGGGACCTACTTGAGAGCTTTGATGCCCTTAATTTGCAGGTAGTTCCACATAGAATGAATAAAGAGGCTGACCAAATGGTCACGCTTGGTTCACAGTTTTCTCCTGCTAAGGACTTTGTCAAAGGAAACACTCAACACATCAAGATGGTAATCAGACCATCCATTCTAGATAATAACACCAGCTAGCAAGTGTTTGATAGTGACGTGCAGATCGTCCAGTTTATCCAGAATGAAGCTAAATTTTCATCAAGTATGCAAGCTGACTTGCATGAAAACTATGGTGACCAAATTATACTGCTAAAGACCAATAAATTACCTAAAGGGTTGGTCACGTTAGAGAAAATGTTCAGCCCTGATGACAAGTTCAAGGGTGAGGATAGATACATGCGAGCTGCTCAACATGATTGCTCTCCCATTACTATTACGTATGGAAAGGAGTTGCTGCTCAGCAGAACTTGTGTGCATGAGGAAAAACAAGCCTTCATATATCTCTACCAAAAATACAGTGACATTTTCTCATGGGAGTATGAAGACCTCAAAGGATTTTATCCAATTGTTGCTCAACACTCCATTGAACTTGATCCTGGTATCAAGCTTGTCAGACAAAAACAACGACCAGTCAATCCAAAGATAGAGCCCCTCATGAGAAAGGAACTATCAAAACTTATTGAGGCAAAAATTATCTTTCCTATCAAATAATCTACCTGGGTCACAAATTTGGTTCCAGTACATAAGAAGAATGGTGAAATTAGACTTTTGTTGATTTCAAATATTTGAATAAGGCATCTCTAAAGGATCACTATCATTTGCCTTTAATGGAGTAGATTCTATAGACTATGGCTGGCATGTGCAAAGGTTCTTCATGTTAGATGGGTATTCAGGTTTCAACCAGATCCTGGTCAAGGAAGAGGATCAATTCAAAACAACATTTACAACTAAGTGGGGAACATATGCATATCAAAAATGCCCTTCGGTCCTCACAAATGCGGGCACAACATTTCAAATAGCGCTTATGGATATTGCCTTCAAAGATTACATCAATGTGTTCATCTTGGTTTACCTTAATGATATAATTTTCCTCTCAAAGCAAAGTGCGGATCATATGGCGCACTGAAAAAGGAATTTGAGAGATGTAGAGAGTTTTGGGTATCTCTTAACCCCAAGAAGTGTAATTTTTGGTGGCTCAGGGCAAGCTCTTGGGCCATGTAGTTTCAAAGGATGGCATCACGATTGATCCTAAGCATGTTTCAGCCATCCTATCCCTTTCCCTATCAAGCTGCACAAAAAGACCTTACAGTCCTTCCTTGGCAATATTAACTTTTTTAGGTGTTTTATCCCTAACTTTGTGGGACTGGTTCGACCCATCACCCTTATGCTCAAGAAGGACATAACCTTCAGATGAACAGCTAGAAGGAAGAGAAAGATTCAACAAGATTAAGAAAGAGATTGCTTGTGCACCAACACTCATCAATCCAAATTACTCAAAGGATTTCATCCTTTATGCTTATGGTGTTGATGTAAGCATTGTTGTTGTCTTAACACAAGAAAATGAACAAGGGCTAGAACAACTAGTGGCCTTCTTCAGCTAGATGCTGAAGGATTATGAATTGAAATACAGTCACATGGAGAAGCAGGTCTTTGCCATCATGTGCACGCTCAAGAAATTCAAGAGCATGCTCGCCACAAATCATATCAAGGTGTTAGTCTCCCACTCATTTGTCAGAGACTTCATCATGGGAGCAAAAATCAGTGAGAAGAGAGTGCGATGGGTGACAAAAATCATGGAATATGATGTGACTATTAAGGCCAAAAAGTTGGTAAGAGGTAGTGCACTCTGTAAGTAGATTGCTTGAGGATGCACAGAGTGAACTTGAGGCTTCATTATTTCTAGATGAAGACCTCCCGCATGTAGAACATGAATAGAATATAGACCCTAATGCACACGTGACTAGATGAAGGACATGATCACATTCCTTTTCGA
Source organism: Taxus wallichiana var. yunnanensis (assembly GCA_018340775.1). Classification (NCBI taxonomy): domain Eukaryota; kingdom Viridiplantae; phylum Streptophyta; class Pinopsida; order Cupressales; family Taxaceae; genus Taxus; species Taxus wallichiana. The sequence continues at coordinate 823,620,432 of CM031238.1, forward strand.
GGGCACGTACCCTCCCGGTTTGAACAAAGCAAAGAGAAGGCATCTGAGGTTACAATCCATCCCTTATGTTTTGATTGATGGACTTCTCTTCAAAAGAAATCTAGATGGAATGTTGTTAAGATGTATCAATGACACGCAGAATGAACAAGTGTTAGTAGAATTTCATGATGGATTCTTTGGTGGACACTTCTCTACCAAAACTACAATAATGAAGATCATAATGGTAGGTATATTTTGGCCTACCCTATTTGCAGATGCACATAGGTGGGTCAAAAAATGCAAGGAGTGCACTTTCTTTGTAGGAAAGAAAATATTGACAACGCTTCCCCTCCAACCAATCCAAGCGGATCAGCCTTTTACACAATGGGGTCTTAACTTCATAGGCATGATCAATCCACCTTCAAGTGCTTTGGACATAAGTGGGTGCCGATACATGCAAAATACTTCACCGTATGGACAAAAGTAGTCATCCTTGACTTTATCGAAGGTTTAGTCACAAGGTTTGGCATTCCTCAAACCATTATCTTTAATAATGCAAAGGCCTTCCTTGGTGCTAAAATCACTAATTGGGCTCTAAGTCTGGAGCATTTACTGAAAACCTCTTCCAACTATTACCCTCAGGGAAATGGTCTGGAAGAATCAACAAACAAGAACCTAATCATAATCATGAAGCGCATAATGAAAATCAACCAAAGATAATGTCATACAAAGGTCTTGTGCGCACTCTGGGTAGATAGAATCATAGTCAAAAGGAAATAGGAACTTCACCTTACAAGCTTGTCTATGGCAAGGAGGCTGCCCTTCCTTTGAAACTAGAACTAAATTCATTAGTGCTTGCCCAACAACTGGAATTTGAGGGCGTGAATCAGAGAGAAATTAGGATGGCAGAGCTGGTTCATCTTGAAGAACTCAGAAACTCTGCCATGATCAAGCTAGAACAACATCAATAAGCAATAAAGAAATGGTTTGACAGAAAGGCTAGGCCTCAAGCTTTCAAAGTTGGGGACTGGTTCTAAAATGGGATGTTGATAGAGCTAAACCAGGGTGCCATTCAAAGTTTGATGCACTTTGGAGTGGCCCATACATCATCAATTCCTGCAAAGAAGCTAAATCTTTCGAGTTAACTCATCTAAATGGAAGCACACTTTGCAAATCCTAGTAAACGAGATTTATCTCAAACCCTTCCATTAGGTTTGTTGCATCATGATTGTATATATCAAAATAGTTTCATTCCTCTAAGTGTGCTCCGTGCACATTGTTTATTTGTACATAGTTATTTCCTCTCGTGTGCTTCTTGCGTGCACTCTTTTGTTACTTCCAGAGTGCAGAGCTTCTCTCAGCAGTTGTGAGATTCAGAACAAAGTGTAGAAATGATGCTCAAAGTGACAATAGGGGCATTTTCATGATTGAACAAGTAGACTCCATGCCCAATGGATGCTTCAGGCTACTGATCTCTTGCATCTAGCAGAAGATGGCCCCAAAATTCGCTAAAACTATTATCCAAATAGCTCTCTTAGCGATTTGGAAAACTTACATACACATTCTGGCCATAGGTTATTCATTAAAGAATTGCGTGCACTCAAAATCACTTGGCACATTCCTTTGGTCACAGTTCACCTATGCCCTTATTTCCTTTCTCCTTCCACTTTCCTCTTCCGCTCACCTTCCGCACATTCACCTTCTTCCGAGTTAGTTTCTTTCCATCCCGCACGCCTAAGTCTTTGACCCTTTGCACGCTGCACCCATTACTTTGTAATAGTTGTGCCTTAACCATACATTCTCTACTCACCGGTTTGATTCATCTCCCCACGTGCATCGCACACACCCCTCCACACCTTCCTCTATTGTTTCTACATGCCCTTCTCGTACTGATCATCTTTTAACATGCTTAAGTGTGCAAAGATGTAACCAACAGGCACACCGATAGGGTGTTGAATCCTTACAACAAATCACCGATTGCCATGTGGTAGAAACAAAAAATAACGGTAGATTTGGCCACCATCTCATCCAATCAGCATGCGCCATGTGTCTTGCATACGCCGATGACTTTGACATCTTTTAACAACCATATCATCAGCTATAGAGCTCAAATCGGTGTACGCATGCACTTGTCAAAAAGTTGTTGACATCAGCTACAGTGCCAGAAATTCAAAATTCAAATTCTGGCAAATCTGGTAGGTGAGAATTGGGAAAACATCTCTTTGAACATTGATGAGTAGATCTGATTGCTCCAACCACCCAATTTGGTATGATCCACTCTCTTTTTTCTTCAACACGTCAAACAGGCATGAGGAAGCGTATTTCATATATTTCCAAGTAGATTTACAAACATTGAATGCTTCTTATTGGTGGTTGTGTTTCAAATTCAGTTTTCCTCCTTTTCCCTTCTTCCTCCATGGATTCATCTATAAATGTAAGAGCAAGGATCATTTGTTATGTTGGACACTCTGGATCCTTACGTATGTTGCTAAGGACTCCATATTTTCTATATTTTGAGTTGCAAACCTCCATGTTTGGCTCTTGCATGTGGATATCAGCCTCCTTATCATTGTAATAGTTCTGTGCATTCTTGGAATTAATAGAAGCATCGTTTTGTGACTATTCTTTGTCCTAACGTGTTTTCATTCCTTCTTCTTGCCTCTTCTTTTGAATTGTGTATTATTGTGCTACTTTAGGTCCCCTGCAGTTCCATATTTGGTTATGTTCCATGAGAGCGATTTGGTGAACGTGTGTTTTGTTGTGCTACTCGTGTCTAGCCTCCTTTCACACATCCCCTATCATTCTCACTCAAAACAGATAGTGTTCACCCCTCTTTTCTGGTGCTATCACCTTTTAGTGTAGTTTGCTTCATGTTATCCTTCTTTCCCTGGTCCCTTGGCATTCTTAGCTTAGTTTCCCCTTTTAGCACTAGGAGTAGCAGTAGTAGTAGAAATAGATAGAGGAACTGGCCTTCTCTGGAGATCCATCCCAAGCGTGCAAGGTCCCACAACTTGGGGACGGTTCCATTGTGGTCTCAAACACCTCGTCCCTTTCGAGATTTGAGATGCAGGTGCACATTTGAGCAGCCAACATACTTGGCATACAAGGCTCAATTCAGCTCTATGGGCTGATAGGATCACATCAAAGAGGTCCATAGGTAGTTCACCATACAAACTTGTATATGGAAGGGAGGTAGTATTACCCATCTCATTGGAGTTGCCCACTTTGGAACTCATGAAACAGTTAGAGCTAGTTGAGTTTGAACCCATGGTAATTAGGCATGCAGAGATAATGGAGGTAGGAGAGGCAAGAGAGCATGTAATGCAGGTCATGGAAAAGGATCAAGCATTAATAAAAAAGAGTTTTGACAAGATGGTAAGGATGAGGACCTTTTAGGAAGGGGACTTAGTCCTAAAGTGGGATGCAGATCGGGCAAAGCCAGGAAAACATTCCAAATTTGATGCCATCTGGAGTGACCCTTACATGATCACAGAGTGCAAGAGTAGCAATGCCTTCTAGTTGGCTAAATTTGATGGAAAATAATTGTAGATCCTAGCGAACGGGATCCATCTCAAACATTGCTACTGAATGGGAAGTTTCCACCCCTATAAATATTAGCATAAAATTTTTATTTCCCTAAGTGCGTATGCACGTTGTTTTGTTGTAGTGTAGTTGTTGTTTCCCTAAGTGTTGTGGCACAGGTTCTTTGTTGCTCCAAGTTGTGTCATTACATAGTTCAACATGCCTCCAAGTGAACGTGCTATCCCTTTCAGTATTCATGGCAGAAGACCCATAGTTTACTGTAACAATTACAAATTTCAAAATAAAACAAATGTAGAGCACCTAAAAAGTTGTTTTCAAAATAGTCCATTCAGGGAAAGATGAAATCCCCGGGTCAAAACAATTTTATACTCTCAGAAGCCTTGTTTCAAGATTTCTTATGAAAATTGAGAGTGCAAATGGTTGGGCTCACGGATCAGAGGTAGGATCAGTATCAGGCCATCATTCTTGACTCCATTCCTAATGGATGCTTCAAGGCTACTGGTCCCTTCATCTAACAGAAGATGCCCCTGCTAGTCACCAAATTTTTATCCATGTTTTTCCCCCAGGAAAAATAGGATCAGCCACGACCTCGCACAGAAGAAACTAGAGAAATCACATTCAAATCCTACAAATAGGTTGTAGAGGGACTCTATAATGGAGTGGCGGGGCCTACGAAAGATCAAATGACCCCATGCAAGAAGAAATTCAAGAAACGGCTCTATGGAGTGAATCCATGCTTTAAATCCAACAAATGTTACAAGTGGGCTCGGAAATGGAATATTAGGGTTAGGGAAGGAGAAAATAGTGTCAAAAGAAGCCATATGCGTAAAGGAGAAGGAATGGTGAAAGTTTGAAGTCGTCGGGCTCTAAAACAGTTCAGACGACCTCAAAAAAGACTAAGTATAGGAGTACTAGTGGAAGCTGCCATGCGTCATATTAGCACATCCCGAAGGTAAATCCAAAAGCAGAGGCCCAAATGAGCGTAGGCTCACCACATATTCCAAGTTGAAAAATGAGACAGAGCGGGACCAAAATCGACTAAGTATGGAGAACAAATGTCACCGCCATGTGTTCTGTGGTCCAAAAAGGTAAGAGAGGCCATTAAAAATTCCAAGAGCCTATGGAGGCCTCCACATGTCAACCCGACACTCCTTCAAAGGTAAAATCCTGAGTGGGTTTCTAAGTGAGCATGGAGCCTCCACACATCTAGTTTCTTAAAGGGACATGGTCAAGGTTGAATAGTCAAAGCACTAGGATAGGCCAGCGGAGGGTATTTAGTGTCAAGACAAGGTGCTAATTCAAGAGCAAAAAAAAGGGGGCCCATTTTGGTAGTTGGTTCCTTCCATTTTGTATGGACCTTATACAAATTTCAAATGGGCATTTCTTTTGACTCAAAGTGCTCAAAATCTGAAAAATATGGCAATCTGTTGGAAAGATCTCACCTCGTCTAGGCCATGGAGATTTGAAACTTTAAGTTTGGAGAGGTTAGGTGGGGTGAAAATGAAGAAACATCTTCAGATCATTAATACATGATCTATTTGTCCCAACAACTAGATCAGATTTGATCTGATCCACTGTTTCCTCCTCCTTTGAGGCACCGAACAAGTAATTGATGTAGACACGAAAGATTTGGGGTGGATTTTGTAGGAGGTATTGATGATGGTGGTTGAGCTTCAACTAGTTTTCTTGCTTCTCTCTCCTTCTTCCCTCTATGTTGAATCTATAAAAGTAGGGTTGGGGCTCATTGTAAAAGGTTGGACATTTCTGTTTTGTGCCCTCCCTTCTTCTTTTGTTCACAGAAGGATTTTTGGAGCTTTTCTAACCTCTCCTTCGGGTTGTAATGCAATTTTTTCCTCTTGGCTACTGCAATATACTATATCAACTCCTAAGTAATAATATATATGTTTGTGGATGTTTCTCGACCCTCTCATGTATTCATTATTGTCTCTCTGATCTCTTATTGTGATTTGGTCATCTGTGCATGTTGTTTGTATTACATTCCTGTGGTCTATGTTAAACTATAAAATGAGTGTCTAACATTCCTTTGGTGTATCACCTTGTTAGCTTAGGTTTATTTTCTTGCATCTCTCTAACCCTATCTCCTTGGTAGATAGAATAGACTTAGAATAGATCCTCTACAATTTGTTTGTGTACACCTGAATAGAGGGATAGGAACCGACCTTAATCGGAGAGCTCTCTCAACTCACAAGGTCCCACACCTTGAGAGATGCTCCATGTTGTGCAATCAAACTGAGAGTCTCAACCCATCTAGCTATAGAAATTCAAGGGTGCTTTGTGATTCTACACCAACAACCACATCATTTGTCATTATGACATCCCTTCTACCATTGTATCTAAAAATATAAAATCATTCAAAAACAAGAAAGTGAAGGCCTTGTGTCAATGCTTTAAAATTCACCATAAATGGTCTACCCCTTATCGTAGACATAAAATCACATACTTTGAGTCATTATTTAGTCCTGGTATCATACTACTATCCATATGCTTCTTAAGTGAAAAGAGTAATAATTAACCCATGTCTTTGGCCATTTTTACATTGTTTGTTTTCATATTTTCAATCTCACACCTACACTTTCCCAGCCTCTATATTGTCATTCAAAGTGTTTATCCTATTTTTGATTGGGTTGTCCAACAAGGACTAGGGCATCTCAGTTCCGTGGTCCCTCCGGGGTGCCCCGATCCTCTTTGCACTTTATTCTCACCTTTTGGGCACTTTCTAGCTCTTTGAGCTTTCAATATTTTGGTGGTCAGCCTTTTTGGGGTTAATTAAGAAATTATAACAAGTGACCCATATAAATATAAATTTATGTGACCATAGTGAGGGACCAAGCACTAAGAATCTATTATCACCATCTAGAGTTGCATCTATAAAAGACATGTAAAGCTACATTTGCACCCATCTAGCTCCATCACAAGCCACACAAGGATGGTTCATCTCGCATCACACTTCATAGGAGGGGAGTCTATTGTTTCTATACACATTTAATACATTCTACATGTATTTATTTTCTTGTTACTTCACAAAGTGCGACCGACACAATAGCAACCAAGGGAACTATTACACACACACACACACACACACACACACACACACACACACACACACACACACACACCTAGAACTACATTGGGTCTAAGATGTAGTGCAACACTCAGTGATAAGTCCATCAATTTGGAAGCTGAGGATAGTCCAAACCCTTCATATGCATTTTTTTTTTTGGGGTTTTGTAGGTGATTCTTCCATCTCCTATTCATAGTGACATCGACACAATTAAGCGACATGAGTGCAACTGGAAGTGAACAAAGGTGAACATCCAATGAAACCTTAGAGGATGTTTTATTTTCATTTCCATAGACTAGGGCACCCACGTGCGCCCCTATCCCTTTCTAGGCACCCCATTCTAGACATATAGCTCATATATATGCTTTCTTAGGCTTATGTGTGGTTGTTTTCTCCTCTTGTTCACATGGTCTACACTGCAACACACCCCGTGACATCTGCAAATCAGCTAAGGATTTCTTAACCTCTCTTTCACATTAGGGTTTTATATTTTATAGCTTAATTTTTTTGGGTGTATTCCATTATTTTATTACTTCATTTAATCATTCATTTTACTATTGTTATAACGTTAGATTACACTAGAATAATCTTATTTTATTTAATCATTTTGGTGAACCCAATCTTTGAATACACTTTCTCTTTAGGCCTTTTCTTCGTATGCTCGTCACTTGTAGTGGTAATTTTGGGTCTTTTCAATATTGTGAGATTCCTTCATTCACCCATAGGGTTTCCAAGAAAATGGGTTATATCCCTACTTTTGTAGCTACAATTGAGAATCCTTGATTGATCTCACCAAGTTCCTCTTCACAAAATAGAAGCCTCTGGTAGTGAAAATTCCTATGATGAAGATACCAATGTTGACCAAGACCAATTAAATACACTTACTAATTTTTGAAAAGATTTGTGTGATAATCCCACTCATCTTCCGTATGTCCTACATGCTTTGATTGTTGCTAAGAATGCTCATAATACTTCCACCTCTATAGTTTTTCCTTCTTCTCGATTTCATGGTCTCCACCCCACCCATTTATGTCTCATCTTCCATTCCTACTACTACCACTCCCATCATTCACCCTAACACACCTAATATGTAGCTTGGATCTTCTTCAAATACTCTTGATTTAAACTCTTTATATCAAAAATTACAAACCCAAATTTTTCAGCTCCATCTCGCTACTTCTTGTGCCTCGCCATCTTTAGACTCTACTTCAATGTTTTATACTCCTTTTGCACCTAATATATCTTCCTATCCATTGCCACCTAATTTCATCTCTCCCAAGTTTCCCATCTTTAAATGCCATGGTGATCCATAAGATCATCTCCAAGATTTTCATATAGCATGCTTGGACTATTCGAATGACCATACCATACTCGCGAAGCTTTTTCCTCATAGTTTACAAGATTACGTGATGCATTGGTTTTATGAACTACCTGTCCATTCGATAATATATATCATGCATATAGCTGGTGATTTTCTCACTCACTTCTCTATCAATATTGGCTCTAAGATATCTTATGCCCAACTTGCACAACTTAAACAATGATCTAATGAACATTTAGAAGATTATGTCTTACGTTACAAAAACAACTTAGCTAAGAATTCAAATGTGCTTACGGACACTGAGCTTTAGGACTTGTTCATTTAGATTCTCTTACCCCCTCTCTAAGAGACTTCTCTTTGAGACCTCTCCTTCTTTCAATCAGATTTTTCATACTCTTAAGCTTTATAAAACCAAGCTCTTAGCTATAGGCAAGCTTAAATACCAAGAGAAAGCATCATCCTTTACATGTTTTCAAAATAAGTCAAAAGTTAAACCATCTACAACTAAACCAATAGACACAAAATTTATTGTTAACGTAATATCTACTACTAAGGATATTCAATCACAACCACATCGGCATATATTCACCAAGTTTATGTACCTCCGCATATTTTACTACCACAACTTGTCGATATTAACCTTATTACACTACCATCTCCACTAAAAATTGATCCATCTTGACCTAAAGGACGTAATTTCAATGAAAATTCTCATTGCGACTATCATCGGTCGTGGACACTCCACTTTGATCATTACTTATGACTTTGATTTCTCATTCAAGGTTTTATCGATAGTGGTAAAATTGAGCTTTCAAACCTACAATTTATCCTTATGTCAATGAAAATCATAAGATCAAGATCTTTAACAACCCTCTACCTAAACATGACACGAAAATGGTTGAAAATTCAACTAACTATGTATATCATGTCGTGTCTCGCCTGCATGAGGGCTCTTGGCTTCTTGGTGGCACATACTGACTCTTCTCCATCGCTATTCCTTTCTCGACCATGACTATCATGCTGATTTTACTTCTAATAGCTTTCATATTAATGCCTCTATTAGAGAAATATCCATCAATAAACTAAGGTTGATCTATCATGGCCCATCAACGCATGTTCTATTCTACTTATTGATGTTATCAATTATCCGCATTCGAAAATATCATATTCGATGAAAAATTCATATGGTGTCGTTCACCTTTATGTTACAATTGGACCCCTTACTATGTTTGTACCCTTCCTTGTCGGAAAAATAGTCAATGGTTGTGATATGCTCTTAGGTCTTAACTAGATTCGTAGGTCTAAGTCTATCATCTCTATGAATCATTTGCAACTCAAATTCATTCATAGCAATCAAGTTGTTTCTATTGACGGTGTACCTCCATCTACTCCATTGTCATCATTTCCTCGAGCAAAGGTCAATATACCCCCTACTTCATCCGTACATCACCATCCATGTTACTTAAAGTGCAATCTACTCCTAGTTCACCTACTCACACACCATCTACGTGGCCTCACCACTCTACTAGTCCTACATGTTGGCATAGGCCCATTCCTCATGCAATTACTACATCTCAACATAGATAACCTCCTTTTTTTATTCCACGTGGGTGTTTATCACCTCCGCATTAGGATTCTCATTGGTATCTATCACCTATGAATTTTATCACACCTACGCACTCATCATATATTCACCCATCACATGCACATAGAATTCACTCACTTATGCATTCCCTATCTACTATACCACCACCACTAGCACATTTTCATGTGCTTTCAACACCACCAACATTAGATGAGGGACATTCATCCTTCAATTTCATTAGTTATTTCTTTCACTCACATGCACTTAGGGACATAACATTCACACATCCCCCACCAGTATAGCATCAACACATGTTTCGTACTCGGATTAGCAACATCCTAGCATATGCACCATCATCTACGCATTCATCTCGTCATTACCCTATGACATAATCTTGTGCTTTGGTTCACACTTGACTGTTGAGGGAATTCTCTACACATGAACCCCACACACTACATAGTAGTCACTACACATTAGGCACCACATATCATCACATAATCCTACATAATCTACATATTGTACACCACATTACAGGATATAGACATTACACATCTTCATACATTCTACATTTTGCATCCTACATCTTGTCCTACATACATCACCCCATAGCTATCACACGTTGCATGTTTTTATACCTCATACATGGCATATACACATCTTAGGTCATCTACACATGTTTTTCATCCTAACACACATAGTACACATTTTACATAATCACTTCTACGCGTCGCACTCTACTACCCGATGATGCACTCTAGTCTCATGGTCTATACTAGAATGTTGAGAGTATACAACACAAATGGACCACATCACACTCACATGTTCATCATTCAATATTTTCTAGTGTGACATTCCTAGGATTAGTGATATACACTTTAGGCTATAGAGTTACTTCTTCTAGTATCATCTTGTGATCGACTACATCATCACATTTGCTTACATTGTTTAGTAGTATACACTTTAGGCTAAATCACCACTCTTTTCTACTCATCTTGTTGTGATATATGCTTGTGCTACATATTCATGCATATTTCATCTCTATGTCGCATATCATCACCACATACTCATCACAACGTGCTACACACAACACATAGTTCGACCATTTCATCAAAGTTTCACCTTTATGTGGTGAAAGTCATCAGTTCAAACCTGATTATCCCTAAACCTAATGTTGAATCTCTCTTTTTTCGTAATAAAAAGAGGCTAGGGGGTTGCCATAAGAGATTAATCTTCAATCACCAATATGGGTAAACTTCCTAAAGCAATATGATCATAATTTAATTCATGATGATAATAGGTCAAAATTTCATATTCTTTGGTCATCGCCAAAAATTTGTGGGATAATATTCAACACAATTCCCACAAAAGATACAAATTCCAAAATCAATGTTATAATTTTCCAATCACTTTTACCCTTAAGGCTATGCCGAATAACATCATGTCACCGTGAATGATATCGGTCAAATAAAATAGGAATAGAGTGGTTAGTGTCCTCTCCCTTTGGGATGGCTACATATTTTTATTTGTAGATATCTATAGATATAGAGGATTGGGACCCTATATGACTTATTTGAAATCAAATAGTAATAAAAACTTCTTGGTTTACTTAATCAATTAAATTTTTTTTCTTAACTTATCTCAATTCAAAATTGATTGAGATTTCTAGTAAGTCTGGGTTACTATCCGGGGTAGCTATTATTTCTATATATGGTGAATCCCCACCTATTATTTCTATCTAGAGCCCATATATAGATAGGGGGATTGGCCCATATTTATCTCTCTATAGGGTGCCATCTAGCAAGTGGATCTATATAGGTTTGGTTAATTTATATAGATAATCCCCCCTTGGGTCAGATCGATCGACGAGACAGAGATGACTATCTATCTATCTTGGATGATGGATGATCCCACCCATAATGGTATGGTACACCAGAAGGGACTACTGTATATAGAAGTTCTCACCTCTATCTCTCTATAGTAGAGTAGTGGAGATGAGTGGATGGATCTCGTGTGATCGACCCTATATATAGAACTCGATGCTAGGGTTGAGTTAGGGAAGCCTATATATATATGGGTTGACACCGGGTCTAGCCATATATATATAGGGAATTCACATTCATTTCCCCCTCCTTTGTATAGAGTTTCATCGGCACGGTGTTGCACTCTCGTTTATAGTTCATTATTGATCGTTGAGGGGGAACACTAAATGAACCTCACTACATACTACTCCATTCACTCAGGGGCACGTGGCTCCTATCATCCACATTACATTCCATTCCATTCATTCATAGCATACTGCATTGTATGGTTGCATTTATTCTTGTTTGCAATTTCTCTTACATGTTCAATTTACTACACATGTTAGATAGATATCTTCTATGTAATTATCATTATCATACACACATGCACATTCACTTACTTTCTAGTTATGATCACAAGCTATACAAGGATACTATACACAAAATGGATGCTTGGCTACTACCAATTCCATATCGGTTACTGGGGGCATCTAATTTCATCCACTCTAGGTGTTGTTGTTTCAATTTGTACTTAGCACTTTAGTCTATTGGTTATACATGCTTTGACATACTTGCTATTTTTCTAGCATACTAATGGGTATTTCATGTGCAACATTTTTTATACAGGGATACGTGTCTCCATAATTGTTTGTTACTTTGACTATTATTATTTTCTCTTGCTTGTGGGCTTTTCCCTTTTCTTATGTTCACACTTGTTTGTTTGTGACCACTGCGGCCTTGAGTGTCTTGCGACATCGTGAGTGGTGTCCCATGTTTGCAACCTGATTTTTGCAACAAAATTGTATTCTTGGGTGTTTACATTATCATTTTCTTATTAGCTTCTACATTGTCTACATAGCTTACATTTTATCTCCTACATGCATGTTTGTTCATACTAACACTTGTTTCCTAGCCACTTGTTTGTGTGTGCCTTGGTTTCTACCAAACACATTCCCTTCCCTCAAAGAAGGAAATTTTTAGTTACGCATCCGGTCCTCTTTTGGGGCCACATTATCCTATCCTTAATGTTGCATGCACCCCCAAAGAGGGGGAATCATTTGGGGTTTACACACTACACAACCCAAGACTCTAGGTATAGTTGAGTTTTCCGTCCATGACACAATGGGTTATACAATGAGTGGGTTCAAACCAGTCTATAGAACTCGATACATAGCAGATTTTATAGGATAGGTTGTCCTTAGCATTATGGGGAGAAGTTACAAGTTGGAGGATATAACATACTTTCCTCCCTACACTACTTCGGACAACATCAGTTGTCCAAAAACAAGTCAAGACAAAAATATCTTCATACATTCTTAGGTAATCAATTACGGGTTGGATAATAACACATATTTCTCCCTACACTTCTTCGGAAACATTAGCGTGAGATCACCCAAAAACTTGTACTTTACCGACGGTTTATAGGATATCCTTTCTACATCCTTTTGTCTCATCACGGATAAAGTAGACATGTTCCTTTTTCATTGTCACTTTCACACTATTTTTACATGTTTCTTTACATATATACATGTGTTTTTACATATATACATGTGTATTTGATTATTTTATCATCTTCTCTTTTGCAGGTTCATCCATATGAGAAGAAAGAAGTCAATAACAACAACAACACACACATGATAGGTACATCACACACAAGATACTAACCATGCAAGTACACTACACACATTGACATCTACACAAGAGTTTCCACCCTAGGTTTAATTTCATCACTTTTTAAATTTTTACATCTTTAGTCTCCATGCTCCATCTTTTTTTCACTCCACACTTTGTCTAGTCCTTCGGCATGTTTGCTACATCACTCTACATGGATTATCAAGTACACATCTCTATCTATTTTATGTTACTGAGATTTCTGCTCACTAACATAAAGTGAGGGAAAATGTAGACAAAAAATCACGCACTTTGAGTCATTATTTAGTCCCAGTCTCATACTACTATTCATATGGTTCTTAAGTGAAAAGAGTAATAATTAACCCATGTATTTGGCCATTTTTACATTGCTTTTTGTCATATTTTCGATCTTACACCTGCACTTGCCATGTCTATATTGTAATTCTATGTTTTTCCTATTTCTCGAATGGGGCACCTAGCAAGGAATGGGGCATCCCAAACGCCCGGTCCCCTCCTCGGGGCACCCTGATCCTCTTTGCAATTTACTCTCACCTTTTAGGCACTTTTTAGTCATTTGAGTTTTTTTATCTTTTTGGTGGTCATCCTTTTTGGGGTTAATTACAAAATTAGAACAAGAGAACTATATAAATATAAATTTATGTGACCATAATGAGGGACCAAGCACTTTGAGTATCTACTATGACCATCTAGAGTTACATCCGTCAAAGGCATTTAAAGCTACATTTGTATCCATCTAGCTCCATCACAAGGCACATAAGGTTGGTTTATCTCCATCACACTTCATAGGAGAGGATTATATTGTTTCCATGTACACATTTACTACATTCTACGTCTAGTTATTTTCTCTCTACTTCAAAAATTTTGATTGACACAAGAGAAACCTAGGATATGATTGTACACACACACACACCTAGAACTACATTGGGTCTGAGATGTAGTGCGGTTGCTCAATGATAAGTCCATCAATTTTGAAATCGAGGAAAATCTAACCCCTTCACATACATCTTTCTTTTTTTGGGTTTTGATGATTTGTCTGGGGTTTTACAGGTGATTATTACATTTCCTATTCATAGCAACATATAGCACAGTTCAATGACATTAGTGCGATAAGAATTGAACACAGGTGAATAGACAACAACACCTAAATCTCAGACCAGGGCTCCCACGGAGGTTTTATGGCCATTTCCATAGACCATGACACCTAAATCTCGCACAGGGCTCCCACGGTTGCCCCTATCCCTTTCCGTATACCCCAATCCGGGTAAATAGCTCAGATATGTGCTTTCTCATGCTTCCATGTGGTTGTTTCCTCCTCTTGTTCACCTGGTCTTCACTATGAAACAATATTTTGACATATGCAAATCAGCTAAGGCTTTCTTAACCTCTCTTGCATATTAGGGTTTTATATTTTCTAGCCTAGTTTGCTTGGGTTTATTCCATTATTTTATTACTTCATTTACTCACCATTTTACAACTCCTATAACATTAGATTACACTAGAATAATATTATTTTAGTTAATCACTTATTACCCTCAAGGTAATTGGAAATTTGAGGCCACCAATAAAAAACTTGTTTCAGTTATGGAGAAAATGGTTGGTAAAATAGGTTGTAATTGCATCTCCAAATCCATCTTGGTTTGTGGGCCTACTAAATTTCCATCCGCTCACCTACAGGTGTGTTATCCCATAAAATTGGCAAGGGAAATTTTACGGATAACCCTACCGAAAATTTTGTTCCGATCCCTCGTCAGGGATTTCTTACGTTCGGAACGTTGCAAAATCCCTTCCCGGGAAATCTAGTTTTCCGAACTTAGCCGTTTTTGGTCTTTTTGGGCGGGCGCATATAATCACTATGCAACATCAAATGTTCATGCGCCCCCTTTAAAGCCTTTGGCGCATGTTTTCTTGTGTCAATAGGCGTTTTGGTGCACCTCTCTATGTTGAGTCTTTCCTGCATGCGCCAAGGCGCGTGCGCCTTCCTGTCAACATATCTTTTGTTGCGCCCCTTTTTGGTGCGCCAAGGGCGCACATATTCCTCTGTCGACACCACTTTTGGTGTGCCATAGATGCACATATTATCGTGTTGACAAGCATTTTGGTGCGCCAAAGGGGCGCATGTTTTCTTATGTCGACAGCTCTTTTGGTGCGCCACTTAAAATTTGGTGGTGCATTTATTACTACCTCGCCTATATATAGGCGTGCCTGCAATGTCATTGTCACCAGAGAAAATCACGTGATTATTTTTATTATTTTCTCTGAGCCTGTCAGCGCACCTGCCCTGTCGTTTTCAATCACGTCGTGGACCCGTTTGCATGTTTCTTCGCTATTTATCCGTAAGAGGTCCTCATTTATTTTGTATGTTTTGCGCTTTGGTGCTTTGTTTGCTTGTTGGTCTGGATCTGGATTGGAAAGAATGAAATCATAAACTTGCCCCCCTGCTGTCTTTCCACATGATCTTCCCCCTCTTTCTAGATCTGCTGGTAGAGGAAGCTTTGTCCTGAAATAATAGCTTGAAAACCTTTTGTTTAAAGCCCCTTCATCACCCCAAGGTACCTGCAACAATCTAAACCATATGTAAACCCCTCAGAGGAAAAAATGAAGCCTAAAAGGAAACTATATTTTCCTTCTCCTTTGGCGCACAGATGCATCCTGCAACACAAAGGATAGCTGCGCCAATGGCGCATCTATCACCCCTGTTACATCATGATAAGCTGTGCCCTCAAGGCGCACTTCCTTAGTTTGTTGCAAACACTTTCTTTGTGCCCCCTCATAGTGCACCAAACTCATTCGTTGCATTACAAAATCTTGTGCCCATTAGCGCACCCTACATATGTGCAACACCAGCTAAATCCGTGCCAAGTGCAGAGCTCTAAACAGTGCTTTGGCGCATCCCTCATTGCAACAACATCATGTTGTGTATTCCTTCCATGCGCCGCGCCAAGTTCCCTTAAGTGCACAAAAAGCATATGCTACACAAACCTTATATGCGCCTTTGGCGCACCGAAGTTCCATGCAACATGAAAGATATATGTGCCACAGGCGCATCCTGTTCCCGTGTAACATAAAGAATCCATGTGCCCCTCATAATGCATACATATGGCGCAGGCACGCTTGTGCTTACAACAACAAAGAATGCACCCTACAAAGGTCCATGTGCCATGCACCCTTTGGCACCGATTTATCCCCTAATGTGACCCTTTTTGCACGCCTTACTATTTAGCCTCAGTAGCTCTGAGAATTCATGCGCCTGTGCCTCAAGCCTTAAAATTGCTAACTCTTTCTTCTGTCAACATTTCAATGGAAAATCAAATAGCTGACATGGCTTTCTTGTGTTGGGTTTCACTTCTTATTGTTGCAGATCAACAACTAAGTTCAGAAGAACATATGTCAACATCAAGCAAGAAACCTATCAAATATAAAGGCAAGGCCAAGCTCACAAAAGAAGAAATGAAGTATAAGTATCAGAGGGTCAGAATGCCCGAGTCCCAAGCAGAGTGTGACCTAGACATCAGAGACTCAGAGCTAGGTCATATTGATATGGAAGAATTCTGGGCTAGAACCCAGAGGGTCATAAGAAGTCCATGGATGGACAAGCTGATAGGCAGTGCCCTGTACTTTGCTGGTGGGATCCCAGTTAGTGCCGTAAACAATGAATTTATGATGGTGGTAGCCCGATGCTACAACAAAGACACAAGATGTGTCCATGGTGAGAAGGGTGAGGTCATAATTAACCTCACTGCCCGGCACTTTGAAGTAATGCTTGGCATACCTCATCACCGGCACTTTGTGGCCGTCAGCCAACAAGATTGCATCAAGGCCTGGGATGACAATGAAGATCAGTGCATGCAGCTGATGAATGAAGTTTATCTCAAGAACAAAAAAGTAGTGACTCGGTGGCCACAAGTCATTCATCACAGTGACTTTTCAGAGGAACTCAGCGACACCATTACGTTCCTGAGCAGAGTCTTTGGGCTTCCTGACACCCATTATTTTCACAAGTGGATGCTGTGCGGTACCTTGAAACAATGAACAAAAATGTGCCCGATCAACACTTTGAATGGGCAGAAATTATAAGCAGCACAATCTCTGAGTAGCTACAACAACTCAACACAACGGGGAGGTTCTATATGAACTCCTACGTGGTCTATGCTGTAGCTTCAGAAAGGGACTATCCAGCTCTGATGCGGTGCCGGGTTTGGCCCCAAGTTAAAATATATGAATACTATGCAGAGCTGAAGCTAGAAAATAGCATCCCCCAATTCACAAAGATCAACGATGCATTTTCTACTACATCATCTACTCGTTGAGGTCGAATATGACTCACGGTCGCACGACCAAGAGCATAGTAGCAGCTTATGGAGAAGTGGGGAGCCCTATTCACTCAGTTCCCCACGTTTACCTATCTAAGGGCAGTTAATTTCTTGGGGGAACCGACTAGACTGCCAAGGTATGTCGGGCCCAAATTGATCCTGTTGGAGCTGTCGAGGCAGCTTGTTACTTATCATGAAAAGTGCCTAAAGAGAAATAAGGGTGGAACTCCTTTCCCCCTCACAGTGGGTAGATATACGTGTCTCACTCACCACAAGGCAAAAGATATGTTTGCAGAACTGGAGCTGCTGAATCTGAAACATGACTTCCCGGCAAGGCCCACCTTCGACCCGAGAAATTGTCTGCCTAGGGCTAAGCTCGATCCGATCCACATCCCTCAGATCGAGGATATCTACATCGACATATATCACGAGGTTGAGCTCAGGAGGAAGGATCATTCTCGCTTGGCCTTAGCAGAAATCATCCAGTACGGGGTAGCCATCATCCCCAAAGGCTACCAAACTACTAAGGAGGAAGTGGATCAAGTGTATCTTGACACAGGTGGGGACGATTGGCCTTTTGCATTAATTGATAGAACCAAAGCACCTTAGACAATTGAGGAGAGAGTCAAAGAAACTCTGTGTAGAACAGAACATTGGTGCCAAATGAATGGACTCATCTACCTCGGAGTCAATTTCACAACCTCTATGTTGGGCAACATGCCTCCTCGGGCCAAAGGGTAAAGGAAAAGGCAAAGAGGGTGAATCCAGCTCCACCCAAGAGGAAGCTCCTGTAAGTCCTCCTTCCGCTACACCCGAACAAGTTGTAACTCTGGCTTCCCCAGAGAAAGAAACAGCGGAAGATGTCCCAATAGGCCCATCCACTCAGGATGTCGCCACTGCTATAACAACTGAGGTCCCTTCTGTTCCTTCTCCTTCCCCTCCTTCCCCTCCTCAGGTGACCCAGGTGACCATTCCTTTGGTCGTGTCCTCTCCCCCTTCTTCTACTGTCCCTCCTGCTTCTTCGTCCATCTTCTCTTCTCTCGCAGACCTGTCCCCCTCCATTTCTTCCCTCATCTCTGAGCTCCCTTCCCTTCCTATGTCTTCCTCTCCTGCAGTATCTCTTCCTCCCGTGAGCACTTCCTTGACCTCTCTCTCGATGCCACCTCCAAGTGTCTCCACTTTTTCCCTTCAACTCTCATAGCACGCCCCTTCTCTATTTGTGGTCCTTCTCCCATAAGTCCATCCTGGATCTCCCAGCACCTAAGTCAGCAGAAAAGGAAAGTTCCCATCGCTCCGATGGACTTCTCCGTGATCCCATCAAAAGGGGTAAAGAAGCAGAAGCCCATCACACGCTTCTCTCAGAGTGCTTCGGGAGAGAGGGTAATGGAGATCACGTACCCCAATCCTCTGAAGGATAAAAAGGATCTGTCTCCAACAGATTATACAGTGACTCAAGTCACAATGGGTACGTCTTCTGAAAGCCTTCAGGGAGAGGCCCTATCTGTAGTTGACACCCTCTGCAAGAAGCTTCAAGAAGAAAAAGAAGAGAAAAGGCTACTAAAAGAGCAAAATAAACATCTACTCCAAGCCTTACAGAAGATGGGCAGTGCACCTCCCACAACTGCCGCCGAGACTCCTGAGCCTCTGAGCCAGGATAAAATTAATGAATATGCAAAGATTGGCGAAGCAGGGTATGGCCGTTTCCTCCTGGAGGAGCCAAATCCTCAAGGACAGTGAAAAAGTGATCGCCAAGTTCATTGATTTGTACCTAAACATCAACAAGGAAAACAAAGAACTCCAGGCATCAGCAGGACCCATATTAGAAGAGCTGGACCATGCTAGGCTGCAACGTGAGACCTTTCAAAGAATGTTCAACTGTTCAGTCGAATATCTGGTCAAGTTCGGCATTTTCGGTCACCCCAAGGCCCTCAATAAAATCCTTTCCACTCTGGATTACCAGATGGATCAACTGGAATTTATCCTCGAAAAAATTGATAAGGTAAAGGAAGAAGCCCTGGACGCAATGCACCAAATGGAACAAATCGTTCTCAACATGTCTCCAGGGTTACTTACTCCTTCTTTCACCTTAAGGAAAGTTGATGAAACCATCCAGATCTTCAAGGAGATCGTTTCGCAAGGGCTAGGGCCAGAGGTCACTTTTGATGCAGAGTCCATCAATAACTCTTTGGCCTATCGGGACTTTATCGATTCTAATAGAAGCAGAAAGAATATTCCAAACTCCTAGAGAAGCTCATAGATGAGTGGGAGACTTGCGAGGGCGATCAGGCCGAGTGACACAAGGATCCTTCCCGGGATCAACTAGAGCCCATGATCAGCAAGTTCATGGAATACCATGCCCAATTCCACATCTCGTCACTGAGCAAAGAGCGAGGCGGTGATACCCCCTTTCGGCCGCAGGATGATGACGATGAATAATTTCTTTCTTTGACTTTCTTTTTGTGAAATGTCTAAAGTATGTTAGCATTAAATGATGACATCATCCATGTTGCACCATGGGATGATGTCATCCATCAAGTGTCAAAAGTCAACATGACTTTGAGATATTTTTGTAGATATTTTGTATATTTTATGTAAATAGGTGGTTGGTTCCTTTTGGCCTTCCTTCTTATCCTTCTTCTATAAATACTCAAATAATTTAAAAGAGTGGATATCTTTCTGAAAAATAGAAGTGAGAAGAAAAGAGTTTGAGCTTTTGTGTAACCTAGGAAAATACACTACTAACAAGAAAGTAAAATACCAATAATCGTACCTCCTCCTTCGCGTTAGTTTTGTGTAACCTAAAAAGAAAACCTCGAATGGGCTAGGAAACTTGGATTGAGCCACGATTTTGTGATATGTAGGTGCTTTTCTTCAAGACGGAGCAAGACCTTCCCTGCTGACAACAATCCCTCTTACTTTGCACTAGATGGGAAAAAGGATTATGAGGCTATTTTGGCATTAGGACGAGGCAAAATGATGTTCTTTGCTCAAAGGATGCAAGAACTTAGATATGGCATGTAAGCTTATTCTCCGTGTGTTTAGAGGGGAGGGTAAGGTTGTATTTATAGCTCAGGAGTGATTAGCTTAGATTAATTTAAGTAATCATGGTTTGAAAATGTGGGCAAGATTAAGTGGGTGGTTTGAAAATGTGGGCAAGATTAGGTGGGTGGTTTGAAAATGTGGGCAATATTAGGTGAGTGGGGGCCACGAAGAATGGGTGAGGATTTGAATTATATTTTTAATTCATAAGTGGAGGATTTTAGGTGAGTGGGGACCACGAATGGTGGGTGAGGATTTGAATTTGAATTTTTAATTCAATAGTGGAAAAACATGGAGAATAATGACATGTGGTGAGGATTAGATTATTTTTAGATTTTGAAATGGATAATTAATCAAATTATATTTGATTAATTCGAAGTGTATTTTGTGGGAAATGAGGAAGGAAATTAATTGATTTAGGATAGATGTGAAATTGGGGTGTCTACATTTTCCCCTCTTTGGAAGGGTACTATGAAAGTAGTGTCCTTTCAAAAGAAAGTAGACAGTATGGGGAAGAATTCAATCTACTTTTTTAAAAGGTAGAGTGAATGTTTGTTGGGGAGAATAGAAAGTGGTGAGTGACGGATGTCATAGTATCCTCAAGACAAAAATGTCATGAGAAGATGTGATTATGGATAGATGTGGTGATGCCCCCTCGAGAGGGACCATTGAGAATGAAATATATGATGACAAACTCTCGAAAAGAAAGGAAATGGATTTGGTGGAGAAGAGGATGGTAATGGAGTGGAAGAGACTGGAATGACCGCATGATGCAAATGGAGGAAGGATTCAATCGACCTTGAATGCTAGGTGTGAGGGTGTGTGGGAAAGAGAAAAGGGAATGGATAGGGTTGGGGGTTGATTATGAGAAGAGTAAGGGAGATAGGGGAGGGGAAAAAAAGGAATGAAAGAGGTAGAAATAAGAGAGAGGGATGATAGGGAAGAAGGGAATGATGAAGGACAAACAAGGCAAAAAGAGGAAAATGACGAGTAGAGGTGAAGGGATGAAATAGAGAGATGTGCAAAATGAAGGAAGCAACAGAGATAGTAAAGAGGGATACGTGGAAGTGAAATAAATGAGAGAGTGAAGAAAAGTAGGAAATGGGAAAGGATAAATAAGAAGGAGAAAACGAGGTGGGAGTAGGGGGTGAAATGGAGGAAATGGAAAGAGGACAAAAGAAGAAGTAGAACGGAGAAAAAAAAGAAACTATGAGGGCGAGAAAGTGTGAAAAAGAGGAGAGAAAGGAAGAGAAACATATACGAATGAACAAAAGGTAGGGGTGGTAGAGAAAAGGGAAGTGGTCGAAGAAACGTGAAAATTAGGGGAGAGGAAAGGAAGATAGAACGAATACAAGGAGAAGATTGAAGGAATCACGTCATTGCGAGGAAGACCAAGGCAAAAGAATATGGAGCAGAGACCGTATGGAGATGCATGTGGAGAGTGGGATGATAAAAAAACGGGACAACGCTGAACAACCGAGTTATCGATGGGGATGTAAGGAGGAAACGTGATGGAAAAAGGGGAAGAAGATGATATAGGGGAAGGGAAATAAGATGAGGGTGGGAGAGAGAAGAGGATAACAAAGAAAATGATGGAGAAGGAAGGGAATACGAAAGGGGGTAATAAGTGGAAAGGAAATGGTAGAAGGAATGTTCAAAGAAGAAAGAGGGGAGGAATGACATCGATTGGAAAAGATGTGGAGATGCATGAAATGAGGATACTAGGATGATGGGAAAATAGAAAAAGGAGGTATGATGAAGACAATAAAGATATTGAAGAGGGCAAAGAGGAGATGGAGAGATGGGTAAAAAGTGACAAGAAAGGGTGGGAGTGAGGGAAAAGAATAGGAGAGAAAAGAGAATGGGGGATAGAAGAGGCAATGCCAATGAAGGGATGTTAGGAAATCCTCTTGACAATGAGTGGTGGGGAAGGGTGAAAGAAAAAATGAAGAAAAAGAGAAAGCGAATGAGGACTGGAAAGGGTAACGCCAACAAAGGGACGTTAGGGAAAACCCGTTGCCAATGAGTGGTGGGCTTAGAGGAGGGAAGGAATGAAGGGAAACTCTAGAAGGTCCAAGGGAGTGAATGAGGTCGTGCGGAATGAGGATTGATAATTTTTAGGGAAAACCCGTTGACAATTATGAGTGCGGGAAGAGAAGATGATGATGAAAGAATGATATAGGAGTATTAACAGTAATGGTGAATATGTGTGTGGGTAGAAATGTAGGGGGAATGTGAGAAGATGAAGGGGAAAGAGTGAAGAAGATGGGAGGGAGGAGTTGGGACGAAGTGAAAGCGAGGAGAGGATGGGGGTGATGAGGATGAACGAGGTGAGGATGAAGAACCAAGACATGAAAAGAATGGGAAGAAATGGTATGAAGGATGATGGATCAAGGAGGGAAAATGGGGAAAAGAATGTGATTGTAGGTGGAAGAGATGAGGTGTATGTTGTAAGAAGATATGTGGAGAAAGGATAATAGTAGGAGGAAAAAGTGGGTAATAGGAGATACCAGGTGGAAGAAACGATCAATAAAGTGAACTAAGAATGAGGCGGGGGAGAAGTTCATGATGACAAGTTAAGTGTAGGGAGGACCTAACATAAGATTGTCATGTGATGGAAGTGGTTAAGTAAGATTGCCATGTGAGCAAAACTGGAGATGACAAATGGTCAAGCGAGAAGTGGTGTTTGCGAGAATCGAAAAGGAGGTGAAAGGATGTGATAATGGGGAATGCCGAGAAAAAATGAAGGGTGAAGGGTGGGTAGTGATGGGGAAAGGCAAGGAGACAGATCATCCTTAAGAGGGACTCTTAAGTGAGATCGCCATGCTGGGTGAGTGGTTAAGTAAGATTGCCAAGCAGAGGAGGGTGATAGTGGTGGTAAAAAGATGTGATGATGGGGAATGAAGAGGAAATATGGTGGTGAGATTGGAGAGTGATGGGCGAGTGTAAGATGACATGTCATGCTTAAGAGAATCTCTTAAGTAAGATCGTCATACTGCTGGAGAAGTTTCGTAGGGTCACCCAACCGGCAGGGATGATATGCAAAGAGAAAGACAAAATGATATTGGGAATAGGGGTGGAATGGTAGGGTGAAGAAGATGATCACGATGAGAGGTGGGAGAAATAAGATGGGCGAAATATGATGGGATGGGGGAAGGCCACAGGACAGATCAACCTTAAGTAGAAGTCTTAAGTAAGATTGCCATGCGGCTGGGATGGTTAAGTAAGATCGCCAAGCTGAGGAAGAAGAAGGATGATGTTAGAGTTGGTGGGAATAGGGTATGACAAAATGGACTGAAGGGGAACCCTCAAGTGAATTTGCCATACTACGAGAGCGTGTAAGTAGGATGACCTAGGCATAAGGTGGATTTGGGGAAGGATGAGAAAAGAGTGAGTGAGGTATGCCTAAGTGGTATATGATATGAGATGAGGTGATAATAAGAAAGAAAGGACACAAAGGAGTATAACATGAATGGATGAAGGAATATATGTAGTGGAGGGTGGAGAGTGTGAGGGGAATCCTTAATTGGGATGCCCACGTGGTGAGAGTAATGATGCGGGAATGGGAAGTAGAAGAGGTGGAGTTGGAAGATGTGTTTGGTGGTGATGGTTATTTGATGAGAGGGCATGTGGTGAAGAAGCTTCTACAGCGGGAAGATCTTAGGGAGAGGGTAAACCTCCACTGAGGATTCCATATAGAAGGGGTTATTAAGTAAGATTGTCAAGCGGGAAGAAAACGGGTGAAAGGAAAGAATACCAATGGGTGAGAGGGGACAGGAATGGTGAGAAGGGTAATATGGGTATAAGCGGCGGAGGAGTAAAAATGAGAAGTGAGAATGAATGGATCAAATACATGGTGATCATGGTGGGGGAGAAGGAGCTGCTGGATAGTGAATGCTACTTGAGAAAGATCGTCAAGTAGGATTCGCAAACTGCAACGGTGATCAAGTAGGATTCGCAAACTGGAGAATGCATTAGTATGGGTGAATGGATGGGGTGCAAAGTAAGATGTTGATCATGCAGGAAGATACTCACGTGACGAAAAGCATCTTAATTTTAATATAGCACATAACAGGATGCATCGTGATATAAAAGATCAGGATGACTAGACTGTAATATGCGTGATAGCATAGACAGGGGCCATCAAAAGGTTTGATGCCCCGATGCGATATGCAAATGGAAGAGAGCATAGACAGAGGCCATCGAAAGTATGATGCCCCGATGCGACATGCAATCGGATAACATAAGAATATTACGAGAAACACCGGGATATATAAAATCAAGATGCCCCCTGTAATATATCAAGATACAAGAAAGCAATTAATAATTTGCCACTAATAATGCAACACAAGAACTAGTAAACATGTCCCTAACGTGTTCCACGGTGATGATTGATTAGATGTGCCCCAAGCGAGAGTACTGAAAAAGATTGGGCGAGTCTCCTCAAACAAGGAAACAATGAGAGCGGATTTTCCCAAGCGAGGATTCACGCGAGGAGAAGTGGTTTGAAATTGGTAGTCATAAGGTGGTTGGACCATTCGTTTGGGATAATAGTTCAAAGGATGAACTGTGTTACTTATTGAGTTTTTACAATTTTGTGGATGTTTTTGGTCTTTTGAAAATTTTACAAATGTTTTTGTATTTTGGATATTTTCTAATGTTTTTGTTTTTGGATTTTTTGATTTTCTAATGTTTGTTTTTGAATTTTATATTTTTTTGGATTTTCTAATGTTTTTGAATTTTTATGATGTTTACACTGTGTTTGGATTTTTGACGATTTTCAAATGTTTTTGGATTTTTGGATTTTTACACTGTTTTTGGATTTTTGATGATTTTCAAATGTTTTTGGATTTTGAGATTTTACAATTTTTGGATTTTGGATTTTGACGATTTTGAATGTTTTAGATTTTTGATGATTTTCAAATGTTTTGGATTTTGACGATTTTTGATCAAATGTTTTTGGATTTTTTTTTACATTGTTTTGGATTTTTTTGATTTTCAAATGTTTTTGATTTTTACATTGTGATTGACAATTTATGGACGAGTGCGAGACTTATTTTGAGAGACGATGTACCGTGTTCCGCATTTAAACTTATGCTCAGAATAACACAAATTCTCTTTCCATTGGCAGGATATGGTGGTGATGATATGATGAAAAGAATTCCAACTCCATTCTTGACTCCACACAACTAGTAAGATGTGTGGGCTCATCACCAAGAATCAAGAAGGACGTAGGAGGTAGATAATGAATATAGAGACAAATGCTAACAACAATCCCTTTGGGAAATTGTGACTCCATTCTTCATAATGGTACTGAACCGGTTTCAAAAATGGCTTTCACTTTATGAGTCACATGCTAGACTTAGACAGTTATGTGGCCTGTTGATTGATAAGATATGAGGTTAAGGGATAGTTCTCTCTTCACTTAGGCATCTAAATTACGTGTTTGGGGATTCTATAATTTGTAAGCACTATAAGATTTTGTATTTTTGAAATGACTCCCTATGCCTTGCCCCATGCTACTAGTGAGAAGCAAGGGCTCATCACCAAAGGCAAAATATAGGCGAGTGAATTTCTTTTTAGTCCTTTTTTTTTTTTTTTTTTTTGTTTTTTTATTTTATTATTATTTTTGAATATTTTGCAATGTTTTTATGCTTGTATGAGAATGACCCTCTACGCTTTGCCCCATGCCACTTGTAAGAGGCAAGGGTTTATCACCGAAGACAAGACGTAGACGAGTAAGGGCACCTTCCTCGATTCCTAGTCTCACACTACTAGTAAGAAGTGTGGGCTCAACACCAAAGACTATGAAGGACGAAAGATGTGACAATGAATTATTCATAAGTTATTGAATTGATGGATTTTTTATTTTTTACAATAGTGCTTTGTATTTGGGAAGAAACGTCTGCCCCCAATCTCAGCCCCACACGACTAGTAGGACGCGAGGTTCAACACCGAAGGCCGAGATGGACGACCAAGCAGAACTAGGTAACGAAGTTTAGAGCTTTGTTATGAAAGAGAAATGTATTAGAAGGGGATATATTACCATCGGTAAGCTTCTAGGTATGACCATAGAGGAAAGCGGCGAAAGTGGAAGAAGTATGATGCTCACAAACTTAATAGGATTTATATTAGCACTTGTCTCATGATGATAAATATGAAGATGTGATTTTGATAATGAAAATGTCGCACAATGGAAATGAATAAATTTGAATTATTTGAGATAAGCAAGACAAAAGGAACAATGTACATGTTGTATCTGGAATAGTGAACATCTCAAGGATAAAATTTCTTTAAATGAACTGCATTCATTGGTTCATCAAGATCTTGACCATCTTGATGGCCAATTTATAGGCTCGAGCCAAATTTAGCTTGTGATTACATAGGGTCCTAACCAATTAGGCTCAAATTTTCCTTGTTTTTCTCGTTCTTTAGTGGTATTCTTTTGATTTTCTTTTAAAACAAGGTCACCAATTTCGAATTCTCTGGGTCTTACCTTTTTATGATAACTGCGTTGCAGTCGGTTTTGATAGACTTGAAGATGATTGAGAGCATTAAGTCGTTTTTCATCGAGAAGCTCAAGCTCTGAAGCCGTGGTATCGGTATTCATCCTCATTAATTACATCTTTAAGGGAGATCCTCAAGGATGGGAGTTCTATCTCAATAGGTAAAATGGCTTCACAACCATAAACAAGGGAAAATGGGGTGGCTCCGGTAGGCGTGCGGTAAGATGTACGGTAAGCCCAAAGAGCGGGGTAAATTTGAGTATGCCAATTTCGTCCATGGGTGTTGACGATCTTTTCCATGATGGATTTTAAGGTCTTATTGGTTGCTTCCGCTTGACCGTTGCCCTGAGGGTAGTATGGAGTAGACCATTTAAGTTTGATGTGAAAACGTTTGGCTAGGTCTTTTACATCTGGTTTTAAATGATTTGCCATTATCTGCAACCAGAGCGGATGGAATACCAAATCGACATATGAGATTATTGAAAATAAATTTCGATATTTGGCTACCGGTAACATAAGTGAGAGGCATAGCCTCTACCCATTTAGTGAAGTAATCGGTAGCGGTAATGATGAACTTATGTCCATCGGAAGATGTTGGTCTGATTTTACCAATGAGATCAAGTCCCCATTGAGAGAAGGGCCATGGTGTGGTTATCGATTGTAATGCCTGGGAAGGTGCGTGGATAAGATTTCCATGCTTTTGACATGCTTGACAATGTTTGACAAAATGACATGCGTCACTTTCCATGGTGGGCCAATAATATCCAACTCGCAGGATTTTCTTGGCTAAGGCGATACCATTCATGTGTGCTCCACAGATACCAGAATGGACTTCAGCTAAGACACTCGAGGATTCTTCCTGATTAAGACATCGGAGCAGGGTGCCATCATATCCTCGTTTATAAAGAGTTTCTGCTAAAATGGTGTAACGAGAAGCACGTTGTGCTAAAGCACGTTTATGCATTGGTTTCATGTCGGCAGGAAACGTTTTATCACGAATGAAGGTATAAAGATCGTGGTACCAAGGGTTATTCGGACCCACGATCTCACATACCATAGTGTTTTCAGGAAGATCATAGGCAGGCATTAAGAGATGTTCAACGAGAAAATGTGCCTGGGGTTGACTAGATGCGATTTCTAATAGGGACCCGATGGTTGCCATAGCATCGGCAGATTTATTACGAATTCTGGGAATTTGATCAAAGCTAATTAATCGAAAATAGCTTCGAAGACTATCCACCATGCGTTTATATGGGATAAGTTTTTCATCCTTGACCTGGTATTCATCGGTAACTTGCTTGATGATAAGTAAAGAATCACCAAATACAACTAATTCTGTAAGATTCCAAGATATAGCCAGTTTTAACCCTGCGACGAGAGCTTCATATTCTGCGATATTGTTGGTACATGGGAATGCTAAGCGAAATGATTTGGGGATAACATGTCCACTGGGTGTGATAAGCAAAATACCAGCCCCTGAGCCATGGAGATTACAAGATCCATCAAAAAATAGAGTCCAAGCTGGCGCGATGTCTATGTGTAGAATATCTTCATCAGGAAAAGAAAACTGAAGTGGTTCTGTGCCAGGAAGGGGTGCCTCGGCAAGTTGGTCGGCAAGGGCTTGTCCTTTAATTGCTTTTTGTGGAACAAACTCGACATCGAATTCACTAAGTAATACGACCCAACTAGACATTCTTCCCGTGAGAATGGGTCTGGACAACAAATACTTGAGAGGATCAATTTTGGCAATCAACTTAGTTGTGTGATTGAGCAAGTAATGACGTAACTTATGGAATGCAAAGGCAACCGCTAAGCATACTTTTTCGATTTGGGAATAACGTATTTCGTGCTCAATAAGTGTTCGACTAAGGTAATATACAGCCTGTTCTTTTCCTTGATTGTTATGTTGTGCTAGTAGAGCTCCTATGGCATGTTCAGTGGCAGATGTATAAAGCAACATAGGTTTATCGGCAACTGGTGACATAAGAACAGGTGGACTAGAGAGGTATTCTTTTAACTTAGCAAAAGAATCTTGGCAATCGTGGTTCCAGTGAAAGTGTGCATCTTTCTTGAGTAACTGATTAAAGTGATGGCACTTGTCAGCCAACTGTGATATGAAACGCCGAATAGATTGTATCTTTCCCTGAAGACTGCGTAATTCTTTTAGGTTTTGAGGAGGAGGCATTTCCATAATGGCTTTGACTTTGGAAGGATCCACTTCTATGCCTCTTCGTGAGACAATAAACCCTAATAATTTACCAGAGGTTACTCCAAACACACATTTCTTTGGGTTAAGACGAACCTTATACTCACGTAATCTATCGAAAATGCGTCTCAACACACTTGGATGCCCTATTCGTGTTTTAGATTTTGCTAATATATCATCAACATAATCTTCCATGATATCATGTAACATGTCATGGAAGATAACAGTCATTGCTCGTTGATAGGTAGCACCAGCATTTTTCAATCCGAAAGGCATGACCTTATAACAGAAGGTGCCCCATGGTGTAGTAAATGCCGTTTTATGTTGATCTCCTTCAGCAATACGTATTTGATTGTAACCAGAGAATCCATCCATTAAGGAGAGCATTTCATGGCCTGCCGTAGAATCAACAATCATGTCTATATTTGGCAAGGGAAAGTCATCTTTGGGACAAGCCTTGTTGATGTCACGGAAGTCTGTGCATATTCTGATGCCAGGAGTTTTCTTGGCGACAGGAACTATGTTAGATATCCATGCTGAATAATCAATAGGTTTAATGAAGTCAGCTTCCAAGAGTTTCTCGAGTTCGGCTTTAACAAGTAATGCAACTTGGGGATGCATTTTACGTAGTTTTTGCTTTACAGGTTTTGCATCTGGATGTACCACAAGATGGTGTACTACAAGAGATGGGTCCAGGCCTGGCATGTCCTTATACGTCCATGCAAATATATCTTGGAATTCAATAAGGAGTGTTGTAAATTCCATGCATTCTTGGTCAGACAGACTAATGCCAAGTTGTAAAATTTTTGGTTGTTCAGTGGTGCCAATGTTTATGTCTTTTGTTTCTTCTACAAGCATTTTAGATGTATCCTTTTCGGAGAACGATGCTAATGGTTGATGTAGGTCATCAGTGTCAGGTGTTTGTTGGAATTTTTTGACATGTTTATTGGATAAGGTGGTGGTGAGGTTTTGACTATGGGAAATCCTCTGTTTGCGCTTTTGATCCAAATTTTTCTACGCGGTGAAGGATCGAATATTTTATCTCTTCGCCAAAATAGGCCGATGCATTTAGATTGATTTCAAATCCTTTTCTATGAGTGCAAGTAGGTATTTGGTCACGAGTTCGAGGAATTCTTGATGGCTTCATCATTTTGGAACATGTCCATGGCTACATGATGTGGTTGGCCATGGTCTATGAGACTCGGATGTGTAGGCTCAAAATTGATGACATTAATAGAAAAATGTTCAAAGGCAAGATGTGTTTCAGCGAGGTCTTCAAAAAGACTACATGGAGATCTAATTTCATTATCAGAACTGGTGTCATCATTGTCACTCGAAATTATTATGGGAGCGACATCAAACACCTTGAAACCTAGACCATGTTTACCGTGATGTTGTGTGCAATTTATAGGGTCTAAATGACCTTGTTCATTTGGACCGAGTCCTTTACCCTGCCATCGCATGTTTTTCATTATTCGGTGAGCTTTGGTAAATTGAGGGGACTCATAACATGGAGCAAAGTCGTCATTATATAACCAAGATCCTGAAGAACTTGGAATATGTTCGTTGTCAAGATGACCAAACTTTTTCCAAACTGACTGACCCATTTGGTAATTGGGATGGATTTTCAGATGTGGAGCGTTAGGTTTGCCATAGCTATGTGGGGATTTGGTGATATAAAAAGAGTCTGCCATCTTTTGAAATTGATATTCACCGCATCCCGTGTCAATGATTTTAAATGTGTGAGATGGGGGACCAATAGGTACCTCATGTGGTGGGGAAGTTAGTTTGGTAGTCTTAAAAGATGAAGAAAATGGGTTATAAGAAGAAGGGGGTGGATTGAAGGATGAAGGTTGGTTATTCACAGGAGGAGGTATCTTAATAGAGGAGGTGTGGTTGGATGAAGAAGATTGGCTAGGTGAAGAAGAAGGTGGTGTGGTGGAAGAATAATTGTTGCTGGAAGAAGAAGCTTGATTAGTGGAAGAAGATGATTGATTAGTGGGAGGAGGACTGGTGGAAGGTGGTTGACTAGCGGATGATAATGGATTGGAAAATGTGTTTTGGTTATGAGATGATGGTTTCGGATTATTGTTAGGGAGTGTATCAGGATCAATGCGTGTTTCATTAGGGATTATCCGAGGTGAAGCGTATTTATCTGTGGATGGACAATAGTGATCATGTCGATACCGTCCTTCGAGGAATCTACAATACTCAAAAGGTTGGGGATCTGCACGTAATGTAAATTCCTTATCCAAATGAGGAAACTTAATGCATTGGTGGAATGTTGATGGGACGGCTTTCATGGCATGAATCCATGGTCGGCCGACAAAAGAATGTTATAAGCGACTTCTACATCTACCACATGACAAATCGTGTCTAAGGTGATGGGTCCAACTTGGAGAGGCAACGTGATTGTGCCTTCAGACTTTCTTTCACTATTATCATACCCACGAATGGTTATGATATTGTTTTGCAAATCATTTTCAGTGTAACCTAGACAACGTAAAAGTTTCATAGAACAAATATTTAATGCTGATCCGTTGTCGATTAAGACGCGCTTGATTTTACGATGAGTTACATAACCCTCGACGTATAAAGAATGATTATTAGCGATATTGGGATTAAGCATGTCATCGGGACCAAAAGATAAAATAGGATTGGGGACTGCAAGATGTGCAATTAAAGCCTGGAATTGTTGTGAATTGATGTCCTCAGGGACACGAGCATTATTCAATGTTTGCATAAGGATGCGTTGTAGTGCGGGAGAAGAATTAAGTAGTTCCATGATTGAAATTTGTGCGGGAGTCTTCTCTAATTGTTTGACAATATTAAATGACGGCGTAGGTTGTGGAGAGGAATTGGCGGCGGAATTAGATGGTGGATTAGGAGGTGATGCCGGGGACGAAGTGGCAGATTTTTTTGTTGTAGGGACCCATATTTTTTTCTATCTAGTGGTGATTGCGCAGTCAGTTTTGATCTTTATAGTTGCCACTAAGTCTTGGTCATAATCTATGGTCGAGATGACTGAGTCATACTCGACATTGCTTGATGATTGACCCTTATCTTTTGAATTTTTATCATGGTTAGGGAATGGATTTTTGAACATGTGAAGTTTTTCATTAGGTGTTTTTGTCTCAGAAGTATTTTCGACTTCTATGTCTCCACGTTCAATCAGGTCTTGGACGTAATGGCGGAGTTGCATGCATCGATCTGTGGAGTGCCCTTTTATGCGATGGTAATCACAATATTCATTGTCTTTATACCAATTTGGTTTAGGTTGTCCTTCTTCGAAGGGTCTGACAATGGGATATGTAATCATATTAGCATTTGCCAAATGACGAAAGACACTAGATAGACTTTCTCCCAGAGGAGTGAACTCTCTTCATCGATCCCGAGAAGGAACTTCCTTTCTAGGGATAATGATTGGTTGTTTAGATTTTAACGTGGTGGTGGGATGGTTTTGGACATTTCGGACATGGCGGGAATCAGTAACACCATCGTTGATGATATTTCGATTCCGGTTAAAGAATTTAGATTTGTCCTGGTTTGGAGGAGTGTCTCGATAAGGTTGGTCTCTAAAGGGTGCTTTAAGTAAGCCCTTAGAAATGAGGGCTTTTTCGATTTGTGTCCCCTTTTCGATGACTTCTTCAAAACTATTTAGACAATGCATTTGCATGTGGAATGATAATTCGGCATTGAGATTAGGGACAAAAATGCTAACTAGTTGTTTCTCGGGTACTGAGCAGGGAAATCGGCTTGCAATTCCGCCATCGTTGTAAAAAGGAAGCAAAATTTTCGTTTGGCCTTTGCCTAGTGTTGCAGAGATCAAGCATGGTTATCTCTGAGTCTAGGTTATAAGAAAAATGTTTGACAAATTTCTCTGATAAGTCTGCAAATGTCGTGACCGACCCTTTGGGTAGATGGAAAAACCAGTCTAAAGCTTGTCCTCCTAAACTTTGGGGAATAATCGTAAAGGTACGTGTCTCGATAGGCAACTTCCTGACATTGCATGTAAAATTCCTTGACATGTTCACGGGGGTCACCTTTGCTTTTGTATTTATCAAACTTAGGGATTTCAAAGGATGGCGGAAATGGTAATCGTGATATTTCTGTATCAAATGGATAAGGACACAATTCTTCAAAGTTGAATTGTTTCGATTGTTTTTGCAGTCCCTGAATGGTGTCTTTCATAAGTTTCCATTCTTGTGCAAATGGAGAAGCGGGGGACGGTTTATCAAACATGTCGCGAGTATTAGAATCTAGATTGAGGTCTTTTAATCTTTCAGCTCTAATCGTTGTTTCCTCAAGTTTCTTTGTTAAATCTTGGATTTTAGTGAATAATTCTTCGGCCGAAGAACCATTTGGATTGTTTGGTATTTCATTGTGATAACTAGATTCACCATTGTCGATGAGTTTGTTTAAATTTTCGGTCCCGAAGTCAGGGGGTAGTTTTGCCCCCATGGCTAGGATGCGTAACAGATATTCATTTTTGTTTTGTTCTATCACCCTATTGACTTGTTCTTGTTCTTCAGTGGTGAGTTCTGGTTGTGCGACTTCTTCGTCGTCATTTTCACGATTGTGACTGCGAGTGAATACCATTATGACTTTGATTACTTTGGATTTATCGTGAATAAGCTTGTGATGACTGATAAGGAGAGTAACTCAAACAAGTTATCTCAATATGATGATGATGTAACTCGAGACGAGTTATTAGACGATTTGTTGCACGTTGTGTAGATTTGACTTAAATAAGCTCTGGACTATTGACGGGGAGAGTAACCTGAATAGGTTAATCACGATATGGTTGTGAAAGGATTTGTGTTGGCTATGATTTGGATAAATGTGATGGTGGACAGAATAATGAGTGAACTCAAACAAGTTACCCAATATTAGTTTGATATAGCTGGAAACAAGCTATGGATGATGTTTTGACAATTGACAATATGGGGAGTGAATGCTAGTCACTCAATATCAGTTGGATATAGCCGATGCCAAGTTATGACAAATGTATTGTTGGATGAGGTAAGCTAATGAAATTGGTGTGATGGTTTGATCTGTGTTGTTGGATTGTTTGGATGTTTTTGCTTGGTATTGAATTGGTCGAGAACTGATTTTTGTGGAACACAACTAGAGTCTGAACTTTTCAATGATGACACATTGATATCAGCCAAGTTTTATGATAAAAAAATGCTAAACTATTGTGTTTTCAAACAATGACGAGATCATGTGGATTGATTGTTTTGGCTTATGAGGTAACTTCTTGAGGAATGATCATTGTTTCATGCGATCATACAAGTATCTTTGTGAAATGGTGGATGCGAGCTCTTATTACTCCAAGAAGATCGTCCTCGATATACCCTAGTCTGATATACCTAATTACATGCGGGGACGGGGTGAGTGCAGAGAACCCTTAGAAACCTTTGGAGGAGACTCACCAATTCTTACTTGCTGTTTGGAGTGAATCACCACGTCGAGAAGCAGGTTTTGTGAAAAGGTGGAAGGTGATGGAGGGATGAATGTGTATGGTGTCCTTATAACTCCCGAAGATTTACGGGGGACGATGCCGAGGCTTCGTTATTCTGACTATTTAGGCGTGACTCGCATGCATGCCTGCTGCACGCAATGCATTACACAAAGTGAAGAAGCGGCGGCGAGTAAATACGAGCGTTGTGATGAGACTAGGTCTCAAAGTGCAATGCGAATCAAATCTTTGTTGGTGCGTGGTAGTCAAGTCCACGTCACCGATGTAGCTTTGGTGGTGATGAAATCCACCTTGTCTACGTGCAAAAACAATATGATAAAGTGATTAAACGCAGGGTTCTTTCCAACTTGAAATAAATCACTAGCAAAAAATAATTGCGTACCTGAGCGTACTTTTTTTTTTTTTTTTGTTTCAGCAATTGTCTTTAAATGGTGGTATTTTTGCGGGATTTTTGTTGTTTTTGTTTTTGTTTTTGTTTTTGACAATATTCCAGCAACGCGGTTCTACAGAAAACAAATTAGTAGTTATCCTGCAAATGAAATGTTAGAAAAGTGATCGTGGTTGTTTTTGATTTGCCAGATCGCTCAAAGCGCGAGAAAAAGAGCATACACAACCAACGACCAAAAAAATATTAAGAATATGACAAAGGAAAATAATTATTAAAATGACAGTTGAAAAACAAAGCTAGAGGATCCTGCAATGTTAGAACAAGAAACTAAAAAAATTGTGACCGTTTCTGATTTTCTAGATCGCTTGAAGGCGCAAGAAAAGAGCATACGCGGATACAATTAAAATAGTTTTTGATTTTAACTTTTTTTTTTTAAATATTAATAATTATTGCAATTAATCATGATTGCGAAATAGCGATAATGATTATGTTCACAAAAAATAAAAATGATGAAAGAAGAGGGTGAAAACGTTACCGAGAAGTGTTTTCGTGGAAAATTTAAATGTAAGGCAAAAAATTAAAAATAAAAATTATTTTCTAAAGCTTGAGTGGCCTCACGTTTCTGATTTCCAAGATCACTTTTGAAGTGCGAGGAAAGAGCATACGTGTGAGGATGTTTCGTGAAATAAAAATTAAAAAATAAAAATAAATAAAACTATAATTTTGTTGTTTTTTTAAAAAGACAGGTGTTAGAAGAAATGAAACCAAATTTTTTTGTAAGTCTAAATCTAAAAATTATTTTTTCATTGCATATATCTTTTCAATACCTTTCCGTTAAAAAAAAATGAAGTCATTCCGAGTTCGGGAGCAAAAGTTATGGCTTCCGGAAGATGAAATTTACGAGAACGCTCGAATGAAAATTTTAAACGTGAGAAAAACGTCCCGGGAGCTGGTTTTTTTTTTAAACTTCTATACTTCACACGAGAAGCTAAAATTTTGACAACAAGGTTAAAAAATAAAATAAATAGAAAGAAAGAGTTAGATCATAAAATGATTGACTAAAATAAAAGAAAAAAAAAATAAATAAATGATTAACTTCCTACAAAGCGATTATTTTAGCAAAAGGAAATAAATAAATATATTTTCGGATTGGTTGTCCCATGACACTAAGATGATAAACTAATGGCTAGTTCTTGTGTTTCTACGAGATGATGAGTGAATAACAAAATCAAAATCGGGAACTACTAAACACCAAGCAGGGAGATCAAAGACAGAATGAGCTTGCAGTAGTTTCATTGTTCTTTATAACTGCGAGATACACCACAAGACACCACACAACAAAAACACTACCCAAAGCGTGAAGGTTAACCAAAGAAGACCATAAGGAATAGAAAATGAAATAATAATAAACAATAATAAACAAAAAAATGATAAAACCACTAATTGGGAAATTAATGGTAATAGATCGAAAGTAACAGGGCGTGCTTGAGAATGTAAGCTATGAAAAATACACTACTAACAAGAAAGTAAAATACCAATAATCATACCTCCTCCTTCGCGTTATAGCAAACCTCGAGAATGGGCTAGGAAACTTGGATTGAGCCACGATTTTGTGATATGTAGGTGCTTTTCTTGAAGACGGAGCAAGACCTTCTGCATGCAACGATCCTCTTACTTTGCACTGGATGGGAAAAAGGATTATGAGGCTATTTTGGCATTAGGACGAGGCAAAATGATGTTCTTTGCTCAAAGGATGCAAGAACTTAGATATGGCATGAAAGCTTATTCTCCGTGTGTTTAGAGGGGAGGGGTAAGGTTGTATTTATAGCCTGGGGGAGTGATTAGCTTAGATTAATTTAAGTAATCATGGTTTGAAAATGTGGGCAAGATTAAGTGGGTGGTTTGAAAATGTGGGCAAGATTAGGTGGGTGGTTTGAAAATGTGGGCAATATTAGGTGAGTGGGGGCCACGAAGAATGGGTGAGGATTTGAATTATATTTTTAATTCATAAGTGGAGGATTTTAGGTGAGTGGGGACCACGAATGGTGGGTGAGGATTTGAATTTGAATTTTTAATTCAATAGTGGAAAAACATGGAGAATAATGACATGTGGTGAGGATTAGATTATTTTTAGATTTTGAAATGGATAATTAATCAAATTATATTTGATTAATTCGAAGTGTATTTTTGTGGGAAATGAGGAAGGGAAATTAATTGATTTAGGATAGATGTGAAGAGGACTATAGACTAGCTAGGCTAGAAAAGCTTGAACTTCTTGATGAAAAATGCCTTCACACCTTGGACCATATTAAAGTGTATCAAAATCGAGTCTGCATGATACAATAAATGCATCATCCCTCATGAATTTGAGATTTTTGATCTTTTCTTAAGGACTAGTTCAACACTACAAGATAATGTGAAAAGAAAGACAAATTTGAGCCTAACTTGTTAGGCCCATACATTGTTATGGCTGAATTTGGTTCAGGGGCCTATAAACTTACATATCCTAATGGTGATGAGCTCAGGAATCCTATGAATATCATGCATCTCAAGTGTTTCTATACTTGAGATTGGAGGCATTCAAAAATTAAAAAACAAAAAAATCAAAAATAGTAAAAAGAAATAAATTCATTGAAATTTAAAAACCACACAATTGTGGCACTTTGGACAAGTCCTTTGGTGAAAACCGGTTTCGGTGCCACATGAGTATTTGGTATTCACAAGAATCCCACATATGGG
Organism: Taxus wallichiana var. yunnanensis; assembly: GCA_018340775.1. Taxonomy (NCBI): domain Eukaryota; kingdom Viridiplantae; phylum Streptophyta; class Pinopsida; order Cupressales; family Taxaceae; genus Taxus; species Taxus wallichiana. The sequence continues at coordinate 823,658,283 of CM031238.1, forward strand.
GGCATGATCACTTCTTCTTAGCTAGTCCTTGGTCTGTGTTTGTAATCCTTTTGAGCCTATCCTTCTTGGCCTTGATCTGTGATGCAAATTTCATTGACAAATTAGCACACTCATCAAGATAAGAACCATATATGTCTTCATTACAACAAATGACCTGTTTTGTAAATCATGTGCTAATAGATTAGAATGGATAAATCATGAAAATAATGACCTTTCTCACCTTAAGTGTCTCCAACATTCACTATACCATGTGATAAACTCTTTCTTGATGTTAGATTCACTGCAAATTGATCACTCACAAAGTTATGTTAAAAATTCTTTGTTTTCTCTCAAAATTTCCCTTAATTCTCTTCAAGCTTACTAGGCAACAACACACAAATATTTTCATTTTTATCAACTGATACCCTCATTTAGTATATGCTTTTATCAAGTTCAATCCACTTGTTATCATGGCATTCATAATGATCAATGGCCAAAAACCTTCAATTAACTCCACACTTTGAAAAAACTTCCTTATTTTAATCTAAAGAACCAAAGCTCTGCATGGTTCATGGTTAGAATTATTTATGCATGTCGAAAATAAGCTAAATAATTCTTCAAACAACATTTTCCTTTAATATGGTGTGGTTAAAATTTGAGATCCTAACTCTCAAGATTCTTCTCTCAATCTTCCATTTCACATATCTTCAAAATACTAGCCTTGTCTAGGTAGGTTTATGAACATTTCTTGTGAAATTCAAGGTTTCCTTACACAAATAGACCATTTTGACCACCCACTTTCATCATTCATCTATTACCAAATTTTTATTGATTGTCTTCAAATGCGCACTTCCTTTATAATTGGACCTTTTAATTAGGCATGTGGCTGAGTTTTATCTTATAAACCCAAACTTTCAAGGATATCTAGAGATTTACCCATTCTTTCACCACAATTCCTTCAAAATATCTTAACATACACTTTATCACAACATCAACTACCAATTTTTATGTTGATATTCAATATTTAAGGGATTCAAACTTGAGTTTCTCACAAACCTTAGTTGTGCTCTATGCTTTGCAGAGAGGTTTAAAACATGTAAGGTGTCAAATACGTATTTTCAATACTTCTCCTTTGGATTTTATGATATTCGACCTTTTTATTTATCATGTTCTATCAGGATACTACATGTGCTAAGCATAATTTATGATCACGCACAACTAAATGCCACATGTATATCAAAATTAGGGTTTTAAGGATGCCAACATAGGAGTTCTATTAAGGATGACTTAAAATTATTGAAATGGTCTCTCCACCACTTGTCATAGTGTCTAAACACTCTATATCATCTTCCTTGAGCACATATGTGATTTAACAATAAAAAATTACTTATTCCCAACATACTCGACTACAAAAGAGTATTTCAAGGGAGAACTTCTTGGTTTATACTATTCCATTAGCTCAACATGTAATCATCAATACACAAAGTAATTCTCTTTATTCACTTGACTATTCATGTCCTAAATGATCATATATCCTACATGCAAAGTATTTATACCTCATAAAACAAATTGTAATCACAACACACAATTTCCTTAAAAAAACACATTTAAAAGTTACTCCTTAACCGAGAAGAGCAGTAGTATAACTTCTCATTAATCAAATATCTTAATCACATGCGAGATATTTTTCTTATAAAAAAATTCATTGATAACCTCACAAATGAATCTTCCATAAGGAAATTCATAAAAATTAAGCAATATAGGCATTCACACAATCCTTACCATGTAAAATAGATTCCTTCATGTTTATCTCATGTATTTGATACAAAATTTCTTGTCTATTTCTTTAATCCATCTTTCTTTACTTGAGGAAAAATCCCCCTAACTAATTCTTACTTTATTTTTACTCATTCTCCCACTTACTCCATAAACCCTAACTAGCTTCTTAAGACTCGTGACTTACATGATGCCCATACATGGCCAAAATAAATTTATTACATCATTTTTTAACTCATACTCTACCCTAAGACTTTTGACAATATGCCTAGAGATCTAACACTCACCTTTACATGTATTAAAACCTCCTTCCAACTCCTTAATAAGTAATATTTTGCTCTTTTACATGCTTAGAGATTAAAATTTGAAAAGGAGGGAAACTTGTAATTTGACATTTTAAGCAACTTGACTCCACTTAATACTTGCCAAACTTTTTCTCATGATTGCATAACTCATATTCATCTCCATTGACTCCATAAACATGTTAAGAAGGGTATTTTGACATCGTTGTAGCTTATTTCCTTGATGCTCTTGCATCATAATTCCAATGTGGAGAAAATTCATCATTTACTTTATGTGTATAGCTGATTATCCTTGCATGCTCTTACTCTTCTTTCTTCACTCCCATTGTCCTTGTGTGTTCTTTGACCACCTGGATCCCATATAGTGTTCTTCATGCTTACATTTTCCTTGAATTGGCTTCCTTATCTCTTGAGTTTCATCTTTATCATCCTCATCCTCGGTGTAGACATGTAAAATGCTGAAATGATCATTTATCGAATAATATATTCATAAACCATACAATAACTAATCGTGCGATTAATTATTATCATTATCCCCATTATCATGTCTCAATTATTTCTATTATTCATCCCATAATCCCATCTTATCCTTAGTCATATTAATACATCATTAATATTTTCATTACCTCATTAACTAATCCCTATTAACTATTTTCTAGGAATTTAAAATTACCACCCACCTACCACCTACTCTATACCTACTCTACACCTAGCCTCTCCATCTAATCACTCCACTAATCACATTTAATTTCACCTAATCTCAAACTAACCTATCCTCCAAATCTAGAGGCTTCTATTTCTAGAAGCCTCTCCAATTTTCCCTCTTTTATATTCAAATATTTCCCTCCCTCCATTGAATTTTTAATTCAATAGAGGCTTATTCTAATATCTATAATTTTCTAATTCTAGATCCTTCTCCATTCTCATCCATTTTCCACCATTGATCTACCTCCTACATGGCAAAATCCCAACCCTCCATTCTTCCTTCCTCTAACTATAAATAGTAGTGCCACCCTCCATGCACACAACCTTAGAAATTTGTAAGTATATGCTGCCAAAATATTAAGCCAAGATCTCAATCTCTATAACATTCATTAAGCTAAGATCATCATCCAACAAGGGGAGGTGTTGCCAAATTTATCCCACAAAATCTGAAGCATTGCAACAACATCTTGAACACATCCAAAGCTACAAGGAAGAGCATTGTGTTAGAACTATAATATTAAGTGCACCATAATATATAGTTTATATTTAAATATATAAAATAAACTATATTCATATTATTTAAATATAAAATTTATATTAGGGGTTGGTTAATTTAATTAATCAACTAATTAAATAAGGGAGGTGTGCCCCGTCACTTAATAAGGTTATAACCCTTCAGGTTATTTAAATATGAACTTAGGTCATATTCAGGATATCGAATCAAATCATATCGATTATATATCGAACATTGATAAAATAATATTCCAGTGTGTGGAATATGAAGGTTAATCCTGGTAAAAACATGGAGTAGAAGTGAGGAGGGAGTTACTTGGACTGGTAATTGTAAAAGTTTCTTGATAGTGGATTTATTCTGTGGTTTTTACCCATTTAGGGGTTTTCCATGTTACATGTTGTGTTATGTGTATAATGTGTTTTATTTAATTTATTTATGTTGTATATATTATAATGTTTTACTTTATAATAATTCATTAATTAATTTAGTTGGTTATTACACCTTTTCACCCCTCATCCTAACATGGTACCAGAGCAGGATTAATAAATTAAATTTAATCCTAAGTTAATCCTATGGTTGTAATGGTTGGGAAGGTAGTTAAAATATTTGAAATATTATTTAACCCCCTTCCCATTCCACATAGTTGGTTGGTTGGATGAATATTGCACAGGTGAAAAGGCATTTTGGAATTTTCAACTACGTGAAAAGAATTCAACTTCGGGAATTACCAAGACTCTGGAAAATAAGGTAAGGGTTGTAAATCTTTGAAATATTTTATATAGTTTTATATAGTTTGCAAGGATTTGAGAAATTCAAAAGGGGAAGTAAAAATCTAGAGTAAAATTTGAGTTTACAAGGGGAGACAACACTCGAGAAAATAGGTTTTTCTATTTTTTTCATTGGTCAAGAAAATTTCTTGTCCCCTGTAATACATTTGTTTTTCGGAAACCCTTATTCATGTCCTGAATAGGGCCCCTAAAATTTTTTCTCTATAGTTTAATTCAAACTATAATAGTTGTGTGTTTTTTATAAAATATTTGTATTTTATAAAATACAATATATATATATATATATATATATATATATACTACTCAAATATATAAAACAATATATCTATGTATAATTTTTTATATATGCATATATATAAATCTATATAAAACTTATATGGTTTTATAAATATATAAGCCTAATCTTACAAACCTAAACCTATCTACCTAACCAAATTTTTATTCATACCGAAAACCATATTATAAACAGTATATATATATATATATATATATATATATCATCTCTTGAACATCACCTCAAATTATCACAATGGTCCTTCACTAGCCCATACACCATCCAGTCATCTAGGTAGACTTGAAGAAATTTATGGATAAAGTCCTAGAATGCTTGTACCATGATGCGTGAGAACACAACAGTGCATTATTTAATCCAAAAGGCATGACAGTGTAGGAAAAGCTTCCCCACTTAGTGGAAAATTTTGTCTTTCTCCGTATTCCTTTGAAATCCTCGACTTGGTGATACCCTCATAACTCCATTCGTGAAAGAGTAGACCTCGCACTTGGCTACTCTTTCAAGAAATTCTTTAGTAAAGGGGGTTGGGAAAGGATCAATGACACATACTTGCATTCAGGTCCCTGTAAACAACACAAATCCTTATTATTCCATCCTTCTTGATAATGATGACCATTAGGTTTATCTATTTTGATTCCTCCATAGCCTCAATGATAACAAATGTTATCATCTTGTATATTTCCTCCTTGACCCGTACGGCAAGTTAGGATTCATCCAAAGAAGGCCTCTTCCAAATTGGGCACACACATTCCTTAAAATAGATTCTCATCTCCTCAAGGAATGGTGGACACCTTTGAGTTCATGGTACCCGTGTGGTGGTAAAAATCCTAGAACTCGCGCAATGTATCAATGATCTTTAATACTTCTTTCTATGACTAATAGTCCCTAATGATAGCTTATTTAGGTTATATCTCTATCCCAATGTTAACCTTATTTATTTTCAAGGGCTCATGGTAGGTGTGTGCTTTCTCATCAACATTATCTATGACTTCATGCATACCTTCACCATCTACTACATAGACCAATTTTCCTGTTTCCTTTTCCATACATGCGCGCTTAAGATGTATCTCTTCTGATTCCTCTTCATCAAAATGAATCTCCAAACTAGGTTAACCTAGCAAATATAGTAGCCTATCTTCCACCATGGTGTTATCTCCCATTATAAGGTGCTTGAAAACTTGCAACGCCTTATACACTGATGGCTTGGTACTGATACTCAAAAGCTTGAATGAGATCAGTTGTTAACTCCTGCCAATTCTCTATCTTACGCCATGTCTCTGAGTGGATATACCATGTATGCGCACAACCTTGTAAGATGGAATATAACTTATGCACCCATAATGAAGGTGGTAAAGCTTCTATACCCTCCATCCAGGCCTTCTCACAAGCTTGGATATGGAACGAGGTGGGTTCCTTTCCATGGTAGTTTTATATGACAGTGGCGCGTTGCTTCTAGAGAATATTACGGAGAATACAAATCTTACCTTGTGCCACTCTAGGAGAATCTTGCGATGTGTTGTCCACAAACGTGTGGCAGTATTCAAGAAATTTATAACTAAGCATACTTCTTCTTTCATCCTCATTTTTCCACTGAGCCTCCATTTCTCGTAAGAAATCATCAGGGCTTGCTCCTCCAGAGTAACTTGGTATCTTCTTTCTTCCTAAGTGCTTGAATAAGTGTGCCTTCATCACCCTTATTACAGATCCTATCAATTATCTCCCAATCAACTCATAAGTCCCGTGCGCCCAATTGTCACACACTATGCTAGTTATATCACTCATTGACAGAGAGCATCTTCAAATTGGATGACTCCTTCTGTAGGATGAATTACCTCAGGATCTTTGATGGAGTGCACATAGATTCTGTCAAGGACTTCTTCTCTTAAGGGCTTAGTATAGGGTGTTGAATTCCCATTTATTAAAGGGATGATCACCCTTTCTTCCTTGTTCTCAAAACTAATATACCCCTTGTTAAACCATAGGTCAACATTATTCTTATAACACCAAGGGTGCCCAAGTAATGTTGGGAAATTATCCGCCTCGGTGAGTGCCAAGACTTCAAATTCCCTAGTGAACTTGGCCCCTTTAATAGTGATAACCACATATTTCAAGACTTTAATGGGCATTGCCTTTGTCTTTTTTCCATATACAACACATTTGAATATGGCTGTAATGCGGGCCTTCCCATTTGATTCCATGCATCCAAGGATATAACATTGATCTCCACTGTTGTGTCGATGAGGATATTTCTCAGAAGCCACCCATCAACAATTGTATTCAATGTAATTTCTTTATCATAGTCAAAGATATGAGGAGGAATATTGGCATGTAGAACCTACCTTTCACGCTCTTCTCGACACGTGGTATCTTCACCCGTAACCATTCTCCTAGTAAGGGAATGATATTCTCCTACCTTAACATTTTACACACTTCCCTGACCTCATCTAGATCCTTCTGTGGATCCTTGACATTCTTTCTTTTCTCCAACTACCTTGAATGCTCCTTTAGACATTGGATTTCCCCTTACAAACTCTTAATTACATCCATAGTCTCTTGATACACTTCCTTCTGATGAGTAGGGTCTGGATAATTCCCATGTACCACTTCTTCCCTAACAACCAGATTTTGTCCTAGTATCTCCATTGCATGAGTAGCCTCTTCTTGTGTTGTCACTAATACAGGTTCTAATCTTGAATCATGCACCACTCTTGGCATCCACCGAGGTTCGGTATTCTTTATGCTCACCATCTCAGCATCTTTGATTTTTTGGTATTGTTGGCTCATGTGTTCAAATAACTAAGGGAGCTCCTTGTAATTATGTTTCTTTCTGCACCATGAGTACTGTAATAGATTAGGACACTCATGCTTATAATGCTCTGTAGACCCAAATTTATAACAAGTTACTCACGAGAACTCACTTTTTCCTCCACCGTGGTTACTGTGACCATGAAATCCTCCGCAAAAGCCCTTCCACACGCTCCTCCATCTACATGCCCTTCATAGCAATGATCATCATCCTTAGAAATGAATGCAAGGATAGTCCTGTGCATACCAAGATCAATAACATCATGAATCTAGTCAATCATCCTGCAATCCTTGGTATCATGGGTCGTAGAGGTACAAATCTTGCAATAACAAGAAACATTCTTACAGATTACGTGTTTTAGTACAGAAACCTATTTACATCATGATTCCCATGGAAAATATCACATTCTACCACCATGGCATGTACCAAATTCTAAGGTCAATTATCCTTTACATGCCCTTCCACTTCAAATTCATCGTGCACCAAAGACCACTACAAACCACATGTATTAAATTTGCAGACAACTTCTCCAACTTCTTGGCCATTGCAACAATTTGAGCCTCTAGAAAGGGGTTAACACCAATATCAATGGTCGTAATAAACCTCGATGTAGAGCGGCTTCCAAGGCCTCATGTGGGTCTTTGAAAGTCTTGTGTGATAGTCCCCTTATAAACGAAGTTATCAATCCCCCAAAAAACCATTGAGCATGCTAATAAGGGTGAATGTCATAGGATAGTTTTGAGAAGAGAGTTATGAACCATGTGTCATACTCTCAAACACTCTCTTCTATTCCTTGTTGGATCTCCTTCAGAGTGTTAATGCTCTTCTTCTCAAACTTATGGATATGGAACTATACTAGGAAGGCATTTTTCAACACAGTGTAATCCACCACTGTCTGATGTGGGTCATACTTATGGTACCAGATATGCGTGCGCCCTTGCAACATCGTTGCAAACCGACTTTATTTTTGCTCCATGATAGTGATTCCTTTGCGTGCCAAAAAAATTCACATTTTTACACATGTTCTGTGGCATCCTTAATTCCTTTGTAGTCCGAAAAGCACAAAAACATCTCAAAGAATACTTGTGGAGGTGGTTGCGGCTCTTGTCCTCCTAATCTAGAACCTTTGTTCCCTCCAAGTGTGTTTCTCTTCCACCGATACACTAGATCCACCAGACTTGTTCCTCCCGACCCATTAGACCCTCTAGATTCAATAGATCCACCAGTCCTTTAGTTCCTATACCACCGAGATCCACCTCCCGTAGCCGGAAAATGGCCTCGAATTAGTTGTGCCTAGTGTCCCCATTGTCCCATTGAACTACACATTGATGGTTTTGATCTTGTCTCGTGTCACTTCCAGATGCAATACCAAAACCTTATGTATTTACACCTTGTCTAAAAATTCCTCTAAATAAGGGAATGGTTTGCGCAGCCATGGATGTCCCAAACCATAAATTTTATCTCCAGGTGTAGATCGGTTACTTTAATCGATACCAAATGGATTAGAAATACTTCTTCCTTAATCTAAAAACCAAGCGCCAAAGTGGTTGGTCACCGGTGGGTTCGAGATGCATGTTGATGGCTCTCCTTTATCCATACGATGAACTCTCATTAGAAGTTGAAGGGGATTATCTCCTGCACTTACCAAGATGGGGTAGCACTGGACAGTGTGTAGGTTCCACCTCCTCTACGTGAACCTCAACTCCTTCCCATAACATCTACCTCTATAGATCCATCACATCTGCAACCTCACATTGTCTAGCCATATCCCTTTCACAAGCTTCACTATACTTGAGTTGTCTCTCTTCCCTTTCCTTTTCATCCGTAATGTATGCCATCTTCCTCCACCCTAGCTTCCTCACCCAACACTCAAAGAAGCTTATCCAACCATAGGAAATGCTTCTAAACTTAGGGTAATGATCAAGATCTTCATAGAAAAAGGGATAACACGTAAAAATGATCCTATGGGATACCTCAGAAACTCAAAATCAGCAACCTCTGGGAAATAATACATAGAAATGGCATATTCCAGTATAACTAGTCAAGACTCCTTTCCACCAATGATCAAAAACAAGCGTCCAAGCTAGATCTCGCATCCTGCAGCCTCTCGTAATGATATTGGGTCCATATGCGTTATCTATAGTACTGTTCTATCTAGATGCATATGGTTAAAGCCATTCATATAGTTCTATTGGAAAACAACAGAAGAATATCTCGTATAACTCATGGTACATGTTCTATTCTATCCATCTACGTGCATCAAACTCGGTCCAGGTCAATCTTTGAGCAAACTCGTCCTCTGTGATTTTGAACCATGCTTTAACACTTTCCAAGGTCAGACGGTTCTGTCATCACGCATCGCAGGGACCAAGATGTATGCCATTTCTCACAACAACTTCAAAAAGAGGTCCCAACAATGGAACCAAGATGTAGTCATTTTTATTCCCTTATAGCAACAATATAATCCCATACGTGCTTGACTTATCACCCAATGGGAACTGGATGCTCACTCGAGGCATGTGTGAGTGCCAAGCCCCTCCTTTATGTGAGTGTTGTGAGAATACATCTTGTAATGAAATTACTTGATTAATTATGATTATCACCAGCAATAGAACACCAAATAACATAATATTTCAGATAAATTCTCTCAATATGAAAGTATAATAGCTTGGCCACTTCGAGGGGGCAACCTCTAAAACATATAATAAGACTCAAATACTCAACATAATGATCATCCACTACCTATAACCCCTATTTATACTATTCCTATGATATGGCCATCAACAAGGCCGACCAACCAATGATAATAGATCATATATGAAAGAGATACATCATGATAAGAAGTTATGATAGCCACAAGTCGGCTATATCCATCCCATGTAAGATATATAATTAAGGGTGTAACATGCCCCTCCCCTTCAAAGCAACATTGTCCCCAATGTTGGGAAGCCCTAGATGTTGCTGCATGAATGCTTCATCTTCCCATGATGCATCCTCAATATTCATATTCTTCCACTTGATCAAGTACTCGGTAATGACTCTGGTCCTCAGTCTTTTGGTGTGTGTCTAAAGAATGCCTTCAAGTTCCAATATGATCCTTCCTTCCTCGTCTACAATTCCGGAAGCACTGATTGGGTGGAAATGGGTTACCTAATAACTTTCTTTAAGAAAGAAACATGGAAGACTGGATGTATTCTACTTCCTGGAGGGAGCTCTAGCTTATATGCCACACTACCAATTTTCTAAAACTCGGTAAGGACCATAGTATTTAGGAGCAAGCTTATTATCCTTTTGCTATTTTTTTAAGGATAACTACTTATATGGTTGTAACCGTACAAAAATAAAGTCTCCCTCTTCAAATGTCGCTCACTTCTATGTTGATCAGCCTTTTGCTTCATACGATTTTGTGTCCATGCCAAATTTTCTCTAAGACTAAAGAGTACCTCATGCTAATGTTGAATGTGATATTTGACTGCTCTCACCTTTGGTTTGACCTTCAAGCTAGATATGAGTGATGGAGGATGGTACCCATAAATTTCCAAAAATGGAGACATTTTGGAGGAGGTATGAAATGAATTATTGTACCACCATTCTACCAGTGGCAACCATTGCACCCAATGTTCTTGTTTATCTGAAGTAAAACATCGAAGATATCCCTCTAAACATTTATTTACCACCTTAGTTTTCCCATCTAATTAGGGATGATAAGAGGAACTCTGGGCTAGTTGGGTACCTAGACAAGAGAACAAATCAGTCCAAAAGTTACTTGTAAATATTGGATCATGATCACTTACTATAATTTTTGGTGTGCCATGGAGATTTTGAACTGTATCCATAAAAGAGATGGCAATTGTACTAGTTGTGAAAGGATGAGCCATGGCACAAAAATGAGCATATTTGGTAAGTCTGTCTACCACGACCATGATGAAACTTTTCCCTTCTGATTTAGGTAATCCTATGATGAAATCCATTGATACCTCTTCCCATATCTCACTAGGAATAGATAGAGGTTGGAGAAGACTAGGTGTCTTAATGGTCTCGCCCTTATTTTTTGGCAAACCAAACATTCTGCCACAAATTTTTGAACATCTCCTTTCAACCCCTCCCAAAATAAATCCTTCTTAACTCTATGATATGTTTTCAAGACCCCAGCATGGCCACCTATTGGAGAAGAATGTAGCTCTGAAAGAACATGGTGTTTAAGTGTAGAGTTCTTACATAGATATAACCAATATTTGTACCAAAATGTATCCCCCTTCCATATAAATTGAGCTGATATGGACGGATCTACCTGGATATTTTGAATGAGAGTATGTGTGGTTGCATCTTTCTTTCATTCTTCATGTGCTTGATCTACCCAATCTACATTTATTATAGAGATGGCACATAACAATGCTTCTAGACTCATCCCTCCTAGACAGAGCATCAACGACCAAATTTTCCTTTCCTTTCTTATAAACAATCTCAAAGTCATATCCCAACATCTTAGTGACCCATTTTTGTTGTTCTTATGAAGATAGACATTTCTCTAAGAAATATTTCAAACTATCATGATCAATTTTTACCTTAAAATGTCTACCCATCAAGTATGGTCTCCATTGTTTGACTGCATGTAGTATTGCCATCATTTCCTTTTCATAGGTGGGCTTTAACAAATTATTTCCTTTTAGTTGTCGGATCTCAAAAACAATGGGGTGTCCTTCTTGCATTAGTACTACTCTGATTCCATTTCTTGAAGCATCACACTCAACTACGAAAGTTTTGGATAAATCTGGGGTTGCCAATATTGGAGTGGTGCACATAGTTGCCTTCAATTTTTCAAATTCCCTAGATGTTTCCTCATTCCACTGAAAGGATTCCTTCAATAATTTTGTGAGTGGTGCTACTATACTACCATAGTTTTTGAAAAATCTATGATAATACCCTGTGAGACCTAAGAAACCTCATAATTGTTTAAGGGTTCTTAGGGTTTCCCATTCCACCATGGCCTAGATCTTGTGAGGGTCCACCTTAACACCTTCATGAGAAACAATATGGCCCAAGTATTCCACTTCCTGTACCCCAAAAGAACACTTCGAAGGCTTGGCATAAAGTTGATGTTTCTCTAAGACTTCTAAGACAGTATTGACGTGATGTAAGTGTTTCTCCCATGATTTGTTGTAGATGAGTATATCATCAAAAATACTAAGACAAACTTTCTTAGGAATGGTCTAAATACTGAATTCATCAAGCTTTGGAATGTGGAGGGAGAATTGGTAAGACCAAATGGCATCACTAGGAATTCATAATGGCCTTGATGAGTTCTAAAAGTTGTCTTATGAATATCTTCTTGCTTGACTCTAATTTGGTGATACCTAACACGTATCTAGTTTTGTAAAATAAATGGCACCATGTAACTCATCTAATAAATCATCTATGATGGAAATAGGAAACTTATCTTTGATAGTGAACTTGTTAAGACCTCTATAATATGGACACATGCGCCATCTTCCATCCTTGCAATGCACCATCACCACGAGAGTAGAATAGTCACTTTGATTGTGACGAATAATACCCATTTCCAACATTTCCTCCACCATCTTCTTGATCTCACTCTTTTGCACATATGGATATCTATAAGGCCTGATGTTGGGGGGTTGGCTTCTTGGAATCAATTGAATAGCATGATCATGCTCTCTTTCAAGCAGTAATCCTCTTAATTCCTTAAAGACAACTACATGTTGATTAATAACCTTTTAAAGATCATGATGCAATACCTTCATTTGCGGTTGGACTTCTATAGAGAATAATCATGCTATAAAACCTTCAGACCCCTTTTTAAGAATCTTCTGCATTTGGTGAGAACTCACCACTAGAGGATCTTTAGCTTGTATACCTCGAAGTTCAAATTTTTTACCCTCAGAATGAAAGTACATGAACAATTCCTAGAAATTTATCTCTATGGTGCCCAAAGTAGTGAGCCACTGAACACATAAGACAATATCAACTCCACCCATGGGAATAGAAAACATTGTAGATTCTAATGTGTAATCACCCTTTATGATTTTGAATTTATGGCATTTACCTGAACATTGGACTATGCCACCATCTACAATCATTACTTGAAATTCAAGTGATGGGTAGATGAAATAATTTAGTCTTGCTACCAACTTATGATTGATGAAATTATGAGTGCTCCCTGAATAAATCAAGACTGTTTCCTTTTGCTTCTTAAGATAACCCACAACTTGAAGGGTTTGTTGAGTACTAATACCTAATAGAGCATGACATGAAATAGTGGGTTGAGGATCTCTAGATTCTTCCTCTAATTTTTCCACTTCCTCTGTTGATGTTGCCTCATATTCTTCCTCATCACCAGATCCTTCAATGTAGAACAATTTTTTCTCAAAACATTTATGATTTGGTCCATGTTTTCTATCACAGTTAAATCATAACCCTTTGGCTCTTTTTTCTTCAATTTGTTGAGGTATCAACCGAATTGGCCGAGGGTAAGAAGGAGACAAGGTGTTACGATCTTTTATGCTAGAAAAGGACTGCCTTCTACTAGAAAGAAATTTTTCCTCTACTCGATGTGCCATGATAATAGAATCAGCAACCTTGAGTGGGTTAAACATGCGTACCTCATGCTTAATGTGGTCCTTAAGACCCCCAAGAAATAGGTCATTCAAATACTCTTCTATAATATCCTCCACACGCAAGGACAAAGTTTGGAATTGATGGACATACTCCTTAATTGAACTTGTTTGGCGTAACTTTTCTAATTGGTTGAAGTAATTCTCAGAAACACTAGAACTATAGTGTAATTGAAGCTCTTCAGTGAAAACTGTCCAGGTGACATTTAGGCCATTCTTCTTCCTCGAGCAATAACCAACGATACCAAAAAAATTGATCAGGTTCTAGGTATAAGGATGCCACAATTACCTTTTGTCCTCCTAGGATCTGATGGAGAACAAAGAAATTTTCCATTTGGGTAATCCAATTGAGTGGATCCTTTCCATCAAATTTATGCATTTCAAATTTTGGAATCATGTACCTCCATTGGTGAGAAGGTCCACTTGAATGATTAAAGGATCCTCCATGATTGGAGTGATTTGGATATATGTGACCATTTTTATTGAACCCATATGAATGGCATCGGAAGTTGTATTTTAAATAGCATGCAATAAATCCTACTTGCATTGCATGAAAATCCTTCGAATCTCACTCCTAAGGCTACCTTTCAAATGATGAAGCTCAACATTAAGGTCATCCTTACTCACCATATTTTTTACCCTTTCCTGAAGTTGGATGACCACCTCAAATACTCCCAAACTAGTAGACTCTAAAGCAATATCTTCCTTATTTGGGGTCATTCCTAGAGTTTCTTGTCCTTTTCCTTGGCCTCGGGTAGATCTACTAGCCATGAAAAGGGTTTGGGCCTAGGGGTAGACTTAATAGGGCATAATTTTAGGGTTTAGGGTTTCGTAATTTTTTTGCCGAATATAGGAATTTATAAAAAAGAAACCCTATCTAGTTTTTTGAGGGGTTTTCAAAAATATAATAAATTTGAAAATTTTCCAAAAATTACGCCCTAGGGAGCCAAATTATGAATAAATATAGAACCGTAATAACTTTTGCAAAACAAGTCAAAATGTATTGAAATTTAGAGAGAAGCTTACTTGACTTATTTTGCCATACCACTAAAAGAAAGATGAAAAGTTTGCTACCAATCTTGAGACATAGCCAAACCTTTAGAATTAGGGTTTGACGTCGTCCTGGCCGAGATCAAGCTCTGATACCACTTGTAATGAAATTACTTGAGTAATTATGATTATCACCAGCAATAGAACACCAAATAATAAAATATTGTAGATAAATTCTCTCAATATGAAAGTATAATAGCTTGGCCACTTCGAGGGGGAAACCTCCAAAACATATAATAAGACTCAAATACTCAACATAATGATCATCCACTACCTATAACCCCTATTTATACTATTCCTATGATATGACCATCAACAAGACTGACCAACCAATGATAATAGATCATATATGAAAGAGATACATCATGATAAGAAGTTATGATAGCATCAAGTCAGCTATATCCATCCCATGTAAGATATATAATTAAGGGTGTAACACATCCCCTACTAACAGAATCTTAGATGCAAGAAGGGAAGGAACCATGCATTCATTCTGAAGGTATGGGGATGAGTTACTATATAAATGCATCTATTTAGATAACAAGGAAATATCAAATAGATAACATATCTGATAATACAAAGAAAAGGCACTAGGATTTATACCCATGAAAAATGCATATATTTTAAAATAAATCCATATATTCATATTACTCTCAGTAACCACATTACATTCCTCAAAGACATTATAGACCAAATGTATTAATGTAGATAAGACTTATACATCAAAATCCTAAACTATGCTTTCCAGATTACAAAGATGTTCATAGACCCATCCCTCTAGATAAGTCATCTCTCCTATAGCCTCCCTAATGAGAATCCCTAGAACCCATCACTATTTTTGTAGAGCTTCACCTCTCCTCTTCTTCTTTTCGCCTCTCTTGATATCTCTCTTGATGCCCTCTTCCCAAAGATTCATCCCTTCCTTCTACCCGAGCATCTCTATATATAGCTTTAGCATCCACCACCATGCCTTCCTAAAGTAATAGATTAGTTGTCAAGTGTCCATGTGGTCCTTCAATGGAGCATGCTTCTTCCCATCTGAGCTCTCCACTTTCTAGTAATGATGTCTTTCTAGATCCTTCCATCACATGGAATATTCCTTGACCATCAAGCTACCAGGATGACACCTTATCCACTCCGCATGCTCAGTCGGGTCACGATTTTCTCATGTGCCTCCTAGGATGCCGAATATGGATAAGTCTTGAAACCCCTTACTTTTCCTTATGCAATCGCCTTGGGTTATGCTAAACCCTTTTAAAACCATGTCATGTGTGCCTTTACCCCACACACCCTTATTCATAAAGGTCTCACGTGTCCATGTGCCTTCTTGTACTTAGCCAATATTCGAGGTGCAACACATCTCTCAAATCTTGCAATGAAAAACATGAAATACCCAACATCATCATGGTCATCTATGGACAATTGTATCTCCCAACATCATATAGTTCCCTCGGTAATCAAAATCTCCCGATGAGTATCTAACATCCCAGGCATCCCCTTCATAAAACCTATGTATTGTATCTTCCCTCTCCTCCTTTGAGATGCAATAAATAGTCTGTCCTATAACTCGGAAGTATCATAATCCAATGAACATCCTCCAAGGTAATGGTAATCTCCCCTATAGGAAGGCATAATGTGTTGGTGGAAGGGTTTCACCTCTCTAATAATTATAGAATCAAACTACGAAATCTATGGATCCACCTATAAAACCTCATACCGAAAAAACCCCACCACCTCCAATTGTTCCTAGTCATCATCGATAGATCACCTCATCCAACATTAGAGGAATATTATCTTGGATTGTAAAAGTTTCATACACCTATAAAATACAAACACACAAAATAAACATCAATACCTTCACATTGAAGTTGAAAAATAAAAAAAATTGAAATAAAAAAATCATCTTACAAACATAAACATCAACGTTTAACATATGTTAGCCTTCAAAAACAAATCCTAAATCAAAAACTTGCATCAAAAATCTCAACTTCCATTTAGAAATACAAACTGTTTTAAAAAAAAAGATGAAACTCCGATGTTTCACCTCAATCACTAGCAATTAGATGAATCATCGAGATTCCTGCTAAACAAAATTAGGTCATTTGTGTGCCCTAATATGACATTGAATTAATAAAATTATAAAAAAATTCAAAAATGAAAATAAAATGGGTTAAATTCTTACCTCGGCTAACATCGTCTTCCGCTTTTGACTCGACGATGCCATCTCCACGCTCCTTCATCACAAAAACACATTTTTCACACTCTTTGACACATCGCTTTCATTACATAGTCACACATATGATAAAACAAAATAAATTTGGTTTATTTAACCCCTTTTCCATACAACACAATCATCAACGATTTCCCTAATCACTGATGATTTGTTCCAACCACCCGCGATTGGCCTATTTTGGACCTTTTACCTAAAACCATATCATTTTCACTCTTCGCACAAGTGTGCCATGTTTCTAAAATGAATTAACCTTCAAAAACCTTTGACCAAACCAAACATATTCAAAAATTGGGATTTACCATTTGTCTATGGGAGACGAACCCTTTGGCCCCCATCACTTGGTTTTCCCACTCAACAACTTTACCTAGTAAGAGTCATACATCCACAAACATCGAGCCCTTTGGCCACCCTGACAATTGATTCACCATTACTGTACTTTGAGATCCCTCTCGATTAGGGAAAGTCTTTTCAAACAAAACACACTCGACGCTCACCGTATTGGCACTACAAAGGAATCACCCATACCGACACAAGAATCCTCGTCATTTTTGTCCAACAAATTGCCAAGAATCGCTAGAAAAAGGGGAAAATATAGACACAAAAATTATACACTCATGTTGGTGTGTGTGACATGCCTAGTCATCGTCCACATCACCTGGTGAGTCATCTCACCTTGTAAGAGTCATAGGTCTTAGGAAGTCAAATGACAAGTGTCATATTCTATCATAGAATCTGTCATTATCATTTACGTCAGTGCGTCATAGGAGTTACATTCCTTATTTGGAATTATAACTCCTCCTTTAGTGGCATCATATGCGTTAGTCACGTCATATGCATCAATGGCGTCATTGATGTTCTTTCCTTATTTAGGCATGGGGTTACACAACACCCCTATTTGTACTTCCTTTTTTCGATCTATGAGCATGAGTAGACTTGTTTTCTTATTTACATATTCTTTCCATTGTTTGAATCTTTCTTATTGCATTAGAGCTTGACGTTACCATTGGAGTGCAACTTCATTGTGGTGCATTGTTTTCGACATCGGTTCTCACGAATCCCTCTTTCATGGTATTAGAGCTGGTTTTGGTAAAACATGCACTCTTTGTTTATCAAGTTGTTTATTACTTCTAGTTTCTTCTTATTTCCTCATGCAAGTTTTTTCGATTATTATTTTGGAATTGTATTGCTCACCTCGTATTGAGGTTTCAGCAGTTGCAAGTTTGAGAGTATTTGGTTGGTTTTCTTTATCATGGTTCTTTGAGTTTGTGATTACTTCTATTCTCATGAGCTTAGTTTTTGCTTTGGCATGGACCTGTGGTTCATTCTTGGTTTGTGGTTTGTGTGTTCGAGTTATTTGGGTGTTCTAACTTTGCATGAGTGTTTTTTCGGGTCTATTACAGTTTGAGGCTGCATTTCAGAGGTTGCAGATCCATGTTTTTGCATAACTTTGGGTTCAACATTGCATTGGATCCTCTTTCATGGTTTTGCATTGGCTCGTGCATTGGATTCTCTACTCTCCTAGATCACGTGGGTTTTTATTGTCCCTGCTCGGCCTGGCTTGAGTGGTTTCATAGCACAACTGGTTCAGTTGATCCATTCACTCGGGCCGTTACAAAAGCACTCAGGATCTTCCTATGACGTTTCTCAAGCTTCATCCTCCAGTCTCGGCTGCACATTGCTCTCCTTCAACTCAAGCCTACAAACACCGCTTCATCCTTCAAGTTGAATGATTGCATTCAAATTTTGGCTTCGTCTGGTCTACTTGTTCATTGTATCAAGTTGTTCAAAGCTACTAGTTTTTCCCCTTCTTCCGTTGACTCGTCTTTTCTCTCATAAACAACCTGTGTTTTGGGTTTGTGTGAGCCTGTGTGACCTTGACTATTGATATGATTCACTTCGGCCTAGCTTAAGTTTATTTTTCCAGTGCATAGATCCCCTTGTTCGAATTATTTGGCTCCACCTTCGAATGAGCCCCTGGTTCATTTCTGTGCTCGACGTGCTACCGGTTATCTGTTCAACATCAATCTCTAGCACACTACCTCAACAGACCAACCATTACCTCTCCACACCTGCATAGCTCAACGGTTTTAGGGTGTTACTAGCACGTGGCTCGACCTACAACACCTCTACCTCGGCAATTTTTTGGCTTGACCATTCATGCCTTGACCGACTGGCTCGGTAATTCCACGTCCAACCAGCTCCACACTTTTGAGACACGTCAACACTTTCCTTCCTTTAGAATTGATTATTGGTAAATCAATAATCACCTTTTAAATTTTTTAAGGTGTACACTTTTATTTCATTGGCATTGTAAACCTTATTTGGGTATATTTTGGTTGTATTATTATCCTTCCTTCGAGTGTCGAAGACGGAGGGTGAGGTCCGGGTTGGAAGGAGGCTAATCCCCCCTCGCAATTAAAATAAACCCTATCTAAAATTTGATGTTGTTTCCAACGAGCATACATACGACACCCTTTGCATGCGTTTAGGAACTTTTTAAATCCGTTTGTAGGCTTATTAGCATTTTTCCATCAGTTATGGGAATTGGTTTTTGCTATAACTTTTGACTCATTGCTCGGTTTTGAGCACTTCTTTAGTCAAATTTGCATTTTTTTCACACTCTAGATGATGGGATTATCAGTTTTGTAAATTCACTATTTTATAAAGTGCCACATTCTGGGGGGTGTCTTTGTATTGCTTAATTCAGCTCATTTCAAATCATCTTGAGCTTTGTTCTATCCCTTTTATTGCTTGTGGACTTGTGAGTGCATCCGCCACAGTCTTACAACAAAGGGATTCTTTCGTGTGATGTGAGACACTATTTCTCACAAGGATTTCTCTTCCCCTTCTTGTTTTCACTCATTCTTGTGCTTGCTTATGGTGTCAAACTGTTGCACCCAACGAACCTTGATTGTTGTCTCCACTCTTGCACGTTATTACACTGATTGTAAGGTGAGTGACAGACTGGTTCTCGACACACAATCGCATTTGATTGTAATCAACACACTAAACTATAAAGTTCCTAACTCAAGGGGGTGTGATATTGTTTTGGGGTGGTTGTTTCCTTTCTCTCTCCTTCCTTCTTCCTTCATTGGTTCTATCTCTTCATTATGGATATCTCTAAAGTACCGGTGCTCACACCTTTTAATTTCTTCAAATGGAAATCTAAAATTATATTGGTTTTGCGAAGTAAAGGGTTATACTATGTCACCATGGGGTTAGAGACCAAACCTGATGATGAACTGAAAATCTAAGTGGTTCAACCATTGTGATGAAGCCTTAGGTCTTCTCTATATGTCTGTCTCTCCCGACTTGCTCTTCCACATCGAAACTTCCTTGACACCTGATGAAGTGTGGAAAATACTCGATGATATGTTTGGGAAGCAAGATGACATGAGATCGCATGAGTTGGAGAACGAACTACTAGGGTTGAATCCTGGTGACTTTGAAAACCTACAGGCCTTCTTCTCAAAGTTTTTCCACACTAGACTGCTTCTAAAGGAATGTAAAGTGGAAAAGAAAGAATTGATCTTGTCAATTCTTTCTAAGTTAGGTCTTGAATACTCTGTCTTCATTTCAAATTTCCACACCATGAAATCCGCCTTGGGTAGTGCTTGGAAAATGCCCTCCTTTGACAATTTTTGTCCCAACTCATTCGAGAATAGGACAAACTCATTCAAATGGGGACTCTAAAATCCAAGTCACATGCCCTTGTGGTGAATAAGGGCAAGAAAAATGAAAAGAAGAAAGAAACAAAGGACCAACCTAAGAAAGAAACCAAGACCAACTAAGCCCAACACTAACACTTCGACTTCTGAGCCTAAGGAAAAGAAGGAAAATTATAAATGCTCCTATTGTAAGAATTCGGCCATGATGAGCATCATTGTTTTCGGAAACAAATTGATCACTTAACTCAGTTGCTTGAGAAGAATAAAATAAGTGTTCCTAAATCATAAACAAAATGCTCGAAGGGAAAGTTTTCTAAAGAAAAGGAGTCTAAAAATGAAAACAAGAAAGGTAAGGCCCTTGTAGCTAGATCATCTCCATCATCAACTTGGATTATCGATTACGAGTGCCTCATACCACATGGCTTCTTTAGAGGTTGAATTCTCTAGCATTGAACCATGTGGCATGTCCCAAATCATGTTGGGTGATGACACTCATGTGCCGGTTTCTGGTAGTGGATCAAGTAGAGATACAAGGTGGAACATTTAACCAAGACTTGAGTGTTCTCAATCTCTCTACCAATTTCCTATTGGTTTACCAAATCACCCACCTTGGTGAAGGAATATGAATGGAATTTGGTCCTAACTCGGTGATCATTTGTGAGCTTAACTCTGACTACACTGTGGCTGAGGGAAAGGCGGATCACTGTGCCATTCACAGTTGTATACCTTTTCCCACTTCTCTTTTGATTTGACGCCCAATGCCTTGCTCACTCATGCAAATGAGGTTAGAAAGCTATGGCATGAGCATTTTTGGGTATCTAAATTATTGTTACCCTAAACAATTGAGCCAAAATGAAATGGTCAATAGGTTACCCTGAGTTAATTTTTCTAAAGGTATTTGTGAGGGTTGCACCCTCGGAAGCACCCTGAAAAAAACTTTGATAAGGGAAAATCCTGGAGAGCTACTCGTCCCTTGGATCTTGTTCATAGTGATGTTTCTAGCCCCTTTCCATCTCCTTCTTTCACTAGATCTCTATATATACTAACCTTCATTGATGACTTTTCACGTTACACTTGGGTATATTTTCTTAAGCTTAAGTTTGAAGTCTTTGAGAATTTTCAAAACTTTAAGGATCTTGCTAAGAAACAAGAAGAACGGTCTATCAAGGTTATTCAAACCGACAATGGAGGCAAGTATGTGAGCAATAGGTTTGAGGATTTCTGCACTTTTGAGGGGATTTCTTTGTAGTGTACAGTTGCTTATAGCCCTTCCCAAAATGGAGTTGAAGAAAGAAAGAACCGAAATCTAAAGGAGATGGCTACTTATATGGTTCACTCAAAGTCCCTTCCTCCACAGTATTAGGCTGAAGTAATTAATTGTGCTTGTTAAATTGAGAATCATGTTCCACACAAGGCAGTAAGAGGGATGACACCCTTTGAATCCTAGTTTGGACACAAGCCTGACGTTGAGCACTTTCGAGTCTTCAGATCCAAACCTATGGCTTGGATTCCTAAGAAGAAGCGCAAGGCATTGGATCCACAATCCAAACCTTATATATTTTTTAGGTATCCTAATGACATGAAGGGATATCGATTGTTAAACCCTACAACCCATGAGCTCTATATTGAGAGGAGTGTGAAGTTTGATGAGCCATCCTTGACTTTTAATTCCACTAAGGTTATTTTTCCCACTCGATTCGATTCGACTCATCAGATGATGATGTTGTTGAGTGAGTTCCTCCTCTCCCTGCTCCTCCCGATCCTCAAACTTCTGAGTCTTTTGATTCTGATAGTAGTGATGATGAGGACTATGTCCCTTCTCACTTGAGTGAAGAATATTCCGACTTTGAGCTTGAACCTTTAGGACCTCTTTGGGCCAAGAAAAATTTACAAAGTGCTAGAGATTTAGTTGGAGATCCTTCAGATGAGAGACATACGCACTCGAGTTTCATTGGAACCCACTCCTTCTTCACCTCTGCTTCTGATCCACCGTATTTTTAGGAAGCTTCTGGGATTCCTAAGTGGGATTCTACTATGGATGAGGAGTATTCCTCACTCATAAAGAATGACACTTGGGATCTTATCCCTCTTTCAAAAGGAAGAAAATTCATTCGATGTAGGTGGATATATCGAACAAAGTATGGATCCAATGGAGAATTCGAGAAGTATAAAGTGCAACTTGTAGCTAAGGGTTTCTCCCAGTTAGCTGGGGTTGGTTAGTCGAAAACATTTTCTTTGGTTGCAAAGATGACTTCCATTTAATCTGATGAACCTTTCCATTGTTGTCGTTAATAGATGGGAAGTCCACCAGATGGATGTTAAGATTTCCTTCCTTCATGAGGACCTAGAGGAAGAAATCTATATGGAACAACCTCTCGGGTTATGTCCATGATCCATCCCTCATTTACAAGTTAAAGAAATCTCTCTACGGCCTTAAACAAGCCCCTTGGGCTTGGTATGCCAAGATGGACTCCTTTTTACTTACATCAAGGTTCACTCAGTGTCACTCTAACCCAAATGTGTATATTCTATGGCAAGATGACTCCATGCTTATTCTTGTTCTCTATGTTGATGACTTGTTGATCACGGGTAGCTCTTCCTCTATCATTGATTTTGTGAATATCTCCTTGGCCAACAAGTTCTCCATGTCTGACTTAGGATTGCTTCATTACTTTCTTGGGATCCAGATTTCACAATCTGACTCAGAATTATGATCTCACAGCCTAAGTACTCTCTTGATTTGCTTGCTCGATTTCACATGTCTGATTGCAATTCCTCACCTACTCCTTTTCTTTTTGGGGTCAAGTTGGTTTCTGATTTCTCTTCCCCCTTGGTTGACGGTACCCTTTATCGGTAGTTGGTGGGGAGCTTGATCTACCTTACTCACACTCGGCTAGATCTTTTGTATGTTGTTAAGATTATGTCCATATTTATGCAAGAGCCTCATGAGCTGCATTTAAAAGTAGAAAAGTAGATCCTTCACTATGCTCATGGCACTCACATAGATGGTATTCATTACTTAGGAGGGACTGAGATTGAGTTGGTTCGATTTGTAGAATCATATTGGGCCGGTGATCTAGATCATCGGAAGTCTACCTCAGGCTATAGTTTCACTCTTGGTTCAGGTACTTTTAGTTGGTTAAACAAGAAGTAGAATGTATTTTCCATATCATCGATAGAAGCAGAGTATAGAGGAGTAGTTAACACTACCACAAAAGCCGTTTGATTACAAAGGGTTATCTTGACAGAGTTTGGAATCCAATTTCGTGGCCTACCATTATCTTCTATGACAACATGAGAACTATCTTGATTTGTAGAAATCCAATTTAGCATCAGTGGATGAAGTACATTGAGATTCACATGCACTTCATATGGGATCTGATACATGAAAACATCATTGACATACAATAAGTTCAAACAAAATGATCGGTTACAAACATATTCACCAAGCTCTTCACTGAGGTGAAATTTCTTCACTTGCGGTCTCTTTATGGGGTGAGGTTTGCTACAACCACCCATATTCTTCGGCTATATATTCCTCCTTCTTCTCCTCTTCTTCTTTCTAGAAAGATGTTGTTTGTATATGGGCACCTTATCAGGCCTTTAGTTGTCGGACCTCATTGACACATCTTTCTTAGTTATCTAGGGGAGTCTTCTTTTCGGTTCTTGCTTACCATGACCTCTTCCTTGACTTTGATGAAGGGGGTTGTTGGTGTGTGTGACATGTCTAGTAATCATCCACATCACCTAGTGAGTAATCTCGCCTTGCGAGAGTCATAGGTCTTAGGAAGTAATGTAGCCAAATTCTAACAAACTTGATATTCTCGCAAATAACATGAAATCCAAAAGAAATAAATCTCCTTCTTCGTTATTCAATACTGAATTACAATGTTTCCTAAATAGGAAAACAACTCCTAACTCAAGTTTACAAGTAAACTCTAACTAACTCGACTAAATTTACTCTAGGTGGTAGAAATTACTATTTTTGCAAGCAGCTTTACTAAAACCCGCTATTCTTAGTAAGTTTGTATGCTTATTTGTACGGGCACAGAAATTACCACACATATTCTACATCCCTAAATTAGAGGAATTTCCAAATTTCTAACTCATAATGCAACTAATAGACTAAAATTAACTAATGCTCAAAAATAGGAAAAAACCAAACTACAACTTAAATCCTAATTTTTGGCCTCAAGATGGCAGATTTAGGGCCCGAAAACATGTTGAAACTTTCCCTAACTAGTAGGGCTATTTTTTGTTGTGTTTGTCTCATCAAAACATGTGGTTTTAAAAAAAAGGGACTCAAATAGACACCCGGAGCTCAAGTTATGACCTTGTCAAGTTCCTACTAATTTCGTGCATCAGAAGTCAAATAAAAAGTGTCAAATTCTCACATAGAATATATCATTGTCATTTGTGTCAAGGTGCATCATAGAGTTACATTCCTTATATGGAATTATAACTCCAGCTTTAGTGGCGTCATATGCGTCTACCACGCCATATGCATCGGTGGCATCATTGATGTTATTTCCTTGTTTAGGCATGGAGGTTACATAGCACTTCTGTTTGTACTTCCTTTTTTTGATCTATGAGCATGAGAAAACATGTTTTCTTATTTGCATATTCTTTCCATTGTTTGAATCTTGCTTATTATGTTGGAGCTTGACGTTACCATCAGAGTGCAACTTTGTTGTGGTGCATTGTTATCGACATCGGTTCTTGTGAATCCATCTTTCAACTCCTTGTCCTAGGTTCATTTACAATAATATACGACCCATTTGTGACATTTTGTGACATTAAAATCAATCATTGGATCATTTAATTAATTTAATATACTCACCCTCCCCACATCCCTAAAGTCTAAATTAATTAATTAAATTAATTAAATAAACAACCTTGCACCTCACACCTCACCATGCTAACTTGGACAACTCACTAGCTATAATCAACTAATTAACTAGTTTACTATCCTTCTAAAATATAACTATACCACCCCTAATTTATCCCTAACCACCTCTCCCCACATAACTAACCATAACTAAAACAACTTTCTAAAAAATATCTCACCCTCATCCTAACCAATTTAGTTTAGATCGAAGTCCCTCCCCATCTCTTATCCTAACCACTTTGAAATCCTCCAAAATTCAGTTTGAAATGGAAGGAAAATCACTTGTTTTGGACACCTAACTTATATTTTTCAGCAATCTCCAGCGATTTTCCCGATCGCTGGTTATGTATATTGTGTTTCTTACCTTCCTTTAGGGGGAATTTTGGGTGTTTTGTAGGAAAACTTTGATCTTTCTCAAGAATTCCGAAGTCATTCATCTTCAACCAAGCTCCATCAACATCACACTACTCCAAAATTATCAAATGGATTGTCGTATCATCCATTTTCATTGTTGAATCATCCTCACCCATCTTTCAACCAAATCAACTAGTTACACAAGGTAATCATTCCATTTTGTCCATCTTAGTCACTAATAATAGGTAACATTGTTCATCTCCTGCTTATCATGTCATATGTGCTCTGAAATTAGCTTTATATCATAGATTAATTAATTTTTTTATCTTTGTTTTTGTAGATCATTAAAAATCTACATCAATCATTACCGATTGACCCAATCGCCAGTGATTCCTGTGTAATATTTTACTTTTACCTATTTCTTATAATCATTTAAATTTTTTTATTGTTTTATATCATTTTCTAACATTTTTCCTAGCATGGTGATTTTAGATGGCCTTAGGTGGTAATAATTACCTGTTATGGACTTTGCTCTTTTCCCGTTATCCATCATCTTTTGTAATGGGAGAATTATGAGATGCTTCATGACCTAAAGATTTTGCAATTGAAGCTACACTTTTTTATTGTCTAGAGGCCATTTTTGCATCAACACAAGATGTTCGAGAATAAATTGAGGCATTTTGGGATGCATATTACGAGGCTCAAAGGCTCTAGGAAGACCTTGCACAATATGAACACAACTATGAATCTAGTTTAGACATACCAGAGGACTACCACACTACATCAAAGTTTGACACCAATAGTCATATCAACATCCCTGATATCGACACCACACTTTCCCATCTCTATGACACTCAAGAGGAAGTGTCTAATTTCTTTGTCGAAGAATTTATTTCCATACCCGAATTTGATTTTACCGATGAGGAAGGCCTGGTTTATTTTTAGAGTCTATTTTTTGAAAATTTGTATACGGATCAAGAATCTGATCTTTGGTTCTAAGCTTGTCATTAATCTTCTTATGTATATGTCCACCTAAATAAGTGACATTAGTTGGTCATACTTTCACTTTACTATATTGTATCACAACTTTATTATTATCAATAAAAAAATAATTTTTCTTGAGCAGGTTGATATCCTTTGAAGGAAGTCTTTGGGCTTCTCGGGCTGGATTTTTCTAGGAAACCTACCCACATAATTTACTAACATCATCTTGTTTAAATAATTTTATTTGTAGGCTTTTTTGTAGGGAATAAGCCTTGTTCATTTTCTTCACGAAGCGCAATATCACACAACATCCATCCACATTTACGGGTATCCTAGAAACCCCACCATACTAAGGTTGAGTTAGGTTGTTACCCCCTTGAGAAATCAAGCAAACCTGAGGTAAAAATTGTGCTTGACACATCCTTAGGAGTTACAAGTGGGAATGATTGTTTTGTTGTTTAAAGCTACATGAATCAAAATATGAAGAACTTGAATGTTTAAAGTTAGAATATAATGTGTTTCATTTTACTTGCTCGTATAGGAATGAATTTGATATTAAAATACATGCATTGTGTGAATCTATGTAAGAAAATGAGAATTCATGTCAAAATAGGGTATGTGGAACAAGTCATATTAGTTACTTAGTCCGTCCTACTATGTATAGAGTTTTCGCTTTTATGATGCAAATATTATATAACTCAAGAAGTTACAAATGAAATAGTGTGTGTGATTTATTGTTCAAGCTACCTATGGAAGTGTGAAGATTTTGAATAATTTGAATATCAAAATACTTGTAGGCAATTAAGTAATTGAGGAAGAAAAACAATCAAGTTTTCTAAAAATGTATAATGGAGAAACCTATTCACCGTAAGAGAAAATAGAAAAGAAAGTGAGAGGATATCGAAGTGGTGTTTCTACCCAGAAGTGAAAGAATACATGAGGAGTAGGTGGATTTGAAATGAAGAGAACATAATCTGCAAAAATAGTTTAACAAGAAGGGAAGTATGATCATGAACAAGATGACTATGTGAGATAAGTTTAGGAGCTGAAGTTGATGAAATTGATAATGTGCATGACTAGGGAGACACGGATGAACAATGATCTATAAAAGTGGTCATGATTTGTTGGCAAAGAAACAAGTAGCTAAATGATTAAAGTATGCATTGTTATTGTATCTTCCTAAGTGGGTTCTTAGGTTACAAGAGTAGGTGATCCTTGCAAGTGACAAATTGCTAAACTAGCCTAGTGGGTGTTTGGAAACCTTCTAATGGGTGCTAGAAGGAATGTGAAGTAGGTGCTTCTCAAGTTGAGTGGGTGCTCAACCAAACTGGAAATCATTTTATGTTAAGAATGGGTGTTCTTAATAAAATTCCTTGATTTCAAGTGGGTTTTCTCCCTTTAAGGGTTTCCCACTATAAATTTGGTGTCATGTATACTTGTCTTCTTGTATGCACCTTAATTTGTGTTCATGGTTTGATTGCTAATTATATTCAAGAAGTTTTATAAATTTCTAATTTTATCAGCACTGATTCACCCCCTCTCAAAGTGCTTGTGATATCCAATAGGGATTGTTTCCAAGTTGTGGGACCTTGCACTTGAGACAGACCTGAGAAGGCTGACTTCCTCTACCTATTTCTACTCCTAGGAAGGGAAATGCAACTACCTATCACTACTCTATGATTCCAAGGGACCAAGGTTAGAAGGATATGCATGAAATGAAAACCTAAGCTAAGGGGAGGTGATAGCACCATAAATATGGGTATAAACACTCTCAAATGAGTGAAAATAAGGGAAAATGAGCATAAGGAGGACATAAAAAACAACACTCACACATTCACTTTCATGGAGCACAATAAATAGAAACCCTGCACAATATATGAAATATAAACATCAAATCAAAAATGAAAAAGAAGGCAAGTAAATGCAAAAAAAACATGAACTAGTGTAGATAATAGCCACAAAAATAAAGCTTCTATTGCTCCCAAGTGATGTACAATCGATTACAGAGAGAAGAAAGAGGAAAGTATCTATGTGAAATGACTCATATTTGAGTCTTGCAAGTCAAATTTCAGGAAAAATAATATTAATAATGGTCATATGAACCAAGAGGGTACAACCTTTACAAATGAGTATTATTCAATAATATATACAAGAAGAAGGACAAGAAGAGGAGGGAAAAGAGAGAGGAAAACTCAAATTTTAAATCTAACCACCAACAACCCACATTGAGTTCCTACAAATCATCTTGTAACACTATCGATTCACCACCCCTTTTAGGTTAAGTTGTGTAAGAAGGAAAGAGACCAAATCTAATCAAATGGGTGGTTGAGTCAACTGGATGTGCATTAATGACCCGAGCCACATTTTCAAGTTTTCCACCTACCAAATCCCACCAAAATATGATTTTAAAACTCTAAAGTATATCCCTCATTAACATATTTCCAATAAGATGAGGCACATATGAATGCAAGATTTACACGAGAAGTTATGGTGATTTGAAGATTTGTAGTATACGATGAATATGTAGGACACGTAACGTAATATGATTTGATGAAGGATTCAACTGATTGTATTTTTATTTTGTCATTTTCTATTGTGTGTTATGTATTCAATTAACGTAGGGATTTAGTACGAGAGATGAAATATTATGATAGGTTTCATGTTGTGCACTTCATTTGACAATTTTTTGTTTTTTTCGGAGAGACACGTGAAATTTAGTGACGGCACAAAAGGTTGCAAAGATGGTGCATGCATAAGAGCAAGAGGAATGAGAGGAAAAAATGAATAAGGTTTGTAAGCATGCACGAAGATATGTGTGAAAATTCAAAGAAAATGCACACACCAGTAATGAAATGTAGGCATGCAAGGAAGAAGAGGATCATATAAGATAAGGATGCATAGAAGTAAATGCACAGGAAAATGCGCAAGGAAAATATGTTGCAAGGGGACGAATACATACAAGATTATGCATGGAACTTAGGAAGGAAATCATGATCATAATGAAACATGTCGGGAATTAGCACAATATGATGTAAGTTTGCGGGTTCATGCAAGAGGAATGCACAACTATCGGGAAGGAAAGTGAGTGCGTAAGGAGTGCATGAGATGAAAAATGGAAGGAGAGAGAAAAAGGAAGAATCAAGGAGTGTGATGGCATGCACAAAGAACTACATCCTTGCATATGCACCAAGGAAATAAATAGCAGCATGCACAACCTAAAACCTGATACCAAAACTAGCATGGAACTACAAGTTGTCAAAATAAAAAGGGGTTATTTTGGACAACGGATTTGAACTATCATCTACAGAGAATACATCTTGTAAGAAAACATATTAGGCCAAAATAGATTGATAAATATATGAAAACTGATAAAAATGACTAAAATGATAGGGAACAACAAAGATCGTGAATCAATGGCGATCGAGGACAAAAGGGTATATTTTAACAAGGGCTAATAAACAGACTATGATTGATGCATGATAGATTTTAATAGTGTCAAGATGAACTAGATGGAATGGGAACATAGAATATGTAGAATATAGAGACTATGACACATATAAAGGACTAATTAATGGTAAAGGGAATTAAGGACCAAATCAATGGTGATGAGGGATCGGAGGCGATCTCTAATAAAATTATAAATACACTAAAAATTTATCAAATGTTAAAATGAAAGAAAAATTGCAAGGTGACTATAGAGGATAGTGAAGACAAGTGTTTTCAAGATACGACCAATGTAAGATATGACTAAAATGATAAAAATAAATGTTTTAACCTTATTAACTACTTCAAGATAATAAAGATCTAATTTACAGATAGATCATTTGACAAGGATTCCAAAAGAATGAAAAAAAAAGTGTTGATGTGTTCTAACATCATGATGTCGTATATAGGTGAATCAATTTTTTCTCAAATCTAATATGTGACTAGCCAAGAAATGGAGAAATAGGGTGACTAAATAGAATCGACAACGTCCACAATGATCGTTTGTCATCTCATCATGGATCACCATCAATTTTGGTAAAAAATGGTTGAAAACTAACAAGGGAGGATAGAAAATGGTTGAAACCAATTTCCATCTAAGGTTTGTACTTTGTTTGAGAACAATGGGAGGTTAGAGATTCGGGTAGAAAGAGGTTAGGGGGTTGGGATTGTAGACACATAAAAAGCATCACACTTCATCATCCCCTCTTGAGCAGCCTAATCTCCCAACCATATTCTCCTTCTATACATTGGATCAATTTAATTACCCTTAATTGAATTATCTCGTAACCCCCTTCTCCATTTAATTCCACCCCTAACCATGACCCCTCAATTACACTTAACAATTTAATTAAATTCAACTAATTAAATTGACCTAATCCACCTCACCTTGCCACTCACCTATCCACCTCACCTAACCACTTGCCCATCCACCTCACCCTTCCACCCACAACTCCACCTCACCATTCCACTTCCCCCCTTGCCCATACCTTTCCCATACCCGGGACCCACTTCTTCCACAAATGCAAATAGTGGCCAACCCACCCACATGCCTCCATTTTTGTCTTATTATCCATAAGAGGCGAGTAAGCCATGTGTTAGACCACTTGATTCTAAGTGGAGAAAGCACATTCCCCACTTTCTTTTAAACTAACCTATCCCAACTTGACCAATTTCGGTCACCCGTAGACCGATGTCGATCATTTGTACCAACATCAATCACCGTAAATAGACATTCCCAACTCTTTTTAAAGGGTTAGATCTTTTTTTTTGAAAGGATAATTCGTTGGAACATATCCAGAGACTCACAAGCTCATTTTTGAGACCATTGGAAAATATTTGGAGCTAGAAGGACAACCAACAAAAAGCCTTGCTCAACCAAGAAGGAGAGAAGCTAGGAGAGCTCAAGCAAGAGCATTCCAACCACCGACCAATCTCCACCAACATTCTCACCTTTCCTCATCATCTTCTTGCCTTCTACATGTGTTGGAAAACAAGTAAGCTCATCCTCACTCTATTTATTTCTCTAATAGTTGCAGTCTACATCTCATTTTATTTTATCTACCTATATCTCCTCTACACAACCCCATATATCAAGCACTCACCCATTCACCCCTTGTCTCACGGAGACCTTTTGTTTAACCTCCGAATGTCTATCCATCTCCTGCAACTTCACTCACCTCCTCCTATGCTCTTTGTGCAAGCACAAAGAGAGCCAATTCACATTTTTACTATTTTTCATAGTTACCGACATCGGTTACCCATAATCATGGGCTGGATCTTCCATATAAAGGAATCGAGTTCACATAACCGATAATCTTGGTCACTTTGATTGTCACCTTTACCCATTCCTTAGTCCCTAGATTACCCAAAACCTCCCCTAAACCTCACAAATACCTTACCCAAACCTGATACCTCACATGTAACCTCACAAAATACACTCCTAACTCCCTGTGCAAACACAAAGAGAGCTTAAACCCCTCTTTTCAAGACTCTTCCATTTCCCATAGTGATCAATATCGATCAGCACAGGCCGGCATCGGTCATACCTGAACCAATATCGGTCACCCTGACCAAAGTCGTTCTTTGTACATTGTAATACCTCCTTAAACCAGCAAGCCCTCAAACCAACCAGAACTAGCCAAAACTTATCTAAGCAGTCCCATACTTTTACCAGACCTCTGCTAGACCCACAAAAACCCAAAACCACTTACCCAACCATTAGATTTGATCATAGCCTTGCATGTTAGATTAGGTTTTCTTATTGTATTTTCATGAGATGCCTAAATTATATCAACTATAGTAGGATGTTATTTGCTTACCTTATTTCTTGCATTAAATTGTTTTAAAACAGTGGATTAACAGCCATCTAGGAAGTATCACACTTCCCAGATCTAGCATACACTAGGTAGTCCACTCTCATATGTTATTTAACTTTCTCTTATGGTCTTGTTTTCTATTACAAGTAGTTCCTCCTAGCCAAAAGGAATCTCTCACAATCATCCTGGATTGGGAGTCGATACGTGGACACTCTACCTTCTACCTTCATGGTAAATAGATAAACCTCCTACACCCACACCCTATCTATTTCATTAAATATTTCTAGAATCGGTGAAACATTTTGGCATGCCTGTGGAACCCATCATGGGTTCCTTTACATTTGTTCATTCCTAGGTAAATATTGTGTGTTTATTTCCCTTTGAAAATTATGCACATTAATATTCTTCTCTGAATGTTCTCCTTCTTTCTATTATCTAAAATAAATAATAATTTTGGTGCTTTAAAAAGAAAACGTCCTTATTTCTACTTTGCATGACATGAGATTAGTGAAAGAACATTTCTCTTCCTATTCTCCATTTGATACATAGAACATAATTGTGGATTTGGGCTTAAAATAGTTGAATTTCATTATGGTTTGTCTCATTATAGCTCACATTAATTGAGGGAAACATATATGATGAAAGTCATGCCCATTGATGGTTGACTAATCAAATCGAAGCTCACTTTGTACACTCTCTATACAAAACCACTTAAATAATTTACACATCTTCTTAAACATCATCCTACCTGGAATAAGTTGTCAACGATCGGACGATCGAGAATTGACATGGGCGTCCCAGCTGGTTTCTCTGTCTAGTCATTATCTCAAAGAAAGGACCAACCTTGCCAAAACATTACATGAAACCACCCTTAGATATTAGATTTCATATGAAACCTTCTTTCCAACCAAAAAAATATGTTCTATTCACAAGTCATTCTTAAATAACATAAGCTAAAACATAAAATTCACCCATAGGATTTCGTGTTTTTCTTAGCTTCTTCTTGAGATTTTTTTCAGTTGTGAGGTCACGTTCTTCATTTTCTTTTCTTCCTTTCACACCCCATAATTATATTCAAGTGTATTCTGAATTTCTTTGGGTGAGTTAGGGTCTATTAATATCCTAATCAAGTCTATGGATTGATGGTTTATCCGATCTAAGTCACAAAAATCAAAATTCTTCCACTTTTTCAAATTTTTACAAAGGACCGTATCGGTCAATGACCATCACCAATTTTCATCTGACCGTCATCGGTTTACCTAACCATTCTCGGTTTCTAGTTTTTCTGGACATTTTACCAAAAACAACACTCACCACATATTTTTTTCCTCTCTAACGATCCTCAAAAGCATCATCATACCTCGATCTTTGAAATCACTATCAAATCTTGAGTTTGTTTGATTTTCATAGTAGTTTACAACATTTATCAAATTCTTGATTTTCCATAGCAACCGGCATTGGTTAACATAAATGGAATCGGTCACCCTTCCACTTGTCATCGATTTTCCCTACTGTTGTTGGTTCTTGTATTTTAATTTGTAATAAAAAATGACATGTTTTTATCTCTTGAACTGCCTTTTTCGTTTTGTTGTTTTTCGTGTCATTTATAGATACCAGATTACCGAGCGTATGCCAACTCACATGGTTTTGACTCGTAGTCAAACCAACACCCACGCAAGCCTTCAACCACTCCCACCTAGCCCATCACTTCCTTCCATCCTATCATCTATGAACCCCACTCAGCCCATTACCTCCCTTGTGCCTCAGTCATAATTTTTTTGCTTTTAGGCACTCAAGACCTTCTGGAAATGGCACCATTGGATAGAGATTTTTCTCAGCTTTCCAGAAAGGTAAAGTTTTCCTCCTAACTCCATGTATTTTTGAAGTTATGGCTCGGCGGAGATTTTGTGGGAAATTTTCCCTAAAAGGCCTGACAACCAATAAGATGAGGCCACGTGTCCTCGGGAGGGTGGAGGTCGGAGGTAAACTTGGAATTTTTACCAAGTGTTTGGCAAGTTTTCAAAGGAATTTTTCACCCCGAAGGCCCACGATGAATTGGATGCTTGCCACGTGTCCAGGGGGGAGAAATTAGGAAAATTTCCTAAGTGTTGGTGCAACTAAAAATTTTCGGCCCCAAGGCCCGCACCCATCACATTGTGCCACGTGTCCTCAGGCCGAAGGAGTGGTGGAGGGTGGAGATGAAATTAAAATTTTGGTGAAGTGTTTGGTGAGGGCAAAAAAATTTTTTTCCCAAAGTCCCATCCATCCAATTCATGTCCATGTGTCCCAAGACCAGCGGACCACGGAGGAGACTTAAAAATTTGGCGAAGTGTTTTGGTTAGGTCAAAGGAAAATTATTGGCCCGTAGGCCCGCCCAGGAAATCGAGCTTGCCACGTGTCCCACGTGTCGAGGTCGGGGCATGAAAATATTCTTTCCTTTTTCACCCAAGTGTAAAAAAATCAAAGGAAAAGCCCCCCTGAGGCCCACAAGTGAATAAGATCACGCCATGTGTTCAGGGGCGTCAGAGCTTCGGCCGCTGGGGAAACATTGGGAATTTTTCCCAAAGGATAGCATGAAGAAAATGTTTTCCCCCAAGGCCCACATCCAATGGGAGCTCACCACGTGTCACCGGACTAGTGGAATGGGGGGAAAGTTGGGAATTTTCCCAAAGCAAAATCGAAGAAATATTGAAAGGAAAAAGTCCACCCCCTAAATGCGAGCCAATGAGATCTTGCCACGTGTCCATGTGGTGAAAAATGCAAGAAGACCCCATGAGGGAAAAATGGCAGGGAAAGCCCACGTCCAATAGGGTTTTGCCATGTGTCCAAGTCGAAAAAATGGTCAAAAGTGATGGAAAAATTTAAGAGGAAATGCCCGGCATCTGAATCACATCATGCCACGTGTCCTCAGGTCATCGGCCCGGTGGAGAATTTTGGAAAATTTTCCAATGGCCAAAATGGTGGAAAATGAAGCGCAGAAGGCCCACATCCAATCAAAACATGCCACATGGCACCAGGAGTGGTGGGGGTGGGGGATTTTTGGGAAATTTTCCCAAATGCAAAAAGTGGGAAAATTTCAAATTTTTGGCCCGCCAACCCGTTTTGGCCCTGTTTTGCCCTAAATTTTCAAATGGCCATAACTTTCGATCCAGAGCTCGGTTTTCACGTTCTTTATATCAACGAAAGATGGTGAAATTATCTACAAGATTCTAGGATCAATTTTGTATTTTGATGGAGTTTGGAGAGAGAAAATTGAAAAATGCCTCTGGCACGTGGTAATGAACAAAAATGACATTTCAACCACCATTTTTAATGAAGAATGGCTCGCATTCTCTCCCAGCATGGTGAAAAATGTCAGGGAATGGACCTGTAAGGATGCCCATGCTATTTTATTGCATTTTGGTTGGTGGTTGAAGCTCTCTCTCCCATGTTTTCCCACGTTTCTCTCTCTTGGGCTCGTTTTTGCATTGTAAAAGCCAGATTTGGCTCATTTTTGAGGGTTGGACATTTTCATGTATTGCAGGCTCCCTTTTCACCTTGAAAAGTGATTTTGTGGAATATCAGACCTCTTCCAAGACTAAACCTTTTTACCTCTCAGATGTTGTAATGCATGTGTTTTTGATATTGGAAATGACAATGCAAGCTCTGTGAATGAGTTTTAATCCTCTGTTTGTGTTGTTTGATTCATTTCTGACCTTTCATTACATTTTATCAGTTTGTGCATGATGTTTTGTTGCATTTCTATGATCTGTGTCTATTTGCAGAAGTAAAAAATGTTCACCACTCCTTTGGTGCATCACCTTATTAGCATTAGTTTCAGTTTTTTTGCATTCTCTATCTCTGTCCCCTTGGAATTTAGAGTAGGATCTTGAATTTAAAACCTCTACAACTTGCAAGTAATACACCTGATCAGAGGAGTTGAGGAACCAGCCTCTAACTTGGAGATTCTTTTCCCATTTTTACAAGTCCCACACTTGGGAAAAGATTCAATGTTGTGCAATCACACTTTGGATGTCCAAAATGTCAAACTAGAAATCTGATCAACATCCAGGGGTGTTGCTGATTTGCACCAATAGTTTTGGCACACTTAGTGGGACCTTAGAGGTCTTCATCTTCATTACAACAAAATTGATGTGCATTTTTTGCAAGTTTCTTGCTTAAAAGAGCCCTAAATTGCACATCTGGCGACTCGAGGAAGAAGAATCAGCTGGTTTTAGCGTGCGACACTGAAAACTCATGAGAAGAATCACCACAAGGTCAAGAGTTGGAGAAGAAGAGGTGTTGTTTGAGTATCTGCAATTATCTCCAAAGAAGGCAAAGGAGGAGGAAATTCAAAGGTCTCCATCTCCACCAAATAGAACTCTATCAACTCCTCCACAGTAGGCCTTTCATTCAATCAACAAGGGTTCTAAGGCCAATCGAATGGCACATGCACAACACAACCCCTTTATGTCAATTTCACTGGCAGCAGCCCACTTGCTCTCAATGCACAAAATCCAATCCCGTTGCAGCATTGAAGAACATTCCATACTTTCTTGGAGAGAATCGGACCACTCCTGGTGATCATGTCAAGGACATTGCTAATATTTGTGCGATCCATGAGATTAATGAGATGCAAGTTCTTTGTCAAACTACTGGCATCTTCATTCAAAGGAAAGCTTTGCAATGGTTCAGGAGTCTTGCCTCGGGTTCTATCCAAAATTGGAACCAGCTATGTATAGCCCTCCATGAGCGAGTTTGGAGAAAAGGAGATAACTTGTCCCTTTTGGAACAGTTGACAACCATCGAGAGCTCCCAATGAGCGGTGGTGACTTCAACTTCAGGTTTCAAATGACTTGGGAGAGAATTCCAGTGGCAGTAAGGCCAACAATAGAAGGTGCTTTTCTATATTACCTTAAAGCTTTAAATTATGATATTTCTATGTTAATTCAATCCATGGGAGGCACAACTATCCCTGTTGCTTATAGCATTGCCATTAGAGCTGAAAATTGTTTGATTCAAGCTGGCAAGCTAGCTCTGAGCCTCGATGCCATTGTATCCAAGTTTAGAGAGCCCAAGTACTAGTCAAGTGCCTATTTTAGCTCCTATTCCCACTCCTAGAAATCAGAATTCAAGTGAAGCTTCTACTTCATCTTCTAGTGCCTCAAATGAACTTCAAGAAGTCATGAAGCAATTGCAAAATTTAGGTAATGAGCTGGTTACACTCAAGAGGCAGCAAGCCCAAGGTTTTAGACCTTCTTTCCAGCCTCAAGCTTAGCCTAACAGGCAGCCATACCAGCCTCAAAGACCACCCAATCCAGTTGCAAATCAAAATCAAACAAGACCTCCTGCCAACAGACCATTTCAGCCCTATAATCCCAATGTTACATCTGCCTCTAAAGCAATAGTGCCAGTGCAAAACAACATAGCTCAAGAGTATGATTGGTGTTTCCCATGCAATGAACCTCACAACTAGTCTATGTGTTTCAACGGTGCCTTAAATCAAGCATTAATGGTGACTACTACTAGTGTGGAGGGTGAAGGGAGTCAAGGAAATAACCAACAACAAGAAACATTCCAACAACAATCAGCTCCAAATGATACCACACTTGTAAACTGGCAGGCAGAAGATTTTTGTGGCATGAATCAAACAATCTCCCAAAGTGTTGCAGCCAACACAAGGTCAAAAAGGAGAAATTTGGGTGAAGAACAACCATTGGCTCCAAGTAATCCACAACCTTCTACCACTCCACAAATTATTGGCAAACAAAATGCAGTTCCAAACACAAGGACTGCCTAAAACAGCTCCTAGGCCAACTCAAATGCCAGTTGTTGCTGCCCATGTGCAAGGAATGAATGTGCAGGCCAGGGACAGCAAGAGAGATGCTTCATCTCCATTCAACATCATTGATCAGATGAAGAAGACAAATGTAAACATATCAATGTGGGAATCACTATCCATCCCAGGCCAAAGAGATTTGCTACAAGCTGCCATGAAGGACTAGTCAACTTCAAATCAGCAAGTCCAAATGCAAGAGAAGGTACTCACAAATGCTGCCCAGCCTGAGGGGAATCATGGAGGACAACAAGGTAAAATGTTGAAGCCCCCTCCATTCTATGTTTCATTGATCATTGGAAACCATTTAGTACACAATTGCATGATTGATTCGAGCAAGTAGTTCAGTAATGCCCAAGAAAATAGCTGATCAGTTGGGGCTTCAATATGAAGTCATATCCAAAGGGGTAGTGCAATTGGATGGGACAGTAGTAACAACAGTTGGAGTGATAAAAAACTTGAGTCTTACTTTGCATGCATGCCCCAACGTTGTTGTTTTGCAAGATGTCTCGGTAATAGATCTTCCACCACTCTTTGCCCTATGTTTGTCAAGGGATTTCACAGCTAAGATTGGAGGTTACTTATCTGCTTGATTGGTCACACATGTTGTTTAGAACAAGATATGGAACCAAAGCCACAATCAGATCTGAACCTATTGCAAACTTTCACATTGAGCCTCACACTCCAAGTCAAATCAATACCAATTGTTCAACGTTTGATCAAGAAGATTATCCAAGCACTGATGAAGCTGACACCAAGGTTGGAAGTATCCCAGATCTTGACTCTTGATGAATGGGCAAAACAAGGTGCATGCTTTTGATCCTTATCAAGAAATAGAAGAATCTGAGCTAGGAGTCTATTGCATGCATGAAGAAAATCAGCCTATCCCTAGCATCACCAAGCCAGACCACAAGGATGACAATGAGGTATGGCAGTTGTTTTTGATGGATCAAGGAGTAGACAAGGTGCGGGAGGGGGAGCTATGCTTGTTTCACCTCAAGGAGTTAAGTATTATTCAGCTTTTAGATTTCAGTTTGCATGCTCTAATAACACTGCTGAATATGAAGCTTTGATACAAGGATTGCATTGGTCAATCAAGAGAGGAATAAAGAACTTGCAAGTCTTTGGTGATAGTGAGTTGATTGTCAACCAAGTTAAGGGGCAGCATGCTTGTCAAGAATGATCTACTCAAGTGCTACAAAAATAGGGTGTGGGACCTCATTGAAGATTTTGAGGGCTTTGGCATCAAATCCATTCCTAGAAAAGAGAACCAAGCTGCTGACAGGCTTGCAGCAGTTGGAGCAGCCTTTGATGTTGTTGAAAGCATCCAAAAGGATAAGGTACAGCCAAACATCCATGTGATTGTAAGGCCTTGATGCCAGACAACAATGTAAGTTGGCAAGTGTTTGAAAATGATCAACAAATCATCCATTTCTTGCAAGAAGAGAGCTGAGTTCTCGGCTAAAAATCAGAAAAGTTGGAGCAGCATATATGGTGACCAAGTGGTACAGTGAGAACCAACAAACTACCAAAGGGACTTATTACTTTGGAGTCCATTTTCAATCCTAATGATCGGTTTAGGAAGGAGAAAGCAAACATCAAGTCAAGGAGAAGATTCGGTGTCCATCTTGGTGGAAGAAGGCAAATCACTCCAAGTTGGTAAAGTGACAATTGAGCAAAGAAAAAGGTATGAGTTCATACAACTTTGTCAAGAATTCCCGATGTGTTTTCTTGGAGCTATGAAGATTTGAAAGGTTTGATCCCAGTTAGCTCAACACACCATTGAATTGGATCCAAGTACTAAACCCATCGGGAAAAAACAAAGGCGATCAATCCACACATGGAGCCTCTCATGAGAAAAGAATTGAATAAGTTGATAGAGTCAAGAATCATATTCCTATCAAGCATTCTAGTTGGGTGGCCAACTTGGTTCCAGATTAGAAAGAAGAGTGGGAAATCAGATTGTGTGTTGACTTGAGAGATTTGAATAGAGCATCTCTCGAGGATCATTATCCACTTCCTTCTATGGAGCAGATTTTACAAGTTGTTGCCGGCTCGAGAGGTTTTCATTACTTGATGGCTATTCGAGGGTACAATCAGATTATGGTGAAAGAAGAGGATCGAGTTCAAGATACCTTTTGACCAAATGGGAACTTATGCATACGGGAAAATGCCATTTGGGTTGTCCAACTGCTGGAGCTACTTTCCAAAGAGCAATGGACATGGCGTTCAGGATTTGATTAACAACATGGTGCTGATATATCTTGATGATATCACTATTTTTTTCAAAAATGCAGCAGACCATCTCTTTCATTTGAGACAAGTGTTCCCGAAAGGTGCGAGAAGATTTGGAGTATCCTTGAATCCTAAAAGTGTATTTTCTAGCCCATGAAGGAAAGCTCCTTGGCCACATTGTCTCCAAAGAAGGATTAGAAATTGATCTAGAAAGAGTTGAAGCCATAAGAGCACTACCATTTCCAAGCCACAAGAAGGCCCTTCAAAGTTTCTTGGGGAGAATAAATTTTGTTCGGAGGTTTGTCCCAAATTTTGCAGCCCTAGTCAAGCCTATCACCAAGATGTTAAAGAAAAGCATAGCTTTCAAATGGACAATAGAAGGCAAAGAAAGTTTTGAAGCAATCAAAGAAGCCATCTCTCAAGCCCCAACTCTCATTAACCCAGATTTCTCCAAGGATTTCATCCTCTATGCATTTGGGGGTGATGATACTATTTCTGCAATTTTGGTACAGCAGAACAAAGACAATGATGAGCAGCCAATTGCTTTCTTCAGCCAAATCCTGGAGGACTATGAGGTGAGATATTCTTTCATTGAGAAGCATGTTCTTGCAGTAATCAGGAGCTTGAAGAAATTCAAGCATCTAGTTTCAAACAACAAGGTTCAATTGTTGGTTTCTCATGTGGGAGTTAAAGACTTCCTCCTCAACAAAGACTTGAATGAAAAGAGAGCAGGTTGGATTACTCGTGTCATGGAGTATGACATTGAGATCAAAGTCACCAAGTTGGTCAGAGGAAAAGGATTGTGTGAGCAGCTGGTCTTGAATAAACACAAGGAAGCATGCAATGAGAAGGAGGTTGTTTTGGCGTTGCAAGACAACCATGAGCAAGGAGCACTCAGGAAAATGATGGTGTCCTCACTCCTTGCTGGACCCAAGACATAATGCACTTCCTAAGCACATAGTCTATGCCCTCCAGAGATGAACAAGACCAAAAGAAGACACTTCAGATTGCAGGTTGTCCCATATGCCCTTGTTGATGGTGTTTTGTTCAAAAGGGATGTGAATGGAGTGCTGCTGAGATGCATTGGTACAAATCAGATTCACAGGGTGTTGGAAGAGTTCCATGGTGGATCAGCTGGTGGTCATTTTGCACCAAGAGTGATAGCTCTAAAGATCATGAGGGCTGGCTATTATTGGCCCAAGATTTTTAGTGATTGTTATGCATGGATCAAGAGGTGCAAGAATTGTGCATTCTTCACGGGTAAGGAGAGGCTAGCTGCCCTTCCATTGCATCCAATTTCAGTTGACCAGCCATTCATGCAATGGGGTTTGGACTTCATTGGAGTCATTAATCCAAATTCAAGCCAAGGACACAAATGGATTCTAACAACAGATTACTTCACCAAGTGGACTGAAGCAGTAGCACTCAAGGAAGCAAATGAATCTAGCATCCTGGACTTCTATGAGGGAATAGCAACCAGATTTGGCATACCTGCTACAATAATATCAGATAATGCATTGGCATTCATTGGGTCCAAGGTAACTGAATGGGCTGTCAAGAATGGGATCTACCTAAGCACTTCATCAAATTATTACCCTCAGGGTAATGGCCAAGCTGAATCTACAAACAAGAACTTGTTAAGGATCATTAGGAGGACTCTTGATGAAAATCAGAGGTCTTGGCATACTAAGTTGAAATCAGCCTTATGGGCTGATAGGATAACTCCCAAGAGATCTACAAGTAATTCTCCATTCAAGCTTGTTTATGGAAGAGAGAAATTTTGCCCATGTCACTTGAGTTGCCAACATTGGAACTCATGAAATAGTTGGAGTTGTTGGAGTTTGGGCCCATGGAGGTTAGATATGCAGAATTGATGGAGCTCCAAGAAATCAGAAATCAGGCATCCCAAGCAATGGAGAAGGATCAAGCTTTGATCAAGAAGACCTTTGATAGAAGGCCAAGGATAGATCTTTCCAAGTTGGAGATCTAGTGTTAAAATGGGATGCGAAAGAGAAAAAAAACCGGGGAGGCATTCAAAATTTGATGCCATTTGGAGTGGCCCATACATGGTCACAAAGTGTAAGGACAACAATGCTTTCCAATTGTCTTCATTGGATGGTGAAGAATTGTAGATTCCAGTCAATGGAATCCATCTAAAGCATTATTCTTTGAAGGAAATTCTCCACCTTGTACATATTAGCTTAGGTTTTCATTCCTCCAAGTGCTTATGCACATTGTTTTGTTGTAGATTAGCTTTGCTTTCCCTAAGTGCTTTGGCACAAGCTTGTTGTTCCAAGAAATGTGTTTTGTAGGCCTTGCTCCAATCAGATGGTGTTCTACCTTCCATCTTCCTCCTTGCATTGTTCTAATCAGTTGGGGTACCAAGAGAAATTTGATGACTCCATGCCCAATGGATTGCTTTCAGGCAACTGGTAACTTCATCCAGCAGGTAGATGACCCCTCTGAGTCACCAAAATTGTTATCCAAAATGTTCCCCTTGCACATTTTGTGGCTAACTCCCTTCATTCTTCCCTCTCTTGTGCCTCAGTCATAATTTTTTTTTTTTTAGGCACTCAAGACCTTCTAGAAATGGCACCATTGGATAGAGATTTTTCTCAGCTTTCCAGAAAGGTAAAGTTTTCCTCCTAACTCCATGTATTTTTGAAGTTATGGCTCGGCGGAGATTTTGTGGGAAATTTTCCCTGAAAGGCCCATGCCAATAAGATGAGGCCACGTGTCCTCGGGAGGCGGAGGTGGAGGTAAACTTGGAATTTTTACCAAGTGTTTGGCAAGTTTTCAAAAGGAATTTTCACCCCGAAGGCCCATTGATGAATTGGATGCTGCCACGTGTCCAGGGGGGGAGAAATTAGGAAAATTTCCTAAGTGTTGATCTGCAACTAAATTTTTGGCCCCAGGCCCACACCAATCACACATTGCGCCACGTGTCCTTAGGCCAAGGAGTGGTGGAGGGTGGAGATGAAATTAAAATTTTGGCGAAGTGTTTGGCGAGGGCGCAAAGTTAATTTTTTTCCCGCAAGGTCCGCATCCAATGGCCTCATGCCACGTGTCCCAAGACCCATGGACCATGGAGGGAGACTTAAAAATTTGGTGAAGTGTTTTGGTTAGGTCAAAGGAAAATTATTGGCCATAGGCCCACCGTTGGAGCTCAAAGTGTCACCACGGTGTCGGGGTCGAGGGTTAAAATTTCTTTCTTTTTTTCCCAAGTGTAAAAATCAAAAGGAGAG
The DNA here is from genome assembly GCA_018340775.1 of Taxus wallichiana var. yunnanensis. Lineage (NCBI taxonomy): Eukaryota > Viridiplantae > Streptophyta > Pinopsida > Cupressales > Taxaceae > Taxus > Taxus wallichiana. The sequence goes on from CM031238.1 coordinate 823,702,350, forward strand.
CCGTGGCCCATGAGCGAATAAGATCGCGCCACGTGTTCAGGGGCATCGGAGCTTCGGTCGCCGGGGAAACATTGGGAATTTTTCCCAAAGGATAGCATGAGAGAGAAATGTTTGCCCCCAAGGCCCGCGTCAAATGGAGCTCACACGTGGCACCCCAGGAAAGTGGGGAAAAGTTGGGAATTTTTTCCAAAGCAAAATCAAAGAAATATTGAAAGGAAAATTCCACCCCCTAAACGCGAGCCAATGGGATCTTGCCACGTGTCCATGTGGTGGCAAAAATGCAATGCAAGGCCCCATGAGGAAAAATGGCAGGGAAAAGCCCATGTCCAATAGGGTTTTTCCACATGTCCAAGTCAGAAAAATGGGTCAAAAGCGATGAAAAATTTAAGAGGAAATGCCCACAGTGAATCACATCTTGCCACGTGTCCTCAGGTCATCGGCCGGTGGAGAATTTTGGAAAATTTTCCAATGGCCAAAATGGTGGAAAATGAAGCGCAAAAGGCCCACATCCAATCAGAATCATGCCACGTGGCACCGGAGTGGCGGGCATGGGGATTTTTGGGAAATTTTCCCAAATGCAAAAAGTGGGAAAATTTCAAATTTTTGGCCCTTGACCCGTTTTAGCCCTGTTTTGCCCTAAATTTTCAAATGGCCATAACTTTCGATCCAGAGCTCGGTTTTTCACGTTCTTTATATCAACGGAAAGTTGGTGAAATTATCTACAAGATTCTAGGGATCAATTTTGTATTTTGATGGAGTTTGGAGAGAGAAAATTTGAAAAACACCTCTGGCACGTGGTAATGAACAAAAATGACATTTCAACCACCATTTTTAATGAAGAATGGCTCGCATTCTCTCCCAGCATGGTGAAAAATGTCAGGGAATGGACCTGTAAGGATGCCCATGCTGTTTTATTGCATTTTTGGTTGGTGGTTGAAGCTCTCTCACATTTTCCCATGTTTCTCTCTCCTGGGCTCGTTTTTGCATTGTAAAAGCCAGATTTGGCTCATTTTTGGGGGTTGGACATTTTTCATGTATTGCAGGCTCCCTTTTTCACCTTGAAAAGTGATTTTGTGGAATATCAAACCTCTTCCAAGACTGTAACCTATTTTCTACCTCTCAGATGTTGTAATGCATGTGTTTTTGATATTGGAAATGACAATGCAAGCTCTGTGAATGAGTTTTCAATCCTCTGTTTGTGTTGTTTTGCTTCATTTCTGACCTTTCATTACATTTTATCAGTTTGTGCATGATGTTTTGTTGCATTTCTATGACCTGTGTCTATTTTCAAAAGTAAATAATGTTCACCATTCCTTTGGTGCATCACCTTATTAGCATTAGTTTCAGTTTTTGCATTCTCTATCTCTTGTCCCCTTGGAATTTAGAGTAGGATCTTGAATTTTCATCACAACCTACCGATGACCTTATTAAAATGATGATGGAAAAGATGCAAACATTGGAAACATCAGTTTCTGGCTCTCGCAACTCTTTAACATACAATGAAATCTGTAATGAGCCCATTCACCTATCTATTCCCATCCGTCCATACCCTATCCATTGGGAAATTCCCAAATTCAACTGGTTAAACAGTAAATAATACCCTCAGCAACACTTGCGATCTTTCAAACATGGGTATTATCTAATCACCCACGATGACACTTTACTCTTGCAGACATTCCGAATGTCTCTAATAGGACCTGCATTGGATTGGTATAGTGGTTTACCTTGACATTCCAATTTTTTGATCAATATCATCCAAAAGGTCGCCATGACCGACTTATACTCAACACAACAATACCAAGATGAGTCTATCATAGATTTTGTCACTCATTAGCAGAGCCTCATCAGCCAATTTACATTCCAACTACCCCAAACCAAGATTATAGAGTTTTTCACTTGATCTTGTGCTAAGAACATCTCACCAACTCTCTAAGTCTAAACTTTCCGTACCTTTGATAAAACATTCACTATGGTAAGAGAGATTGAAATTTGTGCCCTAGAAAAGAAGAAAATTCAATGACATAATAAAAAGGATGTTTTTTCACCAATAAGTTGTGTACATATGAGAAAAATAGATAAGGTAAAGGTGAGGAAGAATACATGTGAATGAAGGTGGAAGGTAGAGTACGCATGTTCGATTTCCCGATCCAGTGCTAATTGTGAGAACTTCCTTTTTCTAGGAGGAACTACTACTATGAATGCAAAATAAGACCATAAGAGGAATATTAAAAAATATATGTCGGGACTTCCTAACATGTGCTAAATCCAAGAAGCGTGATACTTCCTAGATGGATATCAATCCACTATTTAATACAATTGAATGCAAGAAATAACGTAAGAAAATAACATCCTACTATAGTTGATATGGTTTAAGTATCTCATTCAAATATAATCTAACGAGGTAAGGTTATGATCAGATCTAGAGGTTGGACAGGTAGCCAAGGTGATTAGGACAAGTTAGGATCAGGTTTTGGGTGGTTTGGTTTATTTGGGTGAAGGTTATGAGGTTGTTGTTGTAGACCTAATTACAAGATATAGAGACTAATTTTGATCTTATATGATTGATGTTGGTTGAGAGAAAACTAACAACGGTTTAGGTTAACTCGGCATCGGCGTAGGGAAGACATATAGAAACTCAATAAAACTTGGTTTTGAAGATTCTCTGTGATTACAGAGAATGGGAGAATGAGGGTTAGGTTTCCAAAGAAGCTGAGAATGCTTAGAGACGTCTAGAGTTAGGTATGGAGAGTTGGGAGGTTGTAGGTGGTTAGGTGGATGGATTGACAGGAAGGTGGGAAATGATGGGATGCAAAGGAGACTAGGACTCTCAAATAGAGATGAAGAAATTATTCTAAGTATAGAAAGATGCAGATCCAAATGCACTTACTTATATTTGCAAACCTGGTGGTTGGATGGTGGTGATGGTTGATCTTTGTAATTGGTGGTCAGTGTCGTGCGTGCAGTGCTTCTCGGAATGTTATCATGAATGCTTAACCTTCGTATCGACGTCTTGGTAATCGATTCAGGATGTCCGGATATGCAAGATGGCTTTGGTTCATGCTTGCATGTAAATTTCTCTCTTCTTAGACAAGAATAATTCTTCCAACATCTAGAACAAGGTTACCAAAGTGAATATATGGTAACCGATGATGGTTTAGTTTAATCGGTGTTAGTTTATGGTTAACCAATTAGTCGATTACATGGGGAAATCCTAGGTTTCCAAAACAACAGATCTTGGCTATCTTTTTACCAGTTTTACACGTTGCTTCGGTCTAAAATGGTACTTTCGATGTAAGTAAGTGGGCATACGATTAAATAAATAATAGGCATCTGGTGTTAGGGTTATAATAAGTCTCGATTAGCTATGGTAAGTAGAGATTGAGTCCTAGTTAAAAGGAAACATGCTAAGAATAGGTCTATGATGAGGTTTCTAGGTGATGTGGTGGGGTTAGGTCTCTAAGTGAGGTCGAAACTAATTTAATTAAGGTAATTAAATTAATGACTATTTTTAGAGAATGGGCATGAATTTAATTGTCGGGAAATTAAATTAATATACATGTGGGGTAAAAGGTGAGTGTGACTCAAATTTGGTGTCTACATTTTCCCCTTTTTTCATGTAGCTTGTATTAGTAAGTGATGTTGATAAAAATAGGAAGTGATTTCCCAGTGTGTGAGTGAAGGTGTAACATATTTGGAAAACTATTAAATTTTTCCTCTTTGACTACAAACATTGATATGTGATTTGTCCTAAGAAGGTGTATTCTTTTGACTATTGAAAATCATGCTTGCAAAGGATAAATTATTGTTGTTCATGGATTCATTTTGTTGTGTTGTTATTGCTTGGAAATGAATCCATCCTTCCTTGTGTTCTGTAAAGTTGTGAACCGGTATTGTTGTTCACATACTTATTTTTAATAACAAGTAAAACCTTGGATCAATTCCATTGATCCAAGGTATGCTTCAATTTCTTACCTGATCAGTTTGATAAACCAACATTCTGAAATGGAAGGTAATAAGGGAATTGAGTCCTTGTATGTTTACAATTTTATGGATCCTTCTTTTGAAGTCCTTGCTTTACATTTTCTGTAAATTATGAACTTGGATCTTCTTGTTAGTAACTTTTAAGACGTTGAATGGCGTAAGAGGGATAAGGACCTACTACATGACTATTAAGGTAAAACCTTAGTCCTAGTTGTTAAGATCTATCCTAACTGGATTCTAACCTAAGGTAAACCAGACCTACCTTAGATCTATTTCTAAAACTACTCATGTTGCACCCTAACCTAAGTTTGTATGCTTTACTGGGTGTGGGGTTTTGAAATCACCTAAGGTAATGTAAGACCTATCTATGATCTATTACCTAATACTAAACTCCTATGGGTTATGACTTATTCTTTGATGGCAAGTTTATCTTTGGCAATGTTGAATGACCTAAGGTAAATAATTTTTATCTAGCCTATGGTCGAATCCTAAACTAATGTCTATCTAACCTAAACTAATGTTAAGATGAAAGGGGACCTAAGGGGTCGCATGGCAATTGGGAGGCGGTGGCGATGGTTTCTATGGCATTTAAGTGATTTGATTTTGAATTTATGAAACTTGGTACTGCCAGTTTTGGCAGAGCATGGAAAATAGATGGAATGCCTAGCTAGCATCATCACTAAAGTTTAAAAATGCATGCATTGGTTGAAATTGAGCTCGCCAATTTTAGATGGCAAAGTGGCATGGAGATTTAGGTGGGAGAGTTGAATGTAATTACATTAATGAGCATTGGTCTTGGCAAAGAAACCGCCTTAGAAGCCATGCAAGTAGATTTTTGGGAGGTTGTTTGGTCATTTTCTCATGGCGATTTTTGCTTTGCATGGGGATTTTTGGTTCTTTGAACCAAAGTAGTTCTGTTTTCAATCTCTTGCTATTTTTGGTACCTATGGACTATTTTCGATCCAATGGAGGTATAAGAAGCATAAGAAGAAGAATTTTTGGGTTATTGACTTTGTTTGGAAAAGAAGGAACTGTGGAGGCTCGGATGGAAACCTTCTATGAATCAATAGAAGCACTATCAGGCATGATAGGCTCTACCCATTAAGTTGCTCTACTTTTTACTAAATGTCTTCATTAAAAAAACTCTACTCTTAGAAACATATGGGTTTTATTTGGTGATGGTTATCTTGCATTCTTGCTTGAAATTTATCTATGTTTTTCTTGATGATGAGCCTCTAATTGATAATATGGATTGTGGGTCATTTCTGTTAAGTTTAATGGTGAATCGTACCTTAAATTTCATTGAGACTAGAATAATGTCAAAAATGTGTGAATCTTGTTATCTGTTCAAAATGGATTATGGAAAAAAATTGTTGCTTTTAAGTTTTGAACTGGGTTTGCCTTTCTCTATTGGAAGGAGGTAAGAAAGGTACTTTTCTTAGTTGCAACACTTGTTGTTGGAGTCTTTTTACTTCTCTTGAAATTGTGTTGACATGGGTGCTTGGATTCAATTTTTTTATGAATTCAACCTATTGAAAACAACATTAAATGAGTTACTCCTTATTTTTACAATTAAAACTTTTATTGCTTCAAACCTTGTATTTCGTTGGAAGTTGTTTAATGTTGAAAAGGTTGTTTAGATTTATTATTTTTGTGGATTCAAACTTGTTTAGAAACAACAATGAAGGAAATACTCCTCATACCTTTTCAGTTAAAACTTAGTTATTTCAAATCTAGTTCCTCCTATGGAAACTGTTTGGTAATGGTTACTTTGTGGCAATGATTTTCGGAATCATCTTGTTTGAATATAGCATGAACGAATTCTTCCTTTTCTGAACTTTATATGTTTTTGGTTTTTTAAACCTCTAGAAGACTGAACTAAAGTTGGGTAATTGAAGTTCTATTATAATTAAGGATATTTTGAGTTTTGGTTTTGTCTGAGATAATATTTGGATTTATTCATGTTAGCTCTTGCTTGAGCTTGCACGATGTCGACCTCATTGTCTTTCTTCACTTTTAAATTAGAAGATGGTTCGATAAGACTTACATGTTCTTGATCTAGGTAATCCTCTTGATTTAACTTGCTAGAGTAGGTTTGTTAAAAACCTTATTGTTGTGGTTTCAAGAAGATTTAAAGAATGTATATGCATCTTGTGGGATGAATTTTTGTGATCTAGAACTAACCAATCGGTTCAGTGTGAAGGTTTCTAGATTCTTCAATCTCTATGATCTTTGGGTAAAGTTGAAGGAATAGAATGTCTTGGAAAATTAGTAGATTTGTACAGTTGAGTCTATCCATAGGAATGGAATGAAAGGATTTTGGTTTATCTAATCATCTCTTAAGTTTGACTTGTACACCTGTAGCTAAGTCATGTCATTCTTAATTGTTACATCTTCTTGAAATCAAAGCTAGGTGGATCTTTCTCTTTCCATCCAAAGACAGTTTCTCCTACCTCTGAGAGGTTGTGAATGTGAGTCAATCTTATTGATTGTATCATTTTCATTTAGAAAAGATGATTAGGCCTTGGTCCCTCTAACTAAAACTTTTTGATGATTTGGAATGTCTTATGATGGTTGATATTTCATGTAAGTTATCTAGCAAATATCTTAAACACACCTGCTTCTTGTTGTAGCTAATGTGCTATTATTATTCTTGTTTATATTGGGAGTACTTCATCTTTAAGATCTGACTTGCATAATGTAGTCACATAATTTGGTTAAGTATCTTTCAGTGCATGTCTTCTTTGTTTAAATGAGTTCAAGGATTTTTGATTGGGTGCATCAAGATTTTTATGACTCTCTTTACTTGGGAAGAATGATGGAATCTTCTTCTAATCTTGTTGATTGACTCCTTTCTCTTTTTCTCCTCTGAGGTAAATTTTTCATCGTTGTTTTCTTTGGAAACTGTAGGAGATTATATGTTGTACTCTCTTCTCTGAGTTGTGAAATGTAATTCAAATCTTATCGAATTGGAAGAGAAGTTCTGATTTTTTTCTCTCCGTTTGTCTTAACCCTCTATTGTGTTCCTCTTGATAAAGAATTGATCGGTTCAATTTGTATTACTTATCAGGATTACAAATGAGTAGCTAAATTTAATCCTACTTATTTACTTTGACTTGTGTTGAATGGAAACAACATTTGGTAATGTGTGACTAGTTAAATGCTAGTGGAGGAATGAATATTTTCCTATTTCTAACCTGTGTGGCCTAACCTGAGAACTTAGGCTATATCTTGGGCTTTAAATTATATGTAGCACCTAAAATAGGAATCTCTTATTTATTATGTTAATAGCTCAACCTAAAACTTTCATGAAGGTTGAATTAGCTTGGTTATAGATGCTTTTAGTTGGAATATGCTAATGTTGAGTTTGATGGTTCTTGCTTATTAAAAAGAAACTCTATTTTGGAAAATATTGGATTTAGTGTCTTATGGGTAATTCAGGTTGAATGAAGTAAGAAATAAACAATAGGTATCTTGGTGGAATGAGATAAGTAATTAGAATGAAATATTACTTATCTGATTTAATTCTTTATAAAAATAATGACTGAAGAGTGCTAATTATATCATGATCTTTTCTAAAAGTTATGTTGGTTGATCACTTGTTCTTCCTTTTATGATTGTTATTTCTTTATGATGTATCCATTTGTTTAGCTTTATTGTTTCATAAAAGTAGAGTTGGTTTTATGAAATAGTTAGTTGAGAGCACATCGTTTTAATGCATAGTGCTTATCATGCTCAGTTCAATGAACTAACCTGTGCTAGCAATTTTTGCAGATGGACTTCGTAAGTGATAAAGGAAGGAAATAAATTTTATGATGTTAATTGTTACTTAAAGACTGGATCTTTTATGAAGAAATCTGATTCATTATGGAAATGTATTGAAAGAGGAAAAGTTGTATTCATTTATGATCTTGAAGATGTTTGACATGACATATGTCTGAAATGCATGATCTTGTAAAATATGTATATCACCATGATGAATTGAAAAATATTGAGAGTTACCTTTTCTTGATGTGTCATCCTTCTTGTGCATTATGTGAAGGAAATTTGTAATCTTATCTTAATTTCTCTTATTCTTGTCTGAATGGATCCTTTCTAGTTAACATTAAATAAGTTGGATGGAAGGGAATTAATTACTATATCCCTTAATCAAAATGCATCTTATTAATTTGGCATGCATAGATGTTCTTTTACCTAAGTCTTTATAGTTAATTAAAGATGTCAATGAAAGTGTAACTTAATTATGATAATTTGCATAATGGAAAAGGAATAATGAACCCTAACTCATGACAAGAAAGAGGAAGGTGTACCTCCTCTCGAGTAATACCTTGATAGGTATAAAGAAAATGTAAGGAAAATAAGAACATTAATCAATTAGACTTGACCTCAATGAAGTTTACTATAATTGAACCTCACATGGAGCTTAAACCAATATGAAGAGTTGTGTAATTATAAGTAAATATTATTGAGGTTGTTGTTCTATTTTAATTAACTAAATCCTAAGGTAGGAGGTTAATGAAATAAAAAAGGCAATCATGAAGTTATTGCTTAACCTTAACAACTCAAATGTGGATGTCAACCTTAAGGGCTTATGGAATTAGGTTCAACAGGGTTGTTGTGATTAAATCTTAATTAAGAAACATATTTATATAAATAACTTCTTGTTGTGGTATGTACATCGAGATGGGTGAGTCTGTCGGATGTTGGCATATGCCAATTTGCAAAGTGGTACCTTTGTGAAGACTTGGGTCTTCAAGAGGATGCAAAGTTGCAGTTGATATGTTGCAACATCCTTCAGAATTAAATCATCTAGATCTACATAAACTTGGACTTGTTCTTAGTTTTAATCTAGGTCGGAAAGAAATATGTTTTTATACAGGGGATAACTTAGGATGACTTAGGGTAACTAGACACATGCAATTGACTTAGGGCAATTGAGTATGTCTGTGAACCCTTAGTTCCTGTGAGTAATTCCTTATACCAAACTATGTACTAACTTGGGCTATGGTTAAACCTCAAACAAGTGGACTGACAGAGTTGGTGAAGACCATTCTAGATAACAGATGAGTGGGGTGAAGGACGTATTCCATTTGACGAGTATGTCGTTTAGGAATAGTAATATGAACAATATGTTATAAATCTTTGGCCAAAGTATCATAAGATGCTAGTTGCGTTGTCCTATGTCACCTAGTTGAAGAAATGGGATTTCAGATGAATATTGGTAACAAATATTCAGATAGGTTTCTTAAATAGAACACTCAATACCCAAAATAGGGTAAGAGAACCAAGTATAATTAGTATACAACACCTTTAGTTAACATGAGAGATCGGTTGGAAATCGAGTCATGAAATGAGAGATTTTTGATCAAGGAATACTTGTCTAAAATCACACAAGGAGTCCGCGTAGGATAGAAGGCCGAGATCAAAGGCACGGAAGGCAAGTTTATATTTCAAGACTTAGCTGATTTTGGGCATGAAGATCTATTTTTGGAAGATGGCGTGTGGACCACATCAACGTTGTAGAGACCCGCGTGCCATGCATTTTCTATATTTGGAGAAGCGGTTCTAAGTGTTTATGCATAGAGATAAGATAAGACTAGAATTGACACTTCATTAACTAAAAGAGGACTATAGATAGAGAACTTGCATGTGTGGTTATGGTTGTAAATGGCGTGTGGATATTAATAGCATGAGACCTATTTCTAGAATATATAAGCGGTGAAGGGAAAGACCCCACCCTATATATATGATGTTAGGTATATAGTAGAGAGTGCGGCATATATATGATTTTGGATGTGGGAATGTGTGTAAAAAAACCATACATGCATTGGTATAGATTGTAATACTTTGTAAGGATATTTTGTATTTACTAATAGATGGAAGATATTTTCGAATCTAAGTGTCATTCCGTGTAATTGAGTGGTGCATGTTAATGGTTAAATCATGATTATTGTTTAAAGATTTTTTTCATAGATCTATGGGTAGCATACATCATAGAATGATGGATTAGTTATGAATCTATATGTTTATTCCTTCATCATATTAACATCCTGTTACAAAGTAAGCCTAAAGAGAGACCCGGTACCTTTGCACGCTTTAGGTGAGTGCTCGAGTCTATGTTGAGTGATGTGCCGCGACTAGGGTGTTATCTAGTAAATTCTAGGCTGCAACATTAGTTCTTGCTGGACCTCTTTTTCAATTGTTTTCAAGATCATTCACGATGAAGACGTACTCGGTTAACTCTAGCAAGTATTAAGGAATGGAGACATGATCTAGAGGAAGAATATTCATGAAGGTTCAACAATGGATTTGAGTTTAACGCACACACTTGGGTAGAATAGAACCTATATGATAGCTTAAATGAGAGCATTTTTGCTATTTTTCTAGTAGAACTATACGAGTGGCTTACTCCTTATGCATCTCAACAAAATTGAGGTATCACGCACTTGTCCGGACACATGAATACTTTTAGGCCCTCTATGATGCTTATCTCGATCCGGACTCACGTGGTGGATACATGGTTTCGTGGTGTTCTAAACAATTATATTCGAATATTAAATTTCTACGTACTCTTGCCCGAGAGGTAGTGAATTCCAGTTTTGCAGTATCCAAGAGGAACATATTTGCATAGTATTCCACTAGCTATCAAGATTTTAATGGTAACTTTGAACGTAGAGAGTAAACCGATGGCTAACTAAACTTCTCCACATGTGAGGGCAGAACAGGTTTGGTTTAAGATGGCAGACCTAGTGACAGAGAAACAGAGAGAGAAAGGCGGCTTAGGTATAATGAGGCGCGTGAGAGGGAGATAGAAAAGCAACGTTCCATAGTAGAGAGAGTATGGCATGAAGGAGAGAGATGGCTTGTGAAGGATTTATAGCTCACGTAGAAGATGTGGAACCAGAGCATCAGGAACTCTCCCATATTAGAAAGCATGATAGATATCTCTTCTCGGCCTCACATGGAAGTTCGCTACAGAGACTACTTGGGCCGTAGGTGTGCATCTTAATCCACCCGGTGACCTACCTTTGTGCTTGGTTTTTAGTATCTAGTATGACAAATAACCAAAGTAAACTAACTTGGGAAGTAGGAAAATAGGAGTAAGCCAGGGATCAAGTACATCAATGGTAGGATAGATGGCTTCAATGTCATTTGGAGGAGCATTCTTAGGCACATCATCTGCACAAAATGTGAGCATGCAGAATGTTGGATTCACCTCTGGAAGTGGAACTACCTCACAGACTATAGGGGTATATTATAGTACTATTATCGGAGCACATGGGAGTATATCTACAAGCCCTATTCCAACTACAGGTGGCGGATCAATAGGTATAGGTGGTTCTAGTTCTGGTGGGTTTGGTAGTTTTAGAGACAGGGGGGACCCAGGAGGTTCCTGATCAAGTGGTCAAGGTCCGCAAAGCAAGAACCATATAATATCTATATGGAGATGTCTCTTTGTCTCCCTGGAGTATAGAGGTATAGAGGATGCTTCCAAACATGTTCATATGTGTGAAATCTTGTGGCATGCTAAAGGGATCATAGTGCTGAGTGAAAGGAAAGTCAATTTGCTACTACATTGCGGGGCACATGCACACCGGTGTAGAAGCTTGACCCTGATCAAACTTGCGTGGATTACGCAATATTGAGAGATGCTTTCTTGAAAGAGTTCCATATCCCCGAGTTTGAGCAAGAGTATAAGTGCACTCAAATATATCAAGCAAGGTGCTACTGAGAGTGTACGTGAGTATGATGCTCATTTTAAGACACTTCTATCTAAGCTATCTTATAATATTCATGCTAGCCAACATGCACAATGGTTCATTGGAGGGTTGATTACACCGTTTAGAAGGGTGCTTTTACAAAAGAAATACACTCGATCCACATGAAGCACTGGAAGCAACTTTGCGTGTTGAGGCAATTGGGAGCATGGACACTAGAATTATTCCATTTCTAGAGGCATAGATTGCAGCTATGGAAAATTAGTTAGAGAAGCTATCAACAAATTCAACCCATGAAATGTGCTCAGGAATTTGGTGTACAGATTGTGAAGTGGAAGGTCACACCAAGGATAGTTGCCCTCACAGATCTGTACGCTCATTATTGTTGGACTGTGAAATTTTTCATTTGAATCATGATGCTAGTCACTGTCCTTTGTTACAACACGTGATAAGGAAGAATGTATCTTGCTTTTGCAAGATTTGTAGGTCCACGACCCATGATACTGAGGATTTTCGGTTGATTGGTCAGATCCAGGATGTTATAGACATTGGAATATGACAGACTAGTATAACAGATAGTTCTAATGGTAAGAATGAGCACCAAGATTGGGATCATAATCAAATGCACTATGACAAGAATGAGGGGTATTTTGAAGGAGGTCATGGAAGGGGACATGGATATCATGGTGGATATGGAGGACAAGGCCATGGTGGAGGAAGAGGAGATTTCCTTGTGGAACATGTTATATGTGTGGATCTCCTGACCACTACAAGCACGAATGTCCTTAGATTATTTCATGTTATTTATGTGGGAAGAACCATAGCTATGAAGAGTGCCTAAACTTATATGAGCATCTGAGTAAGCAGCATAAGCAAGAAAACAAAGGTGTCATGATGGTTAGAATCTAGTGCGTGGTAGAAGATCAATGGATGCCCAAGATAGCAGAAAGACCTGAGGCATTGACAGTGAAGATTACTACATGCGCCAAGCAAAGCATGCGCGAGAGAGGAATTGCACTAGAAGCCTACGATCACCAAGGAGGAGGTTTTGCATGTGAGGTACCCAGATCCTGCTCATCATAAAGAAGTTTACCAGATACCATGGAAGTGCTAAGGAATCTTCAAGGTGAGATAAAATACCTAAAGGAGAAAAAGAAAGCATCGAGATAGTCCAAACTGATATCAATGATCTACGAGAGGTGTGCAAGATGTTGTGCCAGGAGAACATTATTCCACTATTAGGAAGTTAGATAAAGGAGCACTCCGTGCTCAAGTTTTGAGATTAGATGACAGATTCTCGCATGTAAATCTTCCCCTTGATAGTATAGACTATGATAAAGAAATTACTTTGAATGTTGTTGTGGATGGGTGGTTGTTGAGCAACATATTGATCAATATAGGTGTGGCAAGAAATGTGCTAACATTAGATGCATGGGTACAAATAGGGAGGCCTCTATCGCAACCATCATCTAATGTGTTATTCATGGCAAACCAGACTAAGGCCACTCCCAGAGGAGTTTTGAAAGATGCATCTATAACTATACAAGGGGCCAAGTTTACCGGGATTTAGAGGTATTAGCACTTGCAAAAGTAGACAATTTTCCAGCTCTATCTGGATGCCCTTGGTGTTATGCGAATAATGCTTGACTTGAGATTCAATAATGGGTATATCAACTTTGAAAACAAGGAGGAAAGGGTTATGATATATTTGATAGATGGGAATTCTACACCCTATGTTGAGTCTCTAAGTGAGGAGGACTTAAATAGAGTCTATGTACTTGTTATTCAAGACCCGAGAGGTCAACGAGCCATCAAAAGAAGGCATCCTACAAAGGTGGGAGGATTCTCATTCTATTAGTGATACTACGAGTATTGCTTGTGAAAATTGGGCTCATGGTACATATGAATTAGTAGGGCATGAGGTTAAAATCATGGTTACATGCAAGAATGGATTTCATTCAATTCAACAGATAGGTAAACAAAGACCTTGGTATTTAGGGACAAAAGATCTTCCTACCTTTCTAAAGGCCATGGAAACACAAAGGTAGATCAAGTTACAAGTAGAGATACATTAGTACATACATTGTGCGAGAGACATCGGTGCACCGGTGGGTAGTCCATAGAGATAATATTATAAATTGGGAAGAAATTAGAATAGATTTGTCTACTAGGTTTAAAGGAACAATGCACCTACACAAATCTATACTTATCATGGTGATCAGCCTATTCAAGATCACATTCAACAAAGGTGAGAGACTCTGACAAAGCAAGACAAGAAGCATTACCACCTTCACTCTAGGTGCATATATTATATTCTATGTGTAGACACCTATAATTACGCCCAAGCAATTTAAATACTTAAATTGTGCTAATTATCCCCTTTCTCACAAATTGATGACATATCATCAAAAAGTGCTCATATTCCCTCTTGTTGTCATTAATTAATTACAATACGCTAATTGATTAAGTCACCTATCCAACTAACAACCTAATTAATGACCTTCCGTTAATTAAATCACCTCTTCTATCTAGATTAATTAATTATTATTAATTAATTAGTCTTCCCCTTCATTTAACTAGTAAATCAATATTTAATTGATTTAATCCCCTTCTAATAGCCTAAATCGTACTAATATTCCTCTAATTAGCTTCTATAAGCTTACATCTACCTATTAGTTAATCACCTTTGATTAATTAAAACACCCCCAACTCCCATGACTTTCTAAGCATAAATTAAACCCTTCTAAAGTAAGGTTACCTTTAATAAAGCAACCTTATCCATTCCTAATCATGTTTTACCTTTATCCCACATGCAAAGGGATGAAGTGTTTCCTTTATCCATTGGGATATATAAGGATCCCTCCTTCTACCTTTATACCTACACCAAAACTCCTTAAGAGAACAAATGCAAAGCATATAACAAAGAGACTAAGAGCTTGCACCTTGTCCTCTTGAGAGTTCATCATCTTGAAGAGTTAAGCCTCTTTCTTAAAGTGTTTAGGTCATATGGGAGGTTTCAAAAGGGTCTTGTAGCCCAAATTTGACTAGCCCCCATTCCTAGGTTCTTGGAACATTAAGGACAACTGTTTTTGATAGCCATGGAACCTACCTAGGTTCCTTCATTTATATGTTGTTAGAGAATAGAGGATATTTAGGTGCTTAACATAGTTAATTTCATAGTTTTGTATTGATAAATGTTAGCATCTAACCCTTGATTAATTCTTATCATGATGGTGTTTATAATGTTGTTTAATTCTTGCTAATTAAGACTATTTAGGTGTTAGTCTTTGTTTACATTAGCATTAGTTTAAAAACAACACTTGCACACATTTGGCTATGTGACAGCTACCTCAATGTAAAAGGGAAGATTATGCATGGGATTCTCGGTAGGGATCTCCCTATGGTTGAAAGTGAGATGCTCACTTGGAAAAATGTTTGCCACCACAACTTGAAGATGTGCAGGATCGAATTCTAAAGGCACTCCCGACCCCTGAAGAGTTTGATACAAAATTTCCTTATGCACATTAGATATCTTGAGGAGATCTAAGATCGAAATCTTAGCAGACATCTTCTCAAGTTGTTCTATAAGGTTATACTTACCAGTATGCGGGGTCAACAGAGAGGGTTCCAGAATCATGAGGCGAGCACGCCTTGTTACCGCAGAGCATAGTCCTTTCCCTTAATCTGGATAGTATTGACACGGTCAGCAGGAGAGTGAATACATCCGATAAGTGAATCATAATGATTGTTATCTCTCTTGGTATACAAGTAATTCGTGGCTTTATAAGTTTGGGATGACTCTCCCGATCCGGCTTTTCCTTTTCCGACTTATCATGCTTGGGGAATGGTTCCTTATAAATCCCCATTTTCTCATTAGGTGTTTGTGTGTGGCCAAGGTTATCCACCTCTATCTCCCCGTTGTCAATGAGGTCTTGAATATAGTGACGAAATTGCAAAAATTTTCTATTTTATGACCTTTAACGTGATGCATTTCGCAATATTCATGCTCCTTATACCATGAAGGTTTAGGAGCATTGTCGCCAAACAGTTGTGTTGTAGGGTAGGTCATCATGTGGGCCACATCCAACTATTTTAGTATGACCGACAATGGTTCATTGAGAGAGGTGAATGTTTGTCATTTTGGTGGTGGTTGAATTGGGCCCTTGGTCAGTTTAAAAGGTTGACCAGTTGGACTGTTTGAATGCGTTTGGAATCAATGATTCCGTTTCCCACCACATTTTTGTTTTTGTTGAAAATCTTGGGATTTTCTATGGGTTTGACACTTTGGTTTTTCTTTAGATTGGTTTTTAAGGGTGCCTTTGGCAATGAGAGCCTTTTCTATCTGAATCCATTTCTCAATAACCTCCTCAAAAGTACTGGACACAATGCATTTGGAGGTGGAAGGCGATATCTGGGTTGAGATTGGGAACGAAGATACTAACCAACTGCTTTTCAGGGAAAGCACAAGGGAAGCGACTGGCTATCCCTCTCCATCATTGGAGGAAGCTAGAGAAGGTCTCATTTGGGCATTGTTTGGTGCCGTACAAGTCTTTCATGGTGACGTCACTCTCTATGTTATACGAGAAGTGATGCACGAATCTTTCTACCAATTCTAGCTACGTGGAAATTGATCCTCATGGTAAGTGTGTAAACCATTCCAATGTTTGACCTCTCGAGACTCTTGGGAAAAGTTTGATGAGGTAATTATCACTATAAGACACCTCTTGACATGCCATGTAAAAATATTTGACATGATCCCTTGGGTCTCCCTTTCCTTTGTATTTGTTGAACTTTGGCATATCAAATTTCTTTGGAAAGGGTTGAAGGGTCATTGTCTTGTCAAAAGGATAGGGGCATAATTCTTCATATTGATATTTCTTGATGCTCCCTATATTGCTCTCTTGTAAACTTGCAAGTGTCGCTTTCATAGACTGCACTTCCTGTGTGAGCAATTGTTCTTTAGTGGGAGAAGTAGGGATGTAAACATGATGGTACCCTATGTCTTCTTCTCCTTGTTTTTCCCAATGGAGTTCATTGATCTTAACCTTAGGCCTCACCTTTTGAATGTTCTTGTTTGCATCTTTCTGTACATGGGAAGTAAGCAAAGCAAGTTGTCAGCTTAGGTTGCTGATTTTTTGTTGGATTGTGGCTTGGTTTATAGCCTCTTCTTCTAAAGGTTCCTCCTCTTCGTACTGTGGAGGTTCTTCTCTGTCTCAAGTTCTATTTTGTTTCTTCGTGGAACTTTGATGAGGGGTATTCTATGCCCTACCACTTTATCATTTTCTACGTAAGAAGTGGAAGCATGCCCACCTATTAAAATATCTTCCATATTGATAAGGGGGTGTTCTTCCTCAGTAGTGTCATTTGTTTATAGTATTGGTTCATTCTCGATGGGAAATTTGGCCCCTAATTCGACAACCCGGGCCAACACTCTGTCTTTATTTCTAAGAATAAATTCATCTAGCAGAGTAGGGTCAAAATCAAAGTCCACGCATGGTGACTCTAATTCATTTCCACTATGGTCGACCATTTCTTCTATTTCCTTTTCTATAGAAAATAGTGGTCCTAGATCATGCCCGATGAATGGGTTTGACCCTTTTCTGTTAGAGGTTTCCCAAGCTTGCACCTATTGTTCCTCATATGTTTGTTTCTTTAACCCTAGACGTGTCTTGGGAGCCATGTTTTCATGATAAGTTTCACTAGGGTAAGTTGTAGATTTATTCAAAGTTCAATGACTACCCCTAAGTGAAATGTAAGATGTACGTGTTAAGAGTAAATTAACAGTGTGAGAATACCAACGTGATAGAGTGATAAAATCACCAATGAAACAATCGTTTGGTATTGAAACCTGATCAGATGAAGTATTTCCTAGACTACGTTTCAAAGTAATTCGCGTCGTGAGATGTTTAACAAGATGTCTCCACTTATGCCAAGTTCAAGGGAATGAACAAGATGTAAGTAAATACATGAAGTTAAATGTGATCTCCCAATCAAGATATATGACAAGCGAGCTCAAATCCGATTAAAACCTATATCTTAAAAAGTGCCAATTACGATTTGTAAATGACACAACAATATCACCAAGATATGTTAACCAACTTTTCATGAAAGTGAAGTATTGATATCGAGGTGTTATTGATATAACACGCACAAATGGTAACGTCTAGCACCTTTTAAAATCAAGGTAATAATAGAACCGAACCAAAAAAATTCAAAGTATAGCTAGGAATAGTTAAGAATGTGTGCAGCGTAACCATACAATATAGGTATTTATGTCGAGTTTACAAGAAACAAGACGTAAATATCAAAATTGTAATGATACGAGACAAACAAGCTAACTCCTCTAAGGAATTCCACGGTGATGAACCACACCTAACTATAATGATGACCTTGACGTGGGTATCAAGATCACAATGGCTACCAAATGACGTGAAAATGCCTCCGCTCACTTTAGACATTTAACTAACCTAGCCACAAACATGGATGGGCATAAATAGACATAAAAGTGAGAGAAACTTTTGAATGGCAACACAAAGGTAATCACACCTCTTTCGATCAACAAAGTGTTAAAAGAATGTGAAGGAAATAAATCAAAAAATGACGAAAAATGCTAGCCTTACTTCGGCAGAGTTTCACCTCGCCCTAAGGCAAGTAAAAACTAGGTGAAAGTAATGTGTCACACATTTCTCAATGAAAGTATGGTTCACAACTCAACACCATTTTAGAATGGTCAAAGTGGGCTCCTAGCCAAAGTATATTCTCCTAGGTGGTTCTCTCGTCCTAGGTGTTACAAAGTTGCCTCGAGCGAGCGCGACTACCAAAAAAGTCACACTGACTAGTTTGGGAGTATCTCACTTTACTTTACCCCCTTCAAGAATAGTAAGCAACTAGTGTGTCTATGTGTACTATCATTGGGGTCACCACACAAAAACCGGTAACACTATCTAACAAAGGAATCACTAGTCAAGTAGGTAGTGTGGAGCACTTCCCATTTCATCCACAAGGTTCCTCTTGCGTGGACTACTTTGGGGTTCCCGAACCACCCCCATTGAACCAACCCTTGACCTAGTATACCCTTCCCTTGTTGAATGGGACCAACAATGTCACGTGCCACTAGATTAATTCGAGAATGACGAGGCTATTGCAGAGTTCATGGGCATAATGGATACAATCCCCATTGGAGATCACAAGAAGGGTTTCTCTATCGAATTAGACACTGCGCCTACTTTGGTGAGGAGGCTAAACTTCATGGTCGAAAATTTTGAAATAAAGTGAGGGAAAAAGTTTTAAAGAAAAGCCTCGGCAAAAATAGAAGTCCAAGTCACACAGTGAAAACCTCTTTGAGGCACTAGCAGACAAACAAAGAAGAAAATAAAAGGACAAACCAAGTGACCACGCAAAGGATGAAAATCTCATGGAGACATCCTTGGATGAAGATCTCAACCTTCCTCCTGATCCTACGCGTATGGAGGATTTATCAAAAAATTTAGTCGAAGAAACCATTGATGTCAACATTGGTACCGAAGAAGATCCCAAGATAGTAAAATTGGGGGCATCACTCTCAGCTAGAGAACAAAAGACGTTCACCATGTTGTTACGAGAGTTCATTGATGTGTTTGCATGGTCTTACAAAGACATGCCCGGCCTAGATCCAACTTTGGTTGTACACAACCTGGTCATGCACGCAGATGATAATCCTATCAAATCAAAACTCCAAAAGATGCATCCAAGAGTGGCCTTGTTGGTCAAGGAAGAGTTGGAAAGGTTGCTTGTAGTAGGATTCATTCGAACAATTGACTATTCTGAATGGATATCAAACATTGTTCTGTCCGTAAGAAACCTATCGATCTCGAATCTATACCAATTTTAGAGACATCAATAAGGCTTTCCCTAAAGATGAATTTCCATTACCCAACATTCATATGATTGTTGACTCAACAAATGGATATGAAATGCTATCACTTGTGGATGGATTTTGGGTTATAATCATATTAGAATCGCTACGAGGACCAACACAAAACAAATTTCACAATCCTTGGGGCACCTTCTACTACCAGGTGATGCCATTTGGCCTTAAGAATATGGGAGAAACTTATTAGTGGGCCATGACAATAATATTTCACGATATGATTCATGACATCATGGAAGACTACGTAGATGACATCCTCGGGAAAGTCCAAAACAAGAGTAGATCATCCTCTTGTTTTACGACGTATCTTTGAGTGCCTCGATGAATATAAAGTCAGGAGTTGAATCCAAAGAAGTGTGTCTTCGAGGTGCTATCAGGGAAATTATTGAGCTTCATTGTGTCAAGATGAGGTATTGAGGTAGACCCTACTAAAGTGTCTGCCATCACTGAAATGCCTCCGCTTTGAAAATATCAAGCAACTGCATAGCTTGCAGAGGGAAAATTCAAGCCATTCGCTACTTTATCTCACGACTTGCAAATAAATGTCACTCATTCACCAATTTTCTTAAAGAGGATGTCACTTTCATCTGGGGACCCGAGCAACAACAATCCTTTGCTTTACTTAAATAGTACCTGGCTAATCCACCTGTCCTCATACCTCCTACCCCAGGAGAACCACTTTTGCTCTATATTTCCACTACACAATACACTATTGGTGCATTGCTTGCCCAATATGACCTTAACCATAAGGAGAAAGTGGTGTACTATCTGAGTCACACCCTCATTTCCTATTAACTTAATTATCCTTAGATTGAAAAGGCTTGCTTGGCCATTTTTTTTACCTTTCATAAACTTCACCATTACTGCTTTGAATACCGAGACCAAGCTCATATCAAGTTCAACCCACTCAAGTATTTGTTGTCCAAACCCGCCCTCACAGTAGAATGGATAATTGGATCATTCTACTTAGTGAGTTTGATATAGAATTTTTCCATCAAAAATCAATTAAAGGACAAGTACTTACAGATCAGCTAGCGAAGCACCTTTGCAAAGCACAGAGCCTTTGAGTCTGGAGCTTCCAGATGCCTCTTTGATGTACATGGAAGAATCTGTCGTATGGTAGATACATTTTGATGGATCTTTTACGTTTCATGGTTCAGGTGCAGGAGTGGTCCTTATTACTCCTTCAGGTGATCCTATACCACAGACTTTCTGCCTGGCCTTCCCTTGCACGAACAACATTGTAGAGTATGAAGCACTCATTACAGGGATGAAGCTAGCCATCAAGTGGAATATTCATCATGTTAAGGTTGTAGGTGATTCGTAGTTAATCATTAAACAAGTAAATGATGAGTATAAAGTTAAGGATGACAAGCTCATACCTTACAAAAAGTTAGTGGAAACTCTAAAGGAGTATTTTGTGCGCATCACCTTTGAGCAGATCCCAAGAGCACATAATAGATCAGTGGATGCCATGGCAATAGTGGGATTGATGCTTTGTATTCCACCAGGGAATAATGATATGCCTTTCTTCATAGAAAATATACGCCAGCCCGCGTATGACATGCCAGAATCTTGCCTGGCTTGTGAGGTTGTTGGTCCCCATTCTCCGTGGTATGAACCCATTTTCACCTATCTTAAGGACAACACATTCCCTCCTGATATCTCCCACTCAAAAAGCAAATCCTAATTCACCAGATCACCTGTTACACCCTTTTAGGAGGTACACTTTATCATTGTGGCTATGACGGGAATTTGTTACGTTTTCTCGGATGTGACGGAGTCAATCCAGAAATCAAGGAAGTGCACGAAGGAGTATGCGAGCACATACAAATGGAATGGTCTTGGCTAAGAAATTGTTGAGAGTAGGTTACTATTGGCCTACCATGGAAACCGATTGTTGCAATCACGTTAGAAAATTTGTGCTTTGTCAAAAGTATGGAAATTTTATCCATGCTCCGTCACATCCATTGCAACCAATTACTACCCCATGGCCATTCTCCAAGTGGGGACTTGATTTAATAGGGAAACTTACTCCTACCTCGTCTGATGGTCATACACATATTATCACAGCCATAGAATATTTTACAAAATGGGTGGAGGCCATCCCATTAACCTATGTCACAGGAGCACAAATGTCTAAATTCATCATGAATCACA